>OZ005657.1:187759088-188161588 GCA_963930645.1 Salticus scenicus
ATAAGTACTCTTTCCTTTTTTAGCATCGGGTACTTCTTTTAAAATACAGTGCTTTTTAAAAATTGATAAAATCCAGAATCCAAAATCAGCAATCACTAAGACGTTAGATAAATAACGAATTGAAAAGAGATAACATAGTCAAAAGTGAAAGATTAGAAATTTCTGATTACATAAAAGCTTTTCTGTCTTTTATTAGAAAAAGTTCAGTTGAGCGAACGTTTATTTTTTAACATTTACTTGCTCGTAATTACATCTGCTTGCGATATAAATTATCCTCTTTAGAGAGAATTACCAGAAGCAAAAAAAGTCTTGTTAATTTAGCTACCCACTTTATGCACTTAAACACATCTTTAAGTGATTTTTTTTTCTTTCTTTTGTATTAATTTCACGGGAAGTAGCTGAAACCTCTGCTATATCTACCTTTTTAAAGAACTGTGAAGCTAACAGAGGATTGAGTCAAGATGCCAGGACAAAACTAAAACTCTTTTTTTTTTTTTTTTTTTTTAATTTCTTTAAAAGAGAGATTCTAGGCACAAAACAGCATGAGTAAAACAGCATGCGTACTTGACTTAAATAACCCTGTTTTTTTTATAAATGGTTTTCAAAATAGAATAGCATTTCTAGAAATTTCTTCATAGTTTGTTTTCAATTGTTATTATGTTAATTGGGTCCTCGATTCAGATTGATTGTATTTGCGTGAATATAATAACAATATTTTGTGAAAAAAGAAGCATTCGCCTTCATAGAAACAATGTTATATTTTTAATCCTACAGCTATAAGTATCTCTGATAACAGTATGGCTGTCTTTTAAGTTTTTGTTTTTTTTCACAATTATTGTTTCACGGTTTCTTACCTTTTTCATCATAGCTTAGTTATATAATGCTTTTTTCAATACGTAATCTTTAGTTACTTGTTTTTTTTTTTTTTTTTTTTTTTTGAAATTCTCAATGATTATTGTCATGGCTTGCTTTCTGGTTTCTACGCATTGCAACGATGAAATATTATTTATGTATATATAAGGCCCGCCGTACACTGACGAGACATGAGACAAAGTATGACGCGACATGCGACACGCGCATGCTCTAAATACAACATCTCCTGAAAACTGTTTAGAAAATGCGTGTGTCGTATGTCACATCAAACTTTGTCTTATGCCTCTTCAGTGTGTGGTCGGCCTTAGCGTTCTCTAACGCTTACCATTGAAGTTAACACTTTAAAACTATATTGGTCAGATATAGAATTAAAATATATAAGAAACTAAAATTTAGAGTTAGTTTTTATAATTCTTAGTTTGTCTTAGCGACACAATCTAATGATATACTGAATTCTAATGGTTCTTATTTAAAAGTTTTTTTTTTTTTTTTTTTGTTAATTGACTTGGATTGTGAAAACTGAATGTTTTGGCTTATTTTACATGAGCTAAAGCTAATTATTATTTATGTTTTTTACTTTCTCTTACTGCCAATATACTGCAGAGAAAGTATTGCTTTTGGGTCAAATTTAAGAAAACGAGCTTCTGTTATATTTACGCGTTTTAGGGTTCCTGAATCTAAAATATTTTTAAGCGATTGGTCAGTCTGTTTGTTTCTTTGTTTATGTGTCAGTTATCAGCATATCTCAAGAACAAATAGTAGCAGGAAGTCCAAACTTAGTAATCAAAATCTGTATCATATAGGCATACTAAACTAATTTTTTCGTTAAGATTAAACAAATGGTTCTTGTACAGCAACATCGAAGAGAAATCATCTACATTACGGTTATAGGAGAAATTTCTGATAGGTACAATTTAACACCTATAGACTGCACTTAAAAAAAAGTATATTTTTTTCTTCATGTAAAAGCTTGTTTCTTGTAGAATGCGGCATAAAAACCTTTCACAATTCGTTTACAGAGCTACCCAAAAGAATTGGGATATACTAGGGCTATACTTGGAAAATGCTGGAAGTGCGTTTCATGTTGTGCTACGTGTTTTTATTATAGGATTATATTTAAATATGCAATGTAACGTTAATATAATTTAGAGACAATATACAAGGTTAACAATAGTTAAGCGAAAACGTTCTTTTTTACTGGATGTAATTGAAGGAAGTGCTTTACTACGTTTAACCATATCGAAGAAAATTGCTCAGGAAGGAAAATTTTTTCACACCTATACGACACACATTTTAAAAATTAAATATTCAGCGCTGATTTTTCATATATTTACGCGTTTTGAGGTCCCTTGAATACTAAAGTCAAGTTTTTAATAGTTTATCTGTGTGTATGTCTGTTATCAGTGTAACTTGAAAAGAAGTAATTGCAGGCAATCGAAATTTTGTACTTTGAAACATATATGAGGTTGCCAGTTGAAAAGATTGATCAAGATTGATAAGTTTCCAGGAGTGGTGTAGGTGAAAGTTATCTGAAAATTTTGGAATATACTTTTAAATTTAATAACGGCCTCGAATTCTTTATAAATGTAGATAATTTATATAAACAGGGGAGGGAGGGTTTGAGGGATGCGGTAGATCCCCATCATACAGAATTATATGTCAAGGAAAACAGTTCCTAATACTATTTTGAATTGTTTTTAATGTAGGTTTATATTTAGTACTTGTTATGTTACCCCTTAATCTGCAATCTTTATTTATAGTATTTAAATGCAGAGTAAGAGAAAGTTGTGTGAGTATCACGCGAGATTATTATAGAAGTTTTTCACAGTATCTTGTTCTTGTTTAGCTTTCAGGATTATGTAGTAGAAAAGCTTAAAGGCCAAAACTGGCACTGCCGTGATTTGGGATCTGCAATCGCTTGCGAAAAGTTAGAAAAACATATCTTCTAATCGATACACATATCCGAAAAACATATCAGAATCGAATCCTAAAAACACATCTGAAAATTAACACTGCAAATATATAAATCAGGATGAAAACAAACAAGGAACTTATATCTTATAGCAGCTGTTATAAATTTATCTTTTTGAAAAAGTGTAATATTGTCATATTTTAATTATTCTTATTTTCAAATAGTAAATTTTAATTTTTAAGTCGTTTAAACTTACTTGGCAGGTTATTTTCTCTTACTTTATATATTTTATACGAATTGAAGCCAATTACTTTTTTTATACATAAACTTTGTTTTTCATTCAAACTTAAAAGAACTGATCAGAGAGATTTGCTTGATCAGACACAACAACGCCATGTTATAAAACGTCCAACAGCTTAGAGGAAAATAATTTTATGACAAAATAATAGAAAAAAAAAATGTTGGGCATAAAAATAATTTAATTAATAATAACTGCAACATAAGCAATAGTCAACGCGTCAATACCATTTTCTCTAAGAATACTTCTTCGTATTTTGTTTTGCCTTTTTAGTGAAATTTAATTCAACTATTCTATATCTTTACGCTGTTTCTTTAAACAGCAATACATACTTTTCTAGATAATATTTCCTTCACTTACTGAGCCTTTTTAATATTTTTTTTTTAACTAAACGTAACAAACGTTAAAAGAAAAGATAATTTAAAAAGAGAACTTGAATAAACCCGGAATTAACATTTTCTTTTATTCTCGTCTGATAATGAAAACGTACTTAAAAAAAAAAAAAAAAAAAAAAAAAAAAATAGCAGCTAGACAGAAAATGACTTGGAGCATTTTTCGGCTCAAGAAACTTTATTTAATGCAGCAATTTAATAATTAAAAGTAGCAGCGGTAAAACGGGAAAAACGTTAAATAAATTAATCTGATTTTTTTTTTTTTAATTTCCTTGAAATAACCAAATTTTATTTTGAGTTTTTCATATTACGAAACATAACTCAGAAATTCACATTTGAAGCAGAAAAACCATTCAATTATTAGAAAAATCGGATATAGTTTGAATAATAAAGATCTTAAATATTAATTTCTTATTCAATTTTATTTGAGTTCAAACTAGCTTATAGTATGATCGTTACTGATAATTTACATTTTCTGATTTGCGTTCTGATTTATGATTAATATGAATAAAAATTAAGTATTAAAAAACAAAAAATGTGAAATAAAATTAATTTTTATTTGTACTTAATGCTACGCTTTTAAATTATGAGTTGTAACTGAAAAGTTCATATTAAAAAAAAAAAAAAAAAAAAAAAAAAATCAAGTACGTAGTATACCAGCCAGACAGAAAATGACTTGGAGCATTTTTCGGCTCAAGAAACATTTATTAATGCAGTAATTTAATAATTAAATAGTAGTAGCGGTAAAACGGGAAAAACGATAGGGTAAAAAAAAACTAGTATAACCTATATAACCTTAAAACGTAGTATACTTTCTACTTCCTGATTTTTTTTTTTTTTTTACATTTATAAATTTTCATATTTAATTTCGTTTTAGCTTAAACTAGGATTATATCACGATGTTTGCGGAGGATATATATTTTCTTCAGTAAAATAAATAAATAATAAAATAAAATAAATAAACTTTAAATTTAAAGCAGGATATTTCTTGGCAGTAAAAATGCTATAGGAGTTTCGTAAAACGTATTACCATTCTTCAGTTAAAAACGACGTTTTTGGTAAATTTATTGAGTATTGGTGTTAGGACTAAGGCCAATTAACTGCACTAGGGTCCCAGACCTGAGGGAAGTGCCCTCCGTGAATGTCTTTCTAAGGGGTCCTAGCCCGTATTTAATAAATTTATTGGGAAAATATCGTATAAAGATGGGTGTATCTTAAATTTACGAGTTTTACCCTTCAAACAGAAAAAATGGAAATTTGCGGTTAAAAAAAAATAAATAAATAAAGTAGAATTTCCACTTTTATTCCTGAAATTTTTCACAGTGTTATTTGTGTTCTAATTCACCATTAATTTAGACCTGAAACGGATATTTAATAATGTAACGAATTTGTTTTCAGCGATTTCTCAAAATCCATATGACTTTGAATTGATTGATAAGATTTCAAACAAAATGCAAAAGTAAGTTATTAAAACTTTTGTTGATCGCTTGAACAAAATTTAATAAGTAAATAATAGACTTGTTTAACAATTTTAAATCTTTTGACAGAAATTATAGATCATCAATGATTACAATGCTGCTAAAAACTAAGAATCACATCCATGAGAAGATTTACAACGCTTTATCTTGTCAGTAACAAAATAAAATGATTTCTTGCTGAGAAAAAGAAACGGGAAACCTTTGCACTTGTAATCAAGCAGTTCTTTAGTCAGAATATCAGCTTATTTATTAAGGTTTCCATTAAATATACAAAAAAGAAGACAGTGGAAACTCACAGGCTTCAAAAAGGTAGAAATGTGTAAATTTGACGTAGGAAGTGACGTTGGAATATTATAACACTTGCACTGGCTAACAGATTTATTTACGAGGAAGGATTTAATGTTCGTTTAAAGTAAGTGTACAAAATCCGTTCGGTGAAATTGTTCTTTTCATTTTAAATGAGTAAATAAACTACACCTACTGTTTAGAATTTACTTATTTATTCTGTTTCTCTGGGGAAAGGATAATGAAAAATCTAATCATGCGTTTGTATGGCTTGCGTTATTTAATGTGTTTAAAAATAACTTGACAAAGAGTTGTGAAGTTCAAAGTATAATAACAATAAGTTCAGAGTATAATAATAATAACAATAATAATAAATGAATGTAAAAGTGAATTAAGTTTTTGATAATTTAATTTAAAAAAAAAAAAGTTTTAATTCAAGAAATGTACGTATTTGGAATTGAAATATAGTTCAAAATTTAGCACGATTTGTTCATCAAAGCATAATTATACAATATAAGTTGCCTGCACAGACAGAAACATATATAAATAAAAAATACTGAATGAAAAAGGTGATATGTATGAAATTTAATCCCTTTTAAATGTATCAATTTATTTAAAATATTTAAAAATCATTACGTCTCGTAGTTAAATTATATTTTAATCACATTAAAAACTGAGACAGACAATATACATTAAAAAAAATACATTTTAAAAGATTAAAAACACGATACACAAATTTAAACGTTTCGAGCCTTTTACAGGCTCCTCATCAGTAAAAAACATCAAATGTAAATGCTGAGAAGAACAACAGACTTTCATTTAGTGAGTACAACCTATTCATCAGAAACTGCGCATGCCTCATTAAGTGGTGAAAAATGTTGATTTGTGTACCAGCCCTCCAGGAAAATTCTTGAATGATAATTTAAACTGTTAGATATGATTATTTTAGTATTGTTAAAATCAGGTAAATGGTCAGTTTCCATGGCATGCTGTACAATTTTCGAACGTATATCACGGTTTTTGAAATTTGTTTTATGTTCCTTAAAACTGGCCGTTCTCTTCATACTCGAATTAAGGAACATAAAACAAATTTCAAAAACCGTGATATACGTTCGAAAATTGTACAGCATGCCATAGAAACTGACCATTTACCTGATTTTAACAATACTAAAATAATCATATCTAACTATTTAAATTATCATTCAAGAATTTTCCTGGAGGGCTGGTACACAAATCAACATTTTTCACCCCTTAATGAGGCATGCGCAGTTCCTGATGAATACGTTGTACTCGCTAAATGAAAGTCTGTTGTTCTTCTCAGCATTTACATTTGATGTTTTTTACTGATGAGGAGTCTGTAAAAGGCTCGAAACGTTTAAATTTGTGTATCGTGTTTTTAATCTTTTAAAATGTATTTTTAAAAGATGTATATTATCTGTCTCAGTTTTTAATGTGATTAAAATATAATCAATTTATTTATTAGAATAATTTAACAACAGAAAGTCAGAGTGCACTACGAACACTAATTTTATTTTATTTTTATTTATTTTATTTTATTTTAATTTTGTAGGCCTTGGATAATGGAGGGAAAAAAATAATAATATAAATGCCGTTATGAATGTTGTATAAATTCTTAAATATCTAATCTCACTGAAAGCCTACTTATCAATAATGTAACGAAAGTGGTTCAGTGGATAAAGTAAACAGAAACTGATACGAGACAGGAGATACTAACGATATTGAAAGGGAAGGAAAAGCTGCTAAACAATAGCATGATTCCTCCCTCCTCTTTTCAAATAGATGAAAAGATAATATTAGAGACTGAAAGTTCCATATTTGAGTTTTTTTTTTTTTTTTTTTAGCGATGGGTGTTAAAAATATTCAGCAATAATTTAAGAAGACTCAATTAGCCATTTGCTTGTTGAGCTAATATTTTTTTTTATCACCATTAGTTCATTATCCTTTTTAGCCACTTGTACCGAATAAATGCAGCTAATTTTCCCGCCTCTTTTTAAAAAGATTCAAAGAAAACCATATTAAATGGTTCTGTAGTCTTATAAAAGGGTGTTAACAATATTTAGCAATAATTTAATTTGATTCAATAAAGCATTTGGTTTGTTGGACTGACATTTTTCGTCACCTTTTGTTTATTACCCATTTTAGCCACTTATGCCAAATAAATACCGCTAATTCTAAACATAATATTTGTTTAACATTTTAAGAATAAAACGAAGTCCTAGGTTTGTCGACAATCACGAATCATTAATATACATAAATAAATAAAAATCTTATGAAAAATATTTTTTATAGTGACGGAAAAATTGTTTATGTGGATAATATTAAAAAAAAAAAAAAAAAAAAAAAGGAAAATTTGAAAATAACAATTTTGGAAAAGATTGAAACATTTATGCTCATTATATTTATATAAGTAAGTATGTATTTTAGTACTTTTAGAAAATAAAATTTAATATTTCTAAACCATATATTCATTATTCGTATTTGGGGAATTTTAAGACCGTTATAATATTTTTATTTAACCGCGTGTTTCTATCTCATCTTTCTCATAAATGGTCTATCATTATATTGGGAAAAAATTGCAAAGCCTTAGAAATATGTACTTAAATACTATTAGTATAGTGATTTGCAAAAGTTCAAATAAAATTTTCTCAAAATAACTCTTACATTAACAAGTATATGATAATCCTAATTAGAAATCATATAATATTTTCAGCTATCATTAATGTTTATTTCACAAGTAATTATTAATTTTATGATGCTGAAACTAATAGGGAAGTTATATAGAGGCACGTTATTAAAATAATAATAGCCATCACTCCAAAATATGAAGCATAATCAACCTAATGGGTCTCGGAAAGTCCTAAATGCTCTTGCAATGCTTCCCTTCTTCACAAATCCACCGCGGAAATTGTAAACGATCAATAAATTACCATGTAAAAGTATATATTTCCCATTAGGCGTCTCCTCTTCTACTTTTTTTTTACTCATTTTAGTTAAAAAAAAAAAAAAAAAAAATGAGAGAGAGAGAGAGGTAAGTATCTGACTATTTCTTTTTATTGATTTTTACGGTAAGAAATCATCTGCTGAACGGTATCGCATGCTTAATCCACAAAATTTGCAGATGATGTTTCTTCTCGTGACTTAAATAAAGTCATTTCAGCTACGACAGCAAATGGAAGAAAACCCTCAAATGGAAGCAGGTATTAAAAGCAACGAAACAGTAACGAAAACATTATGTTTCAGATCACAGCTCATTTTAAAGATGAATGTAAGCGATAAGTTTATCGCATAACATTCCATTAGAATTCATAATGTGCTTGAAATAAATAAGCAGTTTAAAAATGAATAAAATAAATAAATATGATATGATTATACAGTCGGTAACAAAAGTGTCCGAACACTAGGAAAAATTCCTATGTAAAAAATGTACACTTCATACGGTTTTGTTAAATAAATCCTTGTCGAATCCTGTTCTTAGTCAGTGTAAGAACATGATTCGATAAGGATTTATTTAACAAAACCGTATGAAGTGTACTTTTTTTACATAGGAATTTTTGCTAGTGTTCGGACACTTTTTTTATCGACTGTACATTGTATAATGATCAACATAAAATAATCATCTCCCCCCTCCCCCTTTTTTTTTTTTGATCATTCATACAAGCTTAATTTATGAGAAATATTTCTTTTAAAATATAATTTTGACTAAAAAATGATTAATTGAAAATTGGATTGATTGATTTTATACGGGATTTATTGGTTTTACACATAGGTACCACATCTCCGTTATTTTCAACGGAGACTTCATACCGGAAAGATTTTATAAATGTTTTCAGTTTATTTAATTTTATTTATTCATCGGAAATATATGGGAATTTATTTTTTTCTTTTTTAAATACTGGTGATAAATCTGATTTAAAAATTAGTATTGTTGGCAGGTATGTTTACACGAACTTATTATTCAGTGGACAAATTTTAGAGTTCAGACTTCTTAGCGACCACATACAAGATTCCCTATTGGTTTAGTATAGGTAAAAGGATGGATGACAATGAAAATGCTAAATAATTACTATTAATGGCAAATAAGGAATTTTCATTATAATTATAATTTTATAACGCAAAAAATACATGGGTCATTTGAAATATATATAATTGAGATAAGAACTGAAAACTATGTGACAAGGGCAAACAAACAAATTAGAAGAACAATAAGAAAGAGCAGAGGCCACCACGGCTTAAGGTGGGTGGAGCGGGTTAAACAGATTTGTCGGATATAATATATATATATATATATATATATATAGAGAGAGAGAGAGAGTTTTGTAGCATAACAGTTGTAGCTATTTTCTTTTACTCCTACAACAAAGACGAAAGTTTCATTGAAATCATAAGACAGATTAAAAAAAAAAAAAAGTATTCATTAACAGCCATTTAACTTGAAAATGAATTAGCCTAATTACATATTTCTATATCTTATTGAACTAAGCATAACGCTGGTACCTTATTGGAGTTTTATATGTGAAGAAATAAAAATAAATAATTACATACCTTGTAAATTGTTTAGTTTGGTTCTACAAAAACGTAAACACATTTCTCATTTATATGCCATTAACACCTACCCATCGCTTCATACAAGCCACACTTCATTTTTGTACATTAATTTCATTAATAAAATTTATCATATTTCAAATGGCAGTCACGTATCTTGGGCTACAAGCTAATTTCCTTACTTACCTTGCCATCTTTTTTAATTACACCCTAAAACTTGATTAATGTGCGTGTGTGTATGTGAAAACGATTGAAATTACCACTCACTAACATGGCACTTTGATTTTATTTCCTTGAAATAAAGCGCCAGAAACTTCGCTTTCTCTCTCTTTTATTAAACTATATGCTATTCGATAGGGCATATTCTATATCTTTGAAATCATTAAACAGTTTTTAAATAACTTAAGTAGTTAAAGGTATGCGTTACACAAACTGCGAAATACGTAAGATTGTAATAAAAAATAAGGCACGGTTATTTCAGTATTAATTGACACATTACTGTGGTATATCATGTTTTTGTTTGTATAAATCTTTTATGAGCATAATTAGAAGCTATGAATTTTGTTTCATCTCTTTCCCTCTCACAAAAAAAAAAAAAAAAAAAAAAACTTTGTAAGTACCTTAGATGAAGGTTTTTTTTTTTTTTTTTTTTACGTTGTGAACATTTAATGCATTTATTGAAACCGTACACATTTTATTTTACTATACCAAATTTTAAATGTTACAGCCAATTAAAAACATTATTACATACTTTGCTATAAAACTTATCGTTCATCCAAAGTTAAACGAGAACTCAACTAAATGTTAAATGTGATAGAATAAATTATCACGTCAGAAGGCAATCGGTTATGGAAAATATATTAGTAATCAATCAGATTCTTAATTTAGTACATATAGAAAGGTATTACGTAGTAAGTATTGCGTAAAAGTTAACATACTTTTTAGGACAAAAAAAAAAAAAAAAAAAAAAAAAAAAAAAAATGCGATTGATATATTTACATTTTATCGAACATTAAATTTCTAATCAAATAATTGTGAATTTTAGATATAAATAAAGAGATTACATAGTTTTTTCTTTTTTCAAGATATGAATTTGGTAATCATCTGACCATTTACGCACAAACAATAAAAAAAAAAGATAACAAAAAACAAATAAGAGATGAATGGAGCACCCATTCTTTTAGTATTCAAGGTTACCGACCTGATGCGATACTGTGAGAAAACAATACGGATTAGAAAATTACGCTATCTTAAGTTTGAATAAGCTGTGTGGAGTTCTTGAAAAAGGAATTTCACTTTGGATTTTAATACAATTGTTTTACTGAAAACTATGAGATAGAAATTATTGTATTTAAATTACGTTTATTACCGCTACTAATTACTTTTTGTTAATTTTTCGTAATACTAATTAAAAATTAATATTAGTATTAAATAATACTTATTACAAAAAACTCAAATATAAAAAGTGTTGTAAATTCAAATAGGTATCACAATGTGAATTCATTCATTTATTTATTTATTTTATTGTTATTATATTTATTTATTTATTTGCCTTTGTTTCAAAATCCTAACATATATAAATTTTTGAAGACAATAACTTGAGATATTCTTTTTAATGACATACGAATCTAAAGCATCTTCAAGATAAAAAAAAAAAGAAGTTTCACAATTTAAATAATTTTTATTGATTTAATTTTAAAAAGTTGATTATGCTTATATTCAAACATTACACAATTCAAATATATTAAAAGTAAGATCTGTCAAAAAAAAAAAAAAAAAAAAAAAAAAAAATCTTATATTCAATTGAAAACGATTAATACACGTTATATGTATAATTTAATCAATCAAATGATAAAAGAATTAGAAGCTTAAAATATTCTACATGAAATATTTCACAGATATTTTGTTTTATAAGTGTTGAAAATTTATACGAATATCAAAATTATTACCGATAAACTAGATTTAAAAATAGACCCAAATTAAAATAACGCCTCAAATGTGATAATTTTTTATCCATCCGGAAAATTTTATACGTTAATGAAGGAAGAATCTCACTGATAATTTTTCTGTTATTCTAAGTCCATTAAGCTATCTAAGACAGGAAATATATAATAATGTAAATCTCATAATTATCTAAATTTTCTCATAAAAAATTCCTCTAATTCTCCCACATAATATATTCCATCAAGGAGTAATTGAAGAGTAGAAATATAAGAGCAACATAATGATTTTTTCATGAGACGGGTTTTGAGGGGAAAAAAAGAAAACGTGATGAGAAAAATAAAATATACATCAGTAAATAAACAATTATATTACTAAGTAATTATTATAAATTGCTAATCACCTACATTATAATTTTATTTTATTGCCTTAAGAAACTGTTACATATACTTTGATGGATATTTTAGGTATTATTTCCAGGTGAGAAATACAATCAAAATCATCAAGAAGATAAATAAAAGTAGAAAATGTTGGAGAAATACTTCTCCTGATAATAAATTACGCAAAATCAAGCATAAAAAAAACTCATAAAAGTAATGAGAATAAAACGTATAATAAATTACAAAAATATCTTGTTAAAGAAAGAGAAACATAAAAGTAATGAGAGTAAAATTTAGTACAATGATAATGCGTCAAATATACTTTAACAGTTGTATTTTGCATTAAAAGTGGAATTAAAAGAAAAAGAAAGAAAGAGAAAAGAAGAAAGAGAAAAGAAGGAATGAAGAAAGAGAAAAACACTAAAATGTAATAATTTAAAAATGTGTGATAACTACTAAAAGGGGGGAAATATCCCAATAGTAAGTATAAGATGAATCTAACATAATAAATTTTAAATACTAAATGCTTGCAAAATTTTGAATAAAAACTTATCAATTTGTTAAAATTTATCAGTAAAACTTTTATATAAAAATTTAATGATGTAATGTTAACAATAAATAAAGAATTGCATCCTCTATTAAAAAATAAAGGAGTAAAGAAAGAGAAAGAACGCGATATCAGTTACGGAACAACTATTTGAAATTATACACTTATCGTAATTTTCAGCATATAATCCGCAGGTAAGACATGTTCTTCCTCCACCAGAAATTTTATTTAATAGAAAAATCTATATTTTTTCGAAGTAAAAGTCAGTACAAATATAACTTTATCTGTTAAATAAAATTTCTGGTGTAAAACTCACTTATCTAACCTGCGGATTATACACCGAAAATTACGGTAATTATATAAGAGAAAAATATATTTTCCAGCATAAGCATTTTGCATTATTTTTAAAAAATAAGTACTTTTTTATTCGATTATCAAATATACATAAAAATTTAAATGCATTTAAATGAAATAATATTCAGAAATCTTAAGTATAATTTAGGATATAAATCAGTGGTAGAAATAAATAAATAAAAATAAATAAATAAATAAGAAAAATTTTATAAAGAAAAGAAACTTAAAAAGAAAAAATAAACTACTTTTTGAATTAACGCACAGTTGTGAAGAATATAAATAAAATTTATAAAATGAGCAGTTATAAATGTATGATTAAATAATATGATTGAAGTATATGGCGTTATTTAAAATATTAATTATCAAAATAATTTTGCGTTAAATAACAGTTTTGCAAATAATAGTTCGTCAACTCATGATAAAATTTAAAATGAAGAGATTACATAAAGAGATAGTGAAATTCTGTAGGAAAAAAATTAAATTAAATTAAAATTTAGTAATTTATGAAAACTCCAATGCAATTTATGAAATTAAAGGGGGAAAAAAAACTCTTTACAATATGAAAGCGGATTACCTGTCATTTTTAATATAGTAATATATTAAATAATTATTTTACGTCAAGTGAATCCTGGAAATACAAATAATGTAAACAATAAAATAAATAAATAAATAAAAGATAAATAAAATAAGCTAACGATTTGTCATTTTTTTTTTTTTTTTAAATAATTTTTAAATCAGAAATGGATATCTGAAATACACATGAAAATTAATTGAGAAAATTTGCCAAATAAACCCGAAATTAAAGCGCTAAAGGCCTTTACAAATAAACCAGGAACTGTCTTTTTTTTAATTGCTAATTTAATTTACGTCAAACAGAAAAATAACTAGACAGTGAACATACATTAAAAGGTAACTCACCATTTTTGTCATTTAACTACTAACACCAGATAAAGCGCCGAAAAACTCAAAAAACCCTCTCCGGTAAAACAAACCGGCGAAAAGACGAAATACTGTATTAATCCGCGAACTCAGGAGAAGTTTTTTTGGCTCAGTCGCTGCTGAGGTTTGCCAAGTTTACCTTCCTTCAGACAATGAAGCAGAGTATGTAGAAGCAGTCGCGACACGACAGAAAGGTTAGCGACTTGGGAGATTTCTTCCTGGCCGTTTCGCACACAAGATTTCGGAAGTTGCAGGAAGAACACGAAAATATCAGTTTTTCATTCTTTCACGAAAATGAAAATTTTTGTTTGAACATGGATGCTTTGATTAGAGAGGGGGGAAAAAAAAGTATAGATAAGATGAGAAGTCAAAGTTTCGGAAGTTTGTATTAAGGTCAATCGATCGGAAATAGATGATTGTTAGTCTCGTATGTGGAGTGCTGTTATCTGCAATATATGACGTTATTAATGTGAGAAGGGAGGTAAGGGGAAGAGTATGTCAATTCAGTACTATATCAATAGATATTAAAATTGTAAGGAAGTTCTTCTTGGCGATGTAGCTGAAAATTAATTATTAATAACATTTTTTTCATAATTATTATTATTGTAGCTATACTATTCCTTTATAAATTTGAGATTTCTTGTAAAAGAGAGAGAAAAAGAGAAAGGAAAAGACACCTGAAATTATGCATTTTGTATAATATATATATTAAAGCCAATCGATCGAAACTAGATGATTTTTAGTCTCGAATGTCGAGTGCTATTACATGTATGGCATTATTAATGCGAGGAGAAGCTATTTTCCTTTCAGTACTATATTAATCGATATCAAAATTGCAAGAAAATTCTTCCAGAAACTAAAAAAAAAAAAAAAAAAGTATTAAGTATGTAACTAAAAAATAAGTATTAATAACACTTTTTATACTATTTAATTTTTTATTGTTTAAACTTCAAGATTCTTTGATACATTTAAGATTTCGTATAATAATAAAATTATGCATTTTACATTTTATACACTCCTTCTCATATTTATAAGGAGACTTTACATTTTGAAATAACTAATGTAAAAATAATTGTGAAAAAGATTATACTAAGTGCATTTAATATATCTAGTATTCTAAAAACCAAAACTGCTATAATTTTTTTAATATGAAACAAAATTAATAAAAAAATAATGCGAAATATTTTTTTCTCCACGTTTTTAGATGTTCATAAATATAGGGACAATCAAGATTTTTTCGTTTTATTTAACTTACAAGCGGATAAATTACAGTTCATATGCGAATTCGTTAACTACTCGGCTAGATTAATTCATATATAAGCCTTCAATTTTTCTTGGACGGACATTACTGACAATTCCTCGAAAACAAGAACGTTCATGTAGTGAAGTATGATAAATGTGTTTTTTAAGTGGAAAGTTAATTTCAATCCGCTGAATTTCTAATGAAATTCGAAGATCTAAAATTGCTGAAGGAAATGTGATCAAACATTGAACTGCTGGTTCGATAGGAGAGAGATCTGATGAAAAATCATAGTTGTTTTACAGAGATCGAAGACTCGTAATTCCTCTTACTATTCTACTCATAATGACTGCTGCTGAATTTTCTCGTAATTTTAAACGAAAGGTTGGAGTTTGCATTTATGCATGTTTAAAATAATTAATAATATGTTAAAATCAATAAAAATCCTGTAATAATCAATAAGCATTTAATGGGGGAAAGAACGTCTGTGTTAAAGTTGAATAAAGACAATATTAAATGGTAAAATGTTGCATTTTGGGATGAAAAACATTTTATTCTTGATTAATCAAATGGTTTTAATAGTTACTGGCACGATCTGAAGATAGCGAAAGACAGAGCTTATTTTTTAAAGGCAGATATGAATCGGGCATTTTAAAGGTGGATCTATGGTGCTCTGGGGAGCTGTTTCTACTGAAGGTAGAATAAATTTAGTAATTTTTTCTATTAGAACATCAAGAGAATATCCGCAAATTTTAAACTTGGAATTCTCAGATTTTTGTTAGATTTTGGGGGGTAATAATATTTTTTTCAACAAGACTTACATTTTTGTTCTACTTCTAGAGCAATAGGAAATATTTTGAAGAAAGAAACTTCTGTATTGTTGCCTTTCCCGTGGCCTAAAATTTGAAAAAAAAAAAAAAAAAAAAAAAAAAACCTTAATTTTTCATATTAGAAAAGTGCATGCAGGTGGAAAGCAATTTTAAATAGTTTAAATGTATTCAGAATATCATCTATGCTGTATGAAATGGTATTGAAACTGAATATTAAAGAATATATCTATATATATAAAAATGAATTGCTGTTCGTTAGTCTCACTAAAACTCGAGAACGGCTGAACGGATTTATCTTATCTTAGTCTTGAAATGTTCGTGGAGGTCTAGGGAAGGTTTAAAAGGCGAGAAAAAATCGAATAATTTCCGGGAAAACCCTAAAAACAGCCCTTTTCTATTTCCCATACAAACGTTTTCCATATATAAATGTGAATGTCCGTGAATTTATTTGACTGAGTTTCACGCCAAAACTACTCGACGGATTTCGATGAAATTTGTAATGGAGATAGCTTATACCCTAACTTAAAAAGTTGGCTACCGTTTATTCCGAAAAAAAAATTTGTTTTTGCGATTTTTATGCATAAAATTGCAATTTTGTAAGCTAATAATAGCAAAAAATTAGCCATTTATATTTTTCCATAATTTAATTGTTGCCAAAAAAAAAAAAAAAAAAACGAACTTATATATTTTTTTCAACAGGAAAATAAATACATTTATCTAAACGTGAACGATAAAAAATTATAAAAAAAAAATATGCATCTCAGAAAAATTGACGTCATTTTTATTATTAACCGACTTCAAAAAAAGAAGGAAGGTTCTCAATTCAAACCGTATGTTTTTTTTATGTTTGTTAGCTCATAACTTCTGAACGGATGCTCCGATTTCGACACTTTTTGTTTTGTTGAAAAGGTCTTGATCTGCAATAGGTCCCATTGTAATATCTTTACAATCTAAAGAAAATACAGGGTGCCCAAAAAATCAGTCCCAACTCTTTTAACTGCTAAACGGCTGCAGCTATAGTATTAAAAATGGTATGTGAGTATAGCAAAGTGGCCATGCAGCACAAGGTTAAACCGCTTGCAGCGCCACCTGGTGGAAAATAGCGGAGTTAGTGTTACTATCTCGAAAACGGTTCTAGAGAAAAAAGTGAATAAAAAATTGAAAAGTATCATCGATTAAGTACAAAAAGATTGCTCAGACATTCATGCTAGCGTTTCTATCTCGGAAACGGTTCAAGACAGGGGGAAAAAGTGAATTATAAAATTGCAGGGCATCATCGATTTAGTACGAAAAGATAGTTTAGACATTCATGCTAAAAATACAATGCTAAAAACGTGCATTTGTTTGTTCGAAATTTCTTACACTATGCACACTTGAGCTACATTGCACACATTGTAGCGTAGCTAGTGAGACATACGTTATATAGTTGAAAAAACGGTTACTTGATACTTTTTGTTTTGTTGTAACGATCTTGGACTGAAGTAGGTCCCATTATAATATCTTTACAATCTAAAGAAAAAAAAAAAAAAAAAACGCCATATGGTGAAAAACAGCGAAATCAGCCCTCCTATCTCAAAAACGGTTCAAGATGGGAGAAAAATTAATTACGAAGTTGTAGAGCATCATCGATTTACTGCGAAAAGACAGTTTTTAGACATTATTGCTAAAAATAGAACGCTTAAAACGTGCAGTTGTATCTTCGCAATTTCCTACACTGTGCACACTTGAACTACGTTGCACACTTTGCAGCGTAGCGGATGACAAGTATACTCTGTGGTTCAAAGTAATGTCACTGTAAGCGGTCACATCTATTAGCGCAAATTCGTTTTCAACCAACTTCAGAAAAGAAGGTGTTCTTAATTCGAGCTATGTGTTGTTGTTGGTGTTTCTAAGCTTATAACTTCGTAAGATATGCTCTACTTAACCGACTTCAAAAAAGAGGAGGTTCTCAATTCAAATCGTATGTTTTTTTTGTTTTTATTTTGTTTGTTAGCTCATAAATTCTGAACATATAATCAGATTTTGGTACTTTTTGTTTTGTTGTAAAGGTCTTGGTCTGAAATAGGGCCCATTGCAATATTTTTACGATCAAGAGAAAATACAGTGTGCCCAAAAAAGTCAGTCCCGACTCTTTTAACTGCTGAACAGCTGCAGCGATAGTCATAAAAGTGGTATGAAAGTATAGTAAAGTGGATATGTGCTGCGTGATTCAACCACTACAGCGCCACCTGGTGGGAAACAGTGGAGTTTGCGTTCCTATCTCGGAAACAATTCAAGACAGGGGAAAAAAGTGAATTATAAAAATGCAGAGCATCATCGATTTAGTACGAAATGATTGTTTAGACGTTAATCCTAAAAACAGAACGCTTAAAACGTGCATTTGTTTGTTCACAATCTCCTGTTTTGTGCACACTTGAACGACTTTGCATATGTTGTAGCGTAGCGGGTGACATTTATGCTATGTAAAATTCAGAGTATGATTATTATAAACGGTCACATCGATTAACGCATAGGCGTTTTAAACCGACTTCATAAAGGAAGAGGTTCTCAATACAAACCATGTTTCTCGACGTTGTTGTTGTTGTTGAAATTCGTTAGCTTATAACTTCTTAACAGATGATTTAATTTTAATACTTTTTTTGTTGTCGCAATGATCTTGGCCTGAAATAGGCTTCATTATCATTTCATTAAGGTATAAACAAATTACAGGATACTCACAAAAGTCTGTTCTCACTCTAACTGCTGAACGCATGCAGCTACACTGGTAAAAGCAGTATGTAAGTATCGATGTTGAAACTTCTGTCCGTCAGCTGCAATGCATATTTTGCTATTTGTTTGAACTTTACGCTGCGCAATTTTCAGAGCAGCGAGTGACACGTATTCACTGCAAATTTCAATATATATGCCTAACAGAATTTTTGGTTACGAATACAGCGTATCCGTTCGTTACATTTCTATAGACTTATTAACATAACGTATGTTCATTCAATTTTTTTTTTTTTTGCTCATATCCGATAAAGGCAAGAAAAGTGACACAACTTAAAAATGCAGCATTTGAGAAAAATCATTTTAAAAATAACTTGATTAGAATAAAACTGGCACAACTGTCTCTCGAGTGGATAACTTTCCAGATGGAGATGTAACTTTTTCGTTCACATTGGGTGAATTTCATGTATTTTTCAGTGACATAAACCATTTTTTGAGTTATACCACTTTTCTTGGAAGTTGTGATTTGTGAAACTGCCGTCGAACGTCTTTTGATGTTCTGCTATATGAATAAGTTTTCACTGAAAAGAGAAAAATAAAATCTTTTTGTAAAAAAATAGAACCGACTCCAAAAAGCAATTACTATTCAAACAAACAAACAAAAAAAATGTATGAAATGAAACCAAATTGCGCCTAAAAGTATAAAATAATTTCCTTCGCCAAACAACCTATAACACTACAATTAATCATAACTTTTGAAGTCGGCGCAAAATTAAATAAAAATGGATACCTTTATTCAATACAAAATTCAAATCCTATTCAAAATATACATCTCACATTGTCACCTGCAAAACGTAGCCGAAAACTATTTTCATTCAAGAAAACAAATAAGATTTCGTAAGCAGCAAAAGTTGGAGAAGATGCTGGTATCTGACGTCCTTGGTGAAAGAAAAATCGAAAAATTATCTGGCAAACGTATTTAATATCTTTGGGATATCATTATTAATTTAATAAGGTATATTAAGAGAGTAATCAAGAATATGAAACAATACTTCGTACAAAATATATTATGAAAATATACATCTTGCGTGCATATTTTTGCAATACGTTTTGAACGCCAAATCGAAAAGCCACCAAGGATGATAGTTATCAAAGTTACACCAAATTTGCAAAGGAAACTCTAACTTCGTAGAAACATAAATACCGCATTGTGAAGAATATTCACTGTTCTGTGTGGATGCTACCAATGGACCGATTGTATACAGTGATAAAACAATAAAGGAAACATGAAAATGGATCATTCGAGAACACAGCATTTGTTGCTACCGATCTAAAAACAAACCTTTAAAATTTAGTTAAATTATATTTAATTTTGCGCCGACTTCAAAAGTTATGATTAATTGTAGTGTTATAGGTTGTTTGGCGAAGGAAATTATTTTATACTTTTAGGCGCAATTTGGTTTCATTTCATACATTTTTTTTGTTTGTTTGTTTGAATAGTAATTGCTTTTTGGAGTCGGTTCTATTTTTTTACAAAAAGATTTTATTAATTAAAAATTTCTTTTACACATTGATAAAGTGCTAATACGCAAGCAAGTGATGACGTCACTGGCCGTTCGTGGATGCAAGAAAAATATTTCTTATGTTAAACGTCCATTGGATTTTTTGTAAAAAATTATTAAAAATCGCGGATAATTATTTTCCGATTTTAATCCCCATATTTAGGTATAGGTATGTATTAATTATCATGTCCATGCGTTAGATTAGGTTATTTTTTTTGTAAAATTGACAAAATTTGAATTTTTAATTTCAAAACTCTAGGGAAAGAAAAAATGGCAAATTTCCATATTCGATTGAAAACATAAGCATTTCATTTCAAAAGATGATATTTACACAATAAATATCCAACTAATATACTTATTAAAAGGAAAATTATAAATATTCTATCATAATTTGAAGTCAAATTTGTTTTCAAATGTCTAAATAAAATATCTGATATAAGATACTAATATGTTGCAGCGGAATAGATTTGATATCGGTCATCCTTAGTAGAAAAAAAAAATATCGCCATATTATTTGGCGAACATAATTTAATTCTATTCAAAAATCATGGTTATTTTAACAACTTATATTAAGAGAGTAATGAATAATATGAAACAATATTTCGTACAATGCATATTACGAAAATATACATCTGGCATGCATATTTTCGTATTACGTTTTTGATCACCAAATACAATAAGCGCCAAGAACGACAGAGTTTTGAAATTCAAAATTAAAATTTTGTCAATTTGACAACAAAATAATCCACTTTTCCCTCATAAACTATAAACTGAACATACACCGAACAATATATATAATTTTGTCTATTGCAAAAAGTCGGGTAGTTGGATTATTTATTTATTTATTTATTTATTTATTTTATTTTATACCCATCCCAAACTTTTTGTAATACTTTACGCATGAAAATTTTCTAGTTAAAGTCGATTTGTTTTGGGAATTTTTTAAATTTTTAAATCAACCTTTTCAAATTTGTTTTTATATTCATCTGCATATGATTCATGTGTTTGTCTTATCTCCATTTTAAAATATTTTTGAGTTTAATTATGGCATATCCTGCAAATTTTCTTGAATCATAAGATAAAATTGCATGCACGCGCACACACACATACATGTGTTCATATAAAACGATCAAAAACCAGGTAGCATAAACTAGATTCGACATTATGAAAAAAAAAAAAAAAAAAAAAAAAAAATCTAACAATGAAAAACAGCATTATGCAATTATCTATATATAAAATTGTGAGATATTTATAAACAAATTAATCAGAATCATCCCATTATAATAGTACTACCAAATATAATCGGTAGCAAAATGGATTATAGATTTCAAAGGGGTAATATAAATTCGTAATGTATGAAAGTAGATTAAATATAAGCGTATAATACAACGAAATGTGTAAATTGGCCAAAATTTAGCAGGTTCTAGGGTTATGACTATGATATAATAGATATATAAGTTACCATACATATAAACAGAGGGTATTATAGAATGTATTTCTATGAATAGAATTATTGTATGTTAGTAATGCTCTTTTCTCAAGAAAGGGTCCGAAAATGCCTTACGTTATATAATAATTGCAATAATAATAAAAATTAAGTGTTACTGACCAAGGAATATTTAAAAGAAGACATAAAACTTCGAATTGTAGAAAATAAGCAAACAGAACAAGAGGATAAAAAATGTACTTAAAACATTGTTTTAAGGCTTACTGAAGATACCAAAAGTATTTTCTACTAAATAATTCATATAATACTGACTAAAAAGAAAAATTACGCCCAATTTAGATAAAAAAGTATAACATTTAAAAGGATTATGCAAACATGTATAAGTATACCTTGTGGAAAACACGTGTTATACGATATTTTTCGCTTAAGTTACTCAGAGAAAACTTTTCACATTATCGAAAGTGAAACACGTTTTCTCGTAAAGAGGTCTTATCAGTGAAAAGGATCATTTAAAAAGAAAACGTGTAAAAATTTAAAAATGGTTTTGTGCTCGGAAACAGAATAACGGAAACGTTATATATATATATATATATATATATATATATATATATATATATATATATATATATATATATATATATTATTCTATCATTTTTTTTTTTTTTTTTTTTTACCAACGTAGATGAATAAAAACATGAAAATATATTTTTGAGACACGTTTCAAATCGTAATTAGCCAGTTTCACAGTAAAGGTGCATTTTAATTATATTTCTGAATATTAGTAAGGACAATTATTTAGTGAGTATGCAAGATTGTTATCATGTTTTGTATTTTCGCTTTTAATTTCGCTTAATAATGATCTTGTGGGTTTATAAATGACAGTTGACATTTTGTTTATGCATTATTGCTATATCTGTATTATTATATATATACATCTATATAATATAAATCATATTTCCTCACGGTAACACAAAGAAACCAGGAAACAGATAATGGTAAAAATTTTAAATATGACCATAACAACTAAAGATTTCATATTGAAAAGTGTATATTTGAACTTGAAGATAGTTAAAGGAAGAAAAATTTTGAAATAACTGTGAAAAAACAGCCGTAATTCGAGATACTGATGATTATGTTAGGGTGAAGAAATATAATTTTTAGTGTTTTAGTCATCACGTTAGTTACTTTCCGTTACGTGATATATGATTTTAAAGGTTTTCAAATAAATATCACATACAAACCTTTTAAAATCACATATCACAAAATTGGACTTTATGTAATGCAATCCAAAAATTTAAAAAAATGCCATGCAAAAATAAATAAATAAATAAAATAAAGTTTTAAAGAATTCACCAATAATAGTAACGAATACATGAAACATAATTGATAAAATACTTGAACTAATTATGAGTAAAGAATGACAATAAGAGTAGAAATATGAGAATAATTTATAAAAATACTATCACACACACACACAAAAAAAAAAAATCTTATCATTACTATTTTGATTTCAGCAACAAGTGGAGTCAGTTATGAAATAACGTGTGGAAAAAAGCAAACATTTCTTCTTTTCTGATCAATTGGGCATAGAAGGAAATGTTTGAAAAACATAAATGTGATATTTCAAAACAACGTGTGATTAAAAAACAAACTTCTTCAATATTTGCCCCAAACAACATATATTAAAAGTAGAAAGGATAACTAACTAAAATCCACATTGCAATCATATTTAAAATATTTATAGAGTAGTAAATGTATAAACTTTATTATCAAATTTAAATCAATGGGTCAATTACGGCTAAAAAGTAATGTTTTGGAACATTCAAAGAAAATTTACATTCCGTATTCTCGTTCCACCTCCTCAAAATAACAGAATGTTAGCATGGGAGGTTTATTCTTTTTAATAAAGGGGATATATCATATCTACTATTGCATGATTACTGTAATTTACAACTAAAGAACCCGTTTCATACCAGAAATTTTATTTGATAAAACGCAAAGTTTTTAGTTCTTGCTACATATTTAACTGTATCTGCTAATTAAAACTTCAGGTATGAAACTGATTTTCTGAGTCGAGTATTATACATCAGATCTCATGGAAAAAAAAAAAAAATATCACAGCCTATTAATTCCAAGTACACAGCTACACCAATTAACTTTCGTTTATAAAAAGGCTGATTCAATTTATTATTGAATATAGGACAAGTTCAGTCAATCGTTAATTCATATAAGCGGACTATATAAACAATATATACCAACATATATAAACAATAATTTATATTAATCTCTGGTATAAATATGTGGACTATTCAATCAGCTAATGATTCAAATGTTAATTCAAATTAATCATCGTTTATTATAAATATTTAAGCACTGACACATAAAAACACATTCGATTAACCACTAAATTATCAATAAGCATGTGATTTAGTTAGCATGGATCCAAGAGATGATTCAGTTAACCATTCATATAAGCAGATTATTTGATTAATCGCTTAAGTAGAGATCCAACCGCTACTAATTAAAATAAAACAATTGGATTGTTTTATTTTAAGGTAATGTTAAAAAAGGAAGATCGATTGTAGCGAGGCAGTACCTTTCGTGAGATAACAATCTCGTGTAAAACACAAAATTTATTAAAAAGAAAAATTACAAATCCAGTTCACTCAAAAATAGTAAATCGTAGGTCGCAGCAAAAGTATTCTATATAAAAAATCCTCTATAATTTGTTGTATATTTTTTAGAAGTAAAAATTTTTACTTTTACAAAATGAAAACAACAGGTATTTTCTCGTTATAAAGGAAGTAATAAATGTTCAAACTATTTTTTTAACTTTTTAACTTTTTATTATTATATATTTGTTAAAGACGTACTTTTTTTTTTTTTTTTTTTGAGTATGTTGCTTAAGCTAACATGTCACAATGAAAGCGAAATAAAAGGAGAACCAGATTAAAACTTCGAAAGTAATATAAAGCAAAATGCATAAAAGAAAGAATCTCCACTTGATTAATATATATATATATATATATATATATATATGATATATTGAAGTTTAGGGTTCACTCCAGCAATGAAAATTTAGTGATATAAATAAATAAATAAATAAACTAAATGGTAGACAAACCTGTACAAGTAATATCTTTTATACATATTTGTACTGTACATAACAATATTTTTATATGAAAAGAACACAAACACTTCAAGTTTAAGATACCTGAAACACAAACTGGCTAAATGTGCTTTTTGGTTGTTGACCTGGCGACAATTGTCTGTATGTCGCCATGTTAGCGTGAATCATTCTACTGATACTTAAAAATATTTAAACTGCTTCCTTACTTTAAGGCTTATTCAATACAATATTATCTAATCATTTACATCCATTCATCTTACAAATATACATCTATAATCTGATAGAAATCGACTTTGGTATAATCCCGTGTAGAATCGATTAGCTTATATTACATTAAAAAAAAAAATTCTGTTTAGGTAATTTTATTTTATTATTTGTAGATTCAGGCTAAAGAATTTCTCTTTTTAAAATGCTACACTAAACGAGTAAACGATATTTAAAACTGATAAGGTTGCATCAAAAGCTTCTCCTTGAAAATGTGTTGGGTCAGCACAAAATTTTTTCTTTAAAAATTTCCCCAAGTTATGCTTTTAATAGCAATAAAAAATAGTAAGATACTGTAAGATAGTATTGTATATATATATATACATGGAAATATAAGTTATCGAAAAATCAATGCCACCTTTTAAATTTCAAATATGATGCACATTTAATATTTCATATGAAAAAGAAGTTTAAATTCACAAGATTATATAAAAGATTCAGAAAAACTTGCTATTTTAAAATTCTTTGCATAAATACAGAGGCTGTTCGCACATTTTTTAGACGATTTTGCTTTGCTATAAAAACAAATTGTCTGCTTGGAAATTTTATTTTTAATTGTAGCTATATTTTTGAAAGTATAAATCATCGTTTGCTACTTGAGAGTTTTGTTTTCATGCAAAATGGCGCTTTTAAAAAAAGCAATGGATGGAAGATTATGCTTGTGTTCTTTCCGAAATAAGCTATTCTTATCTGAAAATTAAAAAAAAAGCTGTGAAAGCCATAATTTTTCGATATCTAAAACTACGATAGGTAATATTGTCAACAACAGAAAGAAAAAAAAAAAAAAAAAAAAAAAAAAAAAATCGTGAAAGTTTAGCTTTAAATGGAAAAATTGTTCTAGAAACGCATCTAAGGAAAAAACGGAATATTCAAACGTTGCAAAGATCAGATCTTTACTGTTAAAACAAAATACGGCAAGTAAAAGGACAGTTGAAAAATTATTAAAATGCTTAAGTGTCAACAGTAAAAAAAGTGATTAATGCTGATTTGAATGTTAAAAAGGCGAAAAAACACAATGCGACGACATATCGTCGAATGCGCGGCAGAATATTCTTTATGAGAAACATTTAACACAAAAATGGAAAAATGTTCTTGCAATAGATGAACCTTCGGTGTATCTAAATGACTGCAATAAATAAATAATAATAATAATAATAATAAAAGATCAATTTATTATCATCAAAGAGGAGAAAAAAAAATATTAAAACCTGGTTCAAGGAATGCAAAGAAAGTTTTTCAAATGGATTTATGATTGTTGCTGGCTTTGGATATAATGGAAAATTAAAAATAAAGAAAGTGAAGAAAAATGTAAAGATGAACTCCATATATTGTCAGGAACAAATTTTACCCCCATTTTTAAAATGCATGTGAAATAGCATCGCTTTACCCACAGTGCCATCAATCAGTTGAACTGCATCAAGACAAAGCTAGCAGCCATAATTCAAAATTCACTGTTAATTTCCTGAAAAAAAAAAAAAAAAAAAAAAAAAAAAAAGGAACAAGAAAGACGTATCAAAGTCTTCACTGATATCCTTGCTAAATCTCCAGATGGATTTTTGCGTGGATACCCACAGTGGCGGATCCAGAACTTGACTTTTGGGGGGGGCTAAGATTTTACAAAGTGTTATTCTACACCAATAAAAAATTTACAATTGCAAAATTCAATTATGAATGACAGTGTTTTGGGGGGGGCTTCAGCCCCCTAGCCCCCCCCTTAAATCCGCCACTGGATACCCATGGAGTTCTGCGTTTTTGGACTTTTAAAATGCAGATTGTCCAAACATCGACCTGCAACCCTTCTTGGACTTTGAAAAGCTGTTCAAGAGAAATGGGAAAAAATACCTCTTCTGATACTACAAAAGGCTTTATTAACATGGGAATTACGATCTAGAAAGATAGTGAACAATAAAAGAAATCAAATAGAACATTTAAAACACAAAAATTTTAGCTAAAATATTTCTATAAACACTATGAAAATCGTCTGAAAAATGTGCGGACAGCCTCTGTATTATATTTTCGTAAGAAATAGGAAGTAATTTTAATACCCGTATAAGTTTAAAGTTTTTTTTTTTTTTTTTTTTGTTAAAGCACGTAACGTTTAAATATAGGAATTTGCGCTTTAAAGTTAGATTTCTATTTCTTGCAATTTTCATTCAACCTTAAACTTGTTCCACGCTATGATACGGTCATTAAACTTATTTTATTTAAAAAATAGCGTGTTTTTAAATCATAAGTTAGAAACGCGAAGTTCAACATTTCATAGAAAAATAAGCTAAAGACCAAATGAAATTAAATAGGAATGTGTATTAAAGTCCAAAACTTCACTCAAAAGTAAACATAATTAGTATCACGAGAATATGAATACTCAAAAGGAGCAAATTATAAGTTTAAAGATCCAAAAACTTATTCAATTTTCATCCTCTTATGTTGGCTATTCAAAATGAGCTAACAATCTAAGTTAATTAAGGTATGATATAAACTTTCGGAAGTCGAATATTTTGAAATTCTCTATCATGAAATTATTTTTTTCTTTTTTTAATTGCATTAAGAACGCTTCGGTTGCCTGTACATTTTAAGGAAAATGTTTTTACGGAATTTTTTAGTAGAGCAAAATTAAGTAGTGTTAATTAGTAGTTTTAAATTTCTTTAATGAAACATAAAGTAACATTTGTGTGAAAGGACGTAAAATATGTTTTTGTTGCTGATTTTGTGAAAATAGATATGAATAAAAATTAACCCTTTTTTTCTTTTTCGAAATAAAGCACATTGTATTTTTCGCAGAAATTCTGAAAGTCGCACTTTATTATTATCATTATTATTATTTAATACTTCGCAGATATTATTAATGCATTTCTTGTGAAAATTTTCAAATTATTCACTAATTTAAATAAATTACAATATTCATTTGTCTTACTGGTACATGCTGATCCTTTCTTTGAAAATTCAGGTATAGTAAATTTAATGAAATTAAACGACAGTTCCGGGATACTGTCTCAAAAACTATCAAAATGGGACGGGGGGGGGGCAGGGGAGGCTGGAAATTAAGAAACAGAAATAGAGAAATATAATGCATGTTATCGATTAACTAAAACTAGACACACTCTCATCGGAGATGATATATAAAATTTATCTTTAAGAATTTTTTCGTTTATTTTTTACAGTAAATTATATTTAATTTCTCTGCCATTTTCTTAAAGAAATGAAAACTTGAATTGATAATTGGCTACCTTATGATAATGATCATTCCCAATCAAATGCTTCCAGGAAATTGCTTTTAAATGTCAATTCTGACCTTACTTTTTGAAAAATGTGTCACTATAATAGAAAAATGTAAAATGTCATTCGATTGTTTGGTGTATGGAAATCTGTAAATTTCATTCATTTACGAAAGGAAATTTTTTTGCAATAATGTTTTAAACCAGTTTGAATTTTCAAACAGCTTCAAGGAATCTGACTCGAGAAAAAAGCTACTGAATGTGAATACCTACTGCGTTGCTGCTTTCTTAGCTGCACTCGTGTCTACTTTGTTCGCCTGACGAAGGATAATGGTTTTATATTGACCCGAAATAACTATTTCGAGTTTTTTGCATTTTATTGTGTTTTTTTATTCAAAGTTTATTATTGTTATTATTATTATTGTTATTATTATTATTAGCATTATTATTATCGTTTCAACACCAGTTCTCCGGTGCCTTTTTACTGTTTTTTGCTGAATACATTTTAATTAAATGAAAAACTGTTAATTTTAGTCATTTATATTTATAAAATGCTCTCCTTTAATTATTTTTAAGTGGTATTTTCTGTTTCTAAAGGAATATAAAATTAATCACGAAATATAAGACTAATGGAGTGGTCACGTTAATTATATGTCGAATTATTACGGTATCGTTTTACCACATGAAACTTTCAAAATTAGATTTAGATTAAAGCCTTCATATACACGAAAATCGTCTTAAAATTACCGAAAAGAAACATTTTAATTATTATTATTATTATCATTATTTTTTTTTTTGCTTAAGTCCAAGATGAGTAAATGTAAAATAATTTTTATGCCTATAAAATTTCAATGTATTTCATGAGGATGACTAAAAACTAAAGAGAAACTAAATCCTTTAAGAGTATTTCACGCTCATAATCAAAAGCAGAGAAGCATTCTTTCCGGTTAATCTTTAATTCATTTTCAGAGTTAAAATACAGCGAAAAATGTCACATACTCTTACACTTTTTATTTTTTATTTATTTATTTATTTAACTTAGCAAAATTTTTTTAATGAAATAATTAAAATGCTGAAATATTTTCGAAATGAGAACATATCTAGATGGATTTTGCAAGAAAGATACATCGTTCATATTCTATTATTATTTCGAAGACTTTATCACATTATTGTAGAAATAAAATATGACTTTTTAAAATATTATTAAAAATAACAGTTTAGCATTTTTCAGAAAAAAAAAAACAAAAAAAGTCAATTAAGCAATTTCAAGTGCAACCACTATTTTGTTGCTAAGTTTCATCCTTTTAGTGGTTGTTTACTAATCAAAATGACGAAATATGACACACCAAATTTGTATGAATATTTGTTGCAGCTAAATTGAAACTATTTTTCTAGTGAAAGGTAGAATTTTATTTGTGACATTGAGATTCGTCACTATTTCTAATTTATTATGGAGCATTGTCAGCAACCGCTATTTCTTACATTACTTTTTTTGTAGAGTAATTTTCTACAATATACATACCTGCAACATGCTAAATTGTATTCTAAAATTATTAGCACCCACCCCTTTTTCTGCACCATTTAATTTTTAGAGTATTTTTCTGCAATATAATTACGATTAAACCAACACTAAGGAGGGGAAATATACTGACTTCCTCTAGAACTAATAAGTAGTCAATTTCTGAATCCCTAAACTAGAAATATAGATTTCCGAGCTAAGGTATCTGTATAAAGTAATTACAATAAACTGAATAGACGAAATGATGGATAATTTCTAGTCTATACATTTCTAGATGGTGAAACCATATTATGAATATTATGAATCCTTTGTATTGCGAGAAATTTGCACTTGATTTCCTAGAATTGGGTTATAAGCTCAAATTATAGTTGCTAAAACTTACCTCTTGTGTTCGTATTTACTTGCAGTGATTTTAAAATAAGTTTGACCCTTCGATAATTAGGTAAACGTTCTAGAATTCTAATAAGGATTTCTAGAATTTGCTTTCAAAGAGAACTAGAATTTATAAGGATGACACGAAACTATTTTTACTAGAACCACAATTTAGATTCTAGATATCAATCACATAATTTTTCTCTGTGAAGAAAATACTTAAAAATAAAAAAAGACTGCTGCCAAAAAAAGGCGGGTGATAACAGTTTTATGGAATATTAATTAGAATGTTTTGGCAAGTATGAATATCTAACTACGATTAAATTAAAAAAAAGAAAATATATATATAGTATATACCCTTTAAAAAAGGTGGTACGAAAAGAAGGCGGTTACAAACAATAAATTAGAAATGTTGGCAACTCTGAACAATGTATCCAATGTATGTATTTAAACAAAACTATACGATAACCCCTATGCAGTTTTAGTGATAAAGTGGACTGCAAATTGTGGTACAACATTTTATAGACTTGCCACCAAAGGACAATAAGATTAATCAACTTGCCATTGTTAGACGCAAAGCATATTTTCACTATTGGCTCCCTACATAGCAACTGTCATTTAAAAAAAGAATCTTATTATAAAAGGAAATTGCTTTGTAAAATTAATAAGTAAAAGTACTTTATTTATGAATTTGCTGTTGATTATTTTTTAACTTGACACTTTTTTTTTTTTTTTTTTTTTATTTAAGAAAAGTGACACAAACTAGCGGCATCCTTTTTAGAGATCGAAAATGCAAATTAATTGGAAACTTGGGTAGCTTTTCTTAAAATAAAAACGCACAATTCCAATGTATATTAATGGAACATATTGCTTAATTGATTCCAAATAAAATAGAAAGAATTTAGGTGTAATTGTGTAACTTTCGCAGCTTATTATGATATATAAGTAAAATTAACCATTATACAAATTCAAAAAAGAAGAGTAATTGACTAGTTATTCAAATCATTAATGTTTTCCACAGTTGTTGATATTCTAACGGAAAAAAAAGTGTCAAAACTAACATAGAAAATATCAAGATTTAATTCAAGATTATTACAGGCATGAGAATCTTCCGCGGATCCGCGATTTTCCGCTTTTATGTGATTTCCGTTAATTCCGCCTTTTTTTTTTTTTTTTTTTTTTTTTTTTTTTGTTTAAATCAAACTCCAATAACGATCAATGTTCAAGCACTCCGCGAAAGACTTTAGATTCTCAATCTTTCTCCATCCAAAATGTAAATTTCAATATTCATTTTAAACGTGCTTTATCAAATTCTATAACATATAAAAGAACAGAATTATTCAATATTTCTCACTCATGTAATTTTTTTGTCCTGCTCCCCCCCCCCCAACCCATAAAGAAGTAGAATGGTGTTTAATATTTCTCACTCATGAACTACTTTTTACCCCCCCCCCCCCACACACACACACCCTTTCCCACCACCAATCAATGATTAAATGTTGATTGCTAGCTAATGTTTTTTTTTTTTTTTTTTTTTTTTTTTTTTAAGACATATTTTTTATTCTGTTGATGTGCATTATTCTTTTAGTTTAACTTGTCATTTTAAAAATATTTTGTATAGTTTTTACTTGTGCTCATTATTTTTCATTTGAGAAACAATTTCTGAACATATTTGTATAGTTTTCCCCGCACGCGTTATTTTTCATTTGAAATTAATTTTATGAACACGCGTGTTTTCTCTTTTTTTTTAATTTTCTGCACTCGCATGCTTGTTATTAAATTTTAGCTAAAAATTGAAGACTACCTTCCTAACGGATACGATTAGATACTAAAGCCACTGTTTGCTCCGAAAACTAAAAAACAACTATTTGTTCGACTTACTAAACAATGCAAGAGTAATACAATCTGATAATCTCGTGACTTCTAATTTCGGGTTTTGTGAATGAGATACACAATTTCAACGTCAATGAAATCTGCTTGAATTCTCCGACATCCGCTTCTTTCGCTACATTTTCATTAGTATCACATAAAAGTTTCGGATATGAAGATACTACTGAATAATTCAAATCAGAAGTTCAAGTTATTGAGTGAAATTCAAGTTAAATGCGATGGTTGTGGATTGCGTTATTTATTTATTTATTTTCAACGCTTAAATTATACGATTTAAGAAAACAAATAATAATAAAAATGTATACTCGAAATACATTGCTAAATAAAAAAAAAATATATAAAAAAAAAAAAAAGGGTATGATAATGTTAACAATTTCTTTTAATGCATGAAAGTATGGATTAAATATTTTGATAAAATACAAAATAATAATAATAATAATAACAATAATATTTATTTCTTTGGTTAAGGGAGAATTTCTTTGATATTTATATATTACAGTTATTATAATTTATATTTCTTTACCGTTTCTGTTTTATAACATTTTAAAATATATTTATATCCATGAAGTATTTTTCAAAAAGTCGCAACATAAAATTATTTGAATTTTAACAAACGTGTTCTAACATCTATTAAAATTTTGAGCATGAAAATTTGTATTAATGTATCTCTATCTAAATGTAATTTTAATGTAATATTTTATGTATGTATAAAACTAAACCTTGCTTTATAACTCAACAGATAAACTAACTTTGGGCCTAACAACGCATATCATATCTGTTTGTTTAAACCTTTCTTTCTTATATTTAACCTTTGAAAAACAAATAAAATATGAAACAGTGATACTTTTAGAAGTTTGAAAAATTGCATATTGCCCTCGCAGACAGAATGACCCTCTCAAAATTCAAAGTTTTGCAATTGCTATTTCCCAAACAAACATCACAGTTCTTGGTAAGGAAACTAAGTTTTGTATGTAGATTTTGAATATAACTTTAAATTTGGTCTAGTTCTTGAGTTTTTTTTTTTTTTTTTTTTTTTTTTTTTTTTTTTTTGCTTTTTTCACCCGTGGTTACAATTACCCCGGGAATTTCGTATGTTAAGGAAGTGTTACCAGTTTATTTATACTTATCCCAAGCAATTCAACTGCATCACTTATATGTTTTTTACTGTGATTTTTAGTTTTTTCTTATAATTTTCCATGAAACTTAATATCTTGAACTTTTTAAAAGTTTTGTTGGAATGTTAAAAAAGTTAAGAAGTGAAGTGCGAGTTAGACGCGTACGCTTGTTTGTGTTTTGGGACCCAGGCCGATTGACTATACGAGAGTCCTAGGCCTAAGGGGGTGTGCCCTCCGTAAGGGTCTTTCTAAGGGGTCCTAGCCGGTATTTACGCGAGTTTCGGAGAAAACTACGGGAAACTTTTAACGGTAGGTCAACGAGCGTGACCGGGGATCGAACCCGGTACCTTCCGTCTAGCTTTGAGCGCAGAACGTGGGGGCCAAAGACGCGTACGCAAAAGTTTACAACAATGCAACGAGTTGAGATATTTTAAAAATTAAAAATAAATTTCGATTCCTCAAAGTTTTCACTATCTAGAAGCTTGAATAAAATATTTCTTATTGTACTTTATAAGGGTATAGTAGTCCAAGGTTATACTTGTTCCAAACCATGGAGCAATAAAAGTACGAAACGTACAATTTTCATAATTTTTTCTTTAAGTGTCACATTGATAAATTATAAAAATCTCATGTTTTTTTATAGTCAAGTTGTAGTTTATGCCTAAAAATTTTCAGAAGTATAATAGCAACTCAACAAAATGAGATCAAAGTCGAACTAAGTCAAAAAGTTGTTACACTTACCCCACTATCCCCACTTTTACCCTAATATAATCTATTTCCCAGCCTTTCTTTGCACAAAGAAAATTTTAACAATATGCACCAAAATATATTTTACATGTCTGTAAAATTTTGACCAAATTTGATTTTTTCTTCCTGCCAACCATGTTTGAAATAAGAATTTTAGCATTGTTAATTATGTTTAAAAGTGCATTTTCTTTCTTGATTTATCTTCTCAAAAAAAAAAAAAAAAAAACAATATCGTGATATAAACCCACTAGAATAAAATATTATATTGAAATTACAATGAACAAATTCTGAAATGCCATGCTTTTATTAAAAAGTGACTCATTCTTTTAAATTCCGATTTGAATAAACAGAAAAATTATTTCATTTGAATGTTTCAAAACGTGATGATATGCAATTAAAAAAAATAGCAGCTTTATTTCTATTGAGTTATTCATATTTAACAAGAATTTAATAATACTATGCTGCAAACTTTACAGAAAACAACGTTGAGATGTTATTTTATGCATATATTTTTTCTTTAAATGTTTCATTAATAACAGCATTGAATTCGTGCTTAATGGCTTAAAAACTTACAGTGACCTAATTTTCAATCCAAAATAGGGCATTTAAAAACAGCTGATAGGGTCTCTCGTTTTTTCTTAAATGTCAAAGTTTAAATATTTTTTAAATAAACAGAATTTTTAGTTGTTTATTTTGACAGATTTGTCCAATTGTCTAAAATTACACATATAAAAGCAAAATAAAGGTTTTTCTGGTGAAATTGACTATTTTAATCGGTAAAAATTAATTAAACCAGTTAATAAAAGTTTCTTTTAAAAATTAGACAGTTGCAAGACCAAAGAATTATGTTGTACACCATAATAATAAATAATTATAACATTTTTTTTTTTTTTTTTTTTTTTTTTAACAAATGGGGCTCAAATTAATCTTCTCAAAATCAATTTACATAATAATGTAACATTTTTATTGCAGAATGTCTTAAAAATAAGTAAGGAAAAAAAAAAAAAATCAAATTATATAAGGAAAAGAACTCGAAAAATAGCATAAGTGGATAAAGAATTATTTAAACAAAATGTTGAATGTTTCTCAGGAAAAGTATTATAAGTTTTTTCTTTTTTGCAATTCTACTGCATTATTTAGCCAGCTGCTTTGTGAAAAATACTTTTATAATTATTAATCTAAATTCATTCTTTTGAATCAGTTCATCACTTGTTAATTAACAAAAAAAAAAAAAAAAATATTTTGCTATCTACTTTTCGATAATAATAATAATAATAATAATTTTTTAAAAATGTAAAAAAAGAAATAACTTGTCAGCCTTCGTTGTCACTAAATATTTTTTATTCTCAATTTTATTATTATATTATTTTTCGTAGAAATATTCTAATAGGAAGTTAAACAAAAAAGTTATAGGCATTTTTCATAAGGTAATCTGAGTTCCTGTCGATATTCAGCACCGAATAAATTTATAGATTTGCCCTGAACTCTACTGACAGACGTAATAAAATAAATACAGTTTTTTTTTTTTTTTTTTTTTTGTCTGTACAAGAATCAGTGTTGCAATACATTCATTTAATTAGAAATACATCTTACTTCAAGACTAAACAAAATTTTTTGTTTCATAGCTGTAAAGATGCAGTAATGGTTATTCCAACATAATAATCTTTTTATTAATCTATTACATAATGATATTACGAGGAATGTTATAATTACGCAGTTGTTTAGTCAATTATACGGTGCGGAATGTCTGCTCATGTCGAAATATCTACGTTTAGCTTATTCTTTTCTGGACGTGGATGACTGCCATTTTTCAGAATGTCGCGATACATTATACAAAATAAATGAAAAAAAAAATTGTTAGAATACTTTTATTTATGTTAAAATAATATTACAATTATTGAAATCGCAAATGTCAGTGGTGGTAGCTGATGGTATACCTAAAGAACCGAAATTTTATCTGGTAGTTATATTTCCGCGAAACTAAGTAAAATTTGCTAGAAGTACATTTATAATATATTTATTATTTCAAAATATGGAGAAAAACTTGATTCATCTTCATATGAAAGACCTTGTTTGCATGAATGAAACAACGACCATACATTGTAAAAAATAAATAAATAAATAAATAAAAATAAAAACACTTCAACTTACTCGACCATAAAATTACGTTCATTCTTTTGTTTAAAAAGGGTAAACATATTGGAAAAATACCGTGAAAAAAATCTATGTAACACAAATTTAGGGGCTTTGCTCTTTAAACATGAAAACTAAGGTTTTTTTTTTTTTTTTTTTTTTTTTTTTTTTCTTATAGGAAGAAAAAATAGAATTTCTACTTTTTTTTATATTTTTTTTACAGAAAAAAAAAAGTTTATAGAAAAATTGATTTTTATGGAATATTTTCATCCTTTTTATATTATCGATGGAGTTCAAACACGTCTTGTATAAATATAGAAGGAAATGTTTTTATGCCATTATGCTTAAGTGAAAGCAGACTCTTTTGACAGAGAGGCAATTTTTTTTTTTTTAAGCAGCTTACTAAGGGCCTGGATTTTCTTGCTAGCTTTTATTTCCTTACTTCGTCTCTTCTTGCGATAAATACGTCTACTGAATGAGACTTCTTTTTGTTGACTTGGATACTTAAGGCTGTACATCAGTGAAATCTCCAAAATCCTTTCTCCATGTTAATCCTATGGGAATTAAGGACCTTCAGTTTTCTAAAAATATCTCAAAAGAAAATTGTGATTTCCGAATTTGGATTTTTGCATGCAATTCTTGGAGGTCTTTAGATTTTAGACTAGTTGGCATTTTTTTTAAAAAAGTTAATATTAATATTTAATTTAATTTCAAAACTCAAACATTATCATGAAAATTAGACAAGGCATCAAAAAACTGGAATTTACTCAGTTCTGTTTGAGATATTTGAAATTTTAATCACGAGGCTAATAACTTCAATTTTTTATCTGTGCATTGATTTAAAAATATTGAATTTTTATTAAAATGAAAAAGAGATATTTTAATAATAAAACAGACATTTTTATTTTCAAGTTGAATCTTCGTACTCCAAAAGCAGTAATCAATCACTTCACAGGTGGTTGTTCCCCACTGTTAGTGCGATTTTCTCAACCTCCCCTTTCCGTTAATTACCTGGAGGGAAGGGTACCCTGGATACTCTATAAATAGAAGTGTAGTGGTTATCGGTTTTGAAAACTACCAAAGTAAATGTACAAGGAATTTGTGTGTAAAACGACTTTTTTTTTTTTTTCAAATAAGTGTAAAGTTATCTCCCCGATCTCGAATTTAATAAATTATTTTCATATAAAATTTGTAATTTTCATTTGAAAGGACATTAGATATTTTGCCACTAATGACAGTATATAAAAAAGTCAGTTACTTGAAGCATTATAATAAATATCCCAAATACTTTAATTAAATCATTAGTTTATTTTGAGTTATGGAATAGAAAAAGTTTTTTGGGATGTCATTAACTCTTTATCAACTTTAAAGCTGATTCATATCCGCTAACTTATCACAAACCAAACTCAAAAGAAAATTCCTATCTATCTATCTATCTATATATTTTTTTTCCATGAAAGAGAGGGGGGGGCGGGGGGCGTTGTATCTGTGTGTTCCAAAAGTTCCTGCATATAAATATTCTGTTTTTACTAACCCATTATAAAGTAAATTAAACAGGAGCATTTATTATTATTATTATTATAAATACATTTATACAAAGTTGATCAGTGTTTGCAAATATCTTTTTTTTTTTTTTTTTTTTTTTTTTTTTACTTTCTCTTACCCATAGGGACGAGAGAGTATCGTTTTAGTGCCAAATTTTGGAACATGAGTTTTTGTTATATTTACATGTTCTGAGGTTCCATAAATACGAAAATCATGTTTTTAAAGAATGGTCTGTGTGGATGTCTGTTATCAGCATATCTCAAAAACAAATTATGGCAGAAAGTTCAAACTTGGTATTCTAAATGTGTATCATATAGGGATGCTACAGTAAGCATTTCGTTGAGATGAAGCAAATGGTTCTTGTACAGGGACGCTCAAAAGTATTCAAATACATTACGTGTATGGTGGAAATTGCAGGTAAGTAGAGTTTAGCATCTATAGACTGCACTATACCAAATGAAACGAATATATATTTTTTGTAATAGAGATAGTCAACAGGGAAAATTTTTTTGTGTATGTAGGAGCCCCCCCCTCCCCCCCCCCCCTGGGGAAGAAGTCCACCCTCGAGCGGAGTAAATGTTCATAATATCTTTCAAAAGAGCTCGCCAGTACCTTTAAAACGAATGATTGAACCATCGATCTGCGATAATTTAAAACAAAGTTATGGATTTTTTTTTTTTTTTTTTTTTTTTTTTTTTTTTACAATTTTTTTTTTTTTTTTTTTTTTATGTAATATAGAGAATAAATTTAACTTTTTTTTTTTTTTTTTATATTTAGTGTTATACTAATTCTCTAATATGGAAATCGTCTCCATTATCATAAAAGATAATTTTTTTTTAATAATAATTTTAATAAATTATTTTTTAATAACCGAATTAAATTCTATATAAATGTAGGTGCATTAATGAAACGAGGGGGGGGGTTGAGGGGGCGGTAGCCCCCCTCACACAGAACTAATTATCATATAAAACTCTTCCTAAGCCTAATTTGAATAATTTAACACAGGTTTACATAACAGTACTCGTTATCTTACCTCTCAATCTGCAGCCTGTATTTATAGTATTAAATTTCAGGGTAAGAGAAAGTCGTGTGAGTGACATAACAGATTATTTTTAATGTAAGAATAATACAATAATCATTAAAATTGGGAGGCGAAATTTCGTGGTATATTAATAAATAAAATAAATTATATTCTATGGAGATATCTTCGAATAGAAAATATTTTCAATTAATCACTCCCAATGCCTAGGAAATTTGTGTTTTAGGAAATTTTTTATTTATTTTTTTAATGTTTGTTTTAAACAATAATAATAGAAATAGTTTTATTGCAGCAGGTAAGTTTTTATACAGAAACATTGTACGCTTGATTGTTACTGATTTTCACGTAAGCTGAAAATATAATAAAATTGAAAGAAAGAAACATTATAAACAGTTTTGATCTATAACTTCCTATAACAATTTGCTTTTAGTTTTTCAATATTTCAAGTTATCATTGTTCATTCTTTCTATCAATCTTTCACTCTTCTGTTTACGTTTTTTTTTTTTTTTTTTTTTTTGTTTTTTTACTTTCTCTTACCCATAAGGTAGAGAAAGTATTATTTTGGGGTCAAATTTGCGAACGCGAGTTCTTGTTATATTTACATGTTCTGAGGTCCCCTGAATACGAAAATCATGTTTTTAGCAAATGGTCTGTGTGTATGTCTGTGTGTCTGTTATCAGCATATCTCAAAAACAAATTATGGCAGAAAGTTCAAACTTGGTATTCTAAATGTGTATGATATAAGGATGCTACACTAAACTTTTCGTAAAGATCAAGCAAATTGTTCGTGTACAAGGACACTCAAAAGTATACAAATACATTACGTCTATGGGGGAAATTGCAGGTAAGTAGAGTGTCTATAGACTGCACTAAACCAAATGAAACGAATATACATTTTTTGTAATAGAGATAGTCAACAGGGGGAAAAAAATGTGTATGTTGGAGCCTCGCCTCCCCCCCCCCCTCGAGGGGAGTAAATTTTCATGATGGGTATCTTTCAAAAGAGCTCGCCAATACCTTTAAAACGAATGGTTGAACCATCGATCTGCAATAATTAAAAACTTTACTTTTAACAAAAAAAAAAAAAAAAAAAAAACTTAGAAAAAAAATCCTTTTTTTTTTTTTTTCTTTTTTTTTTTAAATATTGAGAATAAAATGGACTTTTTTTTTATATTTAGTGGTATAATACTTCTCTAATATGGAAATCGTCTGCATTATCATAAAAGATAATTTTTTTTAATAATAATTTTAATAAATTATTTTTTAAAAACAGAATTATTTTTTAACAGCCGAATTAAATTCTATATAAATATAGGTGCATTAATGAAACGGGGGTTGACCCCTCACACAGAACTAATTATCATATAAAACTCTTCCGAAGCCTAATTTGAATTGTTTAACACAGGTTTCATAACAGTACTCGTTATCTTACTTATTAATCTGCAACCTGTATTTATAATATTATATTTCAGGATAAGAGAAAGTCGTGTGAGTGACACACCAGATTGTTTTTTTTTTTCCTTTCTGTCAAATATTTTCTTTTTCGTGTAATTGTGTGTTATTTAAATTTATATAAAAATAATAAAGTTACTTTTTATGAAATCACGACCTTGAATTTAACTGCAAATTATTATTTTTCCATAAAATCTATAATTTTCATTTGAAAGAATGCTAATTGAGAAATTATAATATGTCAACGCATGAGTAGCTTTAAACTTAGCTAAATGTTACTTTTCTACAAAAATCTCTACTTTTCAACTGAATTTAGTTGTTTTCCTGAAAATTCATAATCACGGTTTATAGCTAATTTTTCATTTATGCAGAAGCTTCAAAAAATTGCTTTTTACTTTCTCTTACCCATAAGGTAGAGAAAGTATTGTTTTAGGCTCAAATTTTCGAAAGCGAGATTTTGTTATATTTACACGTTTTGAGGTCCCCTGAAAACGAAAATCATATTTTTAGCAAATGGTCTGTGTGTCTGTGTGTGTGTGTCTGTCTGTTATCAGCATATCTCAAAAACAAATTATGGCAGAAAGTTCAAACTTGGTATTCTAAATGTGTATCATATAGGGATGCTACAGTAAGCATTTCGTTGAGATGAAGCAAATGGTTCTTGTACAGGGACGCTCAAAAGTATTCAAATACATTATGTCTATGGGGGAAATTGCAGGAAAATAGAGTTTAACGTCTATAGACTGCACTAAACCAAATGAAACAAATATATATTTTTTGTAATAGAGACAGTTAACTGGGAAAAAATTTTTGTGTATGTAGGAGCCTCGCCATCCCCCCCCCTCCCTGGGGGGGAAGTCCCCCCTCGAGGGGAGTAAATTTTCATGATGGGTATCTTTCAAAAGAGCTCGAAAATACCTTTAAAACGAATGGTTGAACCATCGATCTGCGATAATTTAAAACAAAGTTATCGATTTTTTTTTTACTTTTAACGAAAAAAAAACTTAGAAAAAAAATCGTACTTTTTTTTTATATTGAGAATAAAATGGACTTTTTTTGGATATTTGGTGTTAAACTACTTCTCTAATATGGAAATCGTCTGCCTTATCATAAAAGATAATTTTTTTAAATAATAATTTTAATAAATTATTTTTTAAAAAGAGAAATATTTTTTAATAACCGAATTAAATTCTATATAAATGTAGGTGCATTAATGAAACGGGGGGTTGAGGGGGGCGGTAGCCCCCCTCACACAGAACTAATTATCATATAAAACTCTTCAGAAGAAACTCTCTTATGAATTGTTTAACATAGGTTTACATAACAGTACTCGTTATCTTACCTCTTAATCTCCAACCTGTATTTATAGTATTAAATTTCAGGGTGAGAGAAAGTCGTGTGAGTGACACACCAGATTATTTTTTTTCTATTCATTGAGAAAAGCTTTTTTATTTTCCAGTCCAAAAGCTACATGATTTATGTGACACGAATTGAAAATTAGATGACTGTAAATTAGAAAATTTAAAATAAGGATACAAATTTTTAAAAAACAATCACATTTTAATTAATTTTTTAAAACTTTCTAATTTTAAACCGATTTTATAGATTTTTGGATAATGACTTTATTATAATAATAATAAAGTTATTATAATATTAATATATTATTTTAAATTTATAATAATAATTAGCATTTACACCCAAATTTTCACTTTTGTCAAAATCGGTTTAAAAAAAAATTGCAATTTTTTAAGCTTTTTTTTAATATTCTATTTCGAAAACAACATGGCTTATTATCTAACATAAAAAGAGAAGCACGAGCGTCCACAACCAACCGTCAGAATTTGGTCAAATTTTCGATATTGAGTTTTCCTTATATTTACACGGTATGAGGCAACCTGAATCCTAAAAAGATGTTCATAATGGTTTGTGTCTTTTTATCTGTCTGTTATGTATATATCTCAATAACAAATAGCAGCAGAAGTCCAATTCGGTATTCTGAATCAGCATCATATAAGAATGCTACATTAAATTTTACGTTGGTATCAAGCAAATGTTTCGTGTACATCACGTCTGTGGGCGAAGTTGCAGGTAAATACAGATTTTTTTCATTTGTGATTATAGGAAGAACGAAGATTTTCATAATACTGCTTGACTAATGATGAAATATACAAAGACAGAAATACGGACCCTGGCCGACTCAAGACTTTCCTAAATCAAAATGCTATTGTTCTGATAGTGAAAAAGCGTAGATAAAGGAGGGGTTGGTGCAGAAACTGTCTTCGGCGGGGCGGCAATCCTTATACTTATTCTTAGGTTTAGACATTTTAGTATTACTTATTTTAAATACGTTTTCAGTTGGATTCCCTTTATTTTTAAAGAGGCGGCAACTTGATCACCCCAGGCAACATCTAACTGTCAATTTTAATCTGTTCACACAAAAGGTATGTCGCTGGAAGATCTAAAATGAAATGTCCTTTGTCTCAAGCCGTTCTTCCTATGGACTTTGAATGGCAAAAACATAAAAGGTTCGGTACTCTATTGTACTACATATATCTACCAGAAGCGGAAATTTTCAGAACTTCAACTTTACAGAAGTCTGGAAAACATATTTCAGGTGTTACAGTTTTAGTGTCGCCTTCTGAACAAAGACTTGGGACTGAGACATGGAGGGGGGGGGGGGTAAACGGGTTAAAAACAACTATTCGGCATATTCTCTGACTTTTTCCAGTTTCCACTCACAGAGCGAAGTACATCACTTTAGACTTTTAAACTGATCCCAAGCGAATTTTTTTCATCTTTTTATCACTTTATTTTGAAAGTTTAATTTTTTTCTCTTTTTCAACATGAAATCAAATAGACGAATGAGCAAAAATGGACAACTATATTTATCTGCTCCTCGCAAGAAAAACAAAGGGCAGAATCTACGACGGTGGAAGACAATTCAAAGGTATGATCGCTTTATTATATCATTCATTATATGTTTTACATTTTTTGTCTGTGTATTTTTATTTAATTCATTTTTGGTTCTGGGTAGGGAAGGGGTTCTCAACTATCGGTTCATGAAACAATTCACTCGAAGAATTCAGATTAAAATAGTAAATGAATAATAATAATAATAATAATAATAATAAAATTGTTCTAGGCAGAATTTATTTTAGAAGAAAACCCAGCCCCTTCCTTTTTTCTTAGTACGACAGGTCGTATTATTTCTTTCAGAAATGAAACAAATTTAGTATAGAACAAGATATATGAAGTGGTATTATTATTATATTTAAATAAGTTAAAAATAAATAAATAAATAAATAAAGTGAAGTTAACTTTGATGTGTTGTGTATTTATTATGATTTAAGTAGGACATAACGTCATTAATTAAGAAATTTATCTGAAGGTATTTATTATTAAATTTTTAAAATTTCTGAAAATAAAGTTTCTAGAATATGATGCCAATTTCTAATAAGCTGAAATAAATGGTAAAGACTTAAATTTAATAAAATAAATAGAAATGTCTGGAATAACAAACTTTGTGCCATAAATTTGATTTTAAAAATTTATTAAAACTAATAAACTGTATATCGAAAGATTCTAAGATTAATTAATCAAAAATGCATAAATAAGTAAATATATTTATTTTTATGTCAAAAAAAAAAATAAATAAATAAATAAATAAATAAATAAAAAATGAATGTGCAAACATTTTTTAAGTAATTAATATAAAATTGAGAAAAGTCGTACTGAAGATGTGGAACAGTGAAGAGCCTGTTGGCGAAATATGAAATTTGGCACAAGTGTAGCTCAAGCGTTTTCTTACGCAAGACCTTTACTTACGCAATTGCGGTATTCATTTTAATTTATTGCCAAAATAATAACAAAATTTTAAAAGCCGCCGGAGGTCTCCCATGCTAAAGCTATATAAAAAAAAAAAAAAAAAAAAGTAATTACAAAAATGAAGTAGTGACTAATGTCAGGGAATAAAAAGCAGTTACTGCATGCCTTTATGTGGAATAATAGATTAAAATAACTCCTGCAGTGCTAAATTAAATTTTACTTTATGCATAATTTTATATTTGTTACTTAGAAAACCAAAATTGGCTTTATTAATATTATTATTATTATTATTTACTGATTGTTGTCGGTAGGGCTCTAGAGATACGATCGCCCAGTCACTATTGCGGCCAATATATTTCTGTCGACTATATTTTTAATTCTTGAACATTGCCTCTTTTTTTTTTTTTTTTTTTTTTTTTAAATTTCTCTTACCCTTTATATAGTAGGGAAAGTGTTGTTTTTGGGATCAAATTTTCAAAATTGAGTTTTTGTTATATTTACACGTTTCGAGGTCCTCTGAAGCCGAAAATAATGTTTTTAGTGGTTGGTCAGTCTGTGTGTCTCTTTTCACCATATCTCAATGACAAATAGTAGCAGAAAGTCCAAACTCGGTATTCTACATTTGTATCCCATAGTGATGTATCCTGTACATGGAATTCATTCATCATACAATTACAGAGCTCCCCTATGTTTTCAAATATATGTATAACATTTTAGAATGCCGGGAAAGAAAATTTCTCAAACCCCCATACTGAATATATATATATATTTTTTTTTAAGTTTAATTTTTCATTCTAGTTTTTGTATAAATCACGTTTTAAAGTCCCTTGGATACGAAAATCAAATTTTTAGCAGCTGTTTTGTATGTATATTTGTTAGCAGTATAACTTATAAAAGAAAAAATTGAATTTTGTATTAAAGGTTTGTATTAGGTTGCCACTTGAAAAATTTGATCAAGTTTGGCAAGTTTGAAAGGCAAATTATTAGCAGCCTTTATTAAATAAATAATTAAATGTAGGTATGTACTATAATTTGACGGAGTTTAGTGGGGTGATCGACTTCCTTCGTTTTCCTAAAACTATTTTAGATTATCGCTAAAATATATTGAACGTTATTGTCTTACCTTATTTATCTTACGTCTTAATTTGCAGTCTATCTTTAAAGTATTGAAATGCAGGATAATAAAAAGTCGTATGAGTGACACATTATTATTTGTTTATTTATTATTATTATTATTATTATTATTATTTTTTTTTTTTTAAGAAAAAAATTGATCCCAGAAATGAGCGTGAACACTATTTCAAATTTGTAAGAATAACTAATAATGAGGAGACAAGAATTAAATGAAATTTAATTTGTTTTTATTGTACTTTTAACTTATTTACAAATTTTATATATTACGATTAAAATATTTTTCTCATTAAAATAAATAAATAAATAATAATAATGATAGTTTAATAGCTATAATTGAAATTTTATATCATTTGTTTTTGCAGAGATACAGATTTAAATTCTGACAATAATGAAAATACTTGTATGCCAGACAATGTTGTAACATCTCTCGATTTTTCCACTCCAAATCAAAATTCAAATATACTCTCTGGAAGAAGAATTGTTGATATTTTGAATTTTATTCAACAGCTGCAAGAATTAGATAAACATTCAATATTTGGTTGTTCTCTCAGTGACATGAATATAATCTCAGAAAAAAGGAAAGGTCTGAATTCTGGCATAAAATTCAAATGTGCAATGTGCAATTTAGAAAAAATTGTCTGGACAGATGCTGCATCTGATTCTTCTTCATTGCCAATAAATACCGCAGCTGTTATTGGAACAATTGGCATAGGAGCTGGATTTTCAAACATGGAAGAATTTTTCAGCGCTTTAAATATTCCATCTATGTCACTGAACACTTATGCTGCTGAGCACCAATTTATATCAAATGCATGGGAAAAATGTGCGTCGAGTGAAATGCAACTTGCGGCTGACGCAGAAAAGGAGATAGCTGTAAAAAGAGGGGACATTGATGCGAAAGGCGTACCACTTTTGACAGTAATAGTAGATGGTACTTGGTCGAAACGTTCCTATAAGTCTAATTATGCATCTTTATCAGGAGCGGTAAGTGAACTTATATATTGCATGTATTTTGTCTATAAATAATGTAACACCTATTTATTCATTCTTTATATATTTATCAAAGTTGGTTGAACACCGAGCACTGGCGTTAGTGGAAGGATTAAACTTATTATTTAAGTTTAATTAAAATTTGTTTACTTTATTTTAGTTCTTTTTAAAACAAAATCTACTTTTGGTTTGTTTGTTATATTGGTCGTAATCATGTGGTAAAATAGCGTAGACAGAGAGAGCTATAAAATACAAGCTTCAAAAACTAAAATATTTAATAGATGCTAAGATACAGTTATTTTTAAAATCGTAGTAAATAATAGCAGATTCCCCTATCGTCGATAAATATCCGGATTCAAGTGCCCGGGAAAGACCCTTTCTACAGGCAATGGGAACCTGTTCCCGATGCAGTGCGGACGGAAAAGGAGCTTCCGTAGGCAGCGGGTACCTGAAGGGAGGATTACAGTATTTCAGTGTATTGCTTTCTTTTTCTCTCCCCCCCCCTTTTTTTTTAAATAAATAATGTGATATTAAAAAAAAGTGAACAGCGGTTCAATTCTTTTGAAAATTCATTTAAATTTAGTGACCAGCGAAGCGGGCGTAGCCTGCTAGTCTGTATAAATAAAGAGAAGTGTCTGTGTGTGTGTGTCTGCGCTCTAGTGTGCTCACACTATTGATCGTAGAGCTTCCAAATTTGGCATATAGGTACTTGGGACCCTGCAGGTGTGCACCTCATCAAGATTTTTTCGAATTTGAATTTTTTAAATTAATGTTTTTTCGATTTTAAATATTGGCTTTAATGCTTTATTTTTCATAAATTTAATTCTTTGATTGTAATCGTCTGCGTATCTTAGCAACGGTTATTTCAATATTTATTTTTTATTTAATACATTCATTTGAAGGCGAAATTCTTTTATTTTTATTTTTATTTATTTTATTTTTTTTAATTTATTATATTTATTGAAAATCAAATGGGAATGCAATATAAATAAATTGTTATGTTTATGTATAATTTTTATAGTATAACAACTTTTTATTTTTCATTTTAAATCAATTCCTATAGAAAGAAAGGCCTTTTTTTTTTTTTTTTTTTTTTTTAATTTATAATATTTATTGGGGGGAAAATGGTAGTATATAGTGGAAAAGGATTAAACTGATTAAAATGTATTTGTTTTTCGTGTATTTAATTCCTTTTAAAAGAAAATCTACTTTTTATTTTATTTTGTTATACTGATCGGATTCAAATCGTAATATAGTGTAAATAACACGAGCTGTAAAATACATGGTCGAAAAACTAAAATATTTAATAGATGCTAAGATACAGTCATCTTTAAAATCGTAGTTCTTAAATAATAGCAGATCCCCCCCCCCCCCCTCTCATCGATAAATATCCAAATTGAAGCGCCTGGGAAAGATCTTTCTGCAGGCATGGGAAATCTATACGTGATGCAGTGCGGTCGGAAAAGGAGGTGCCGTAGACAGCGGGTACCCGAAGCGAGGTTTGAAGCAATTTAAATGTATTTTATTTATTTTTTTATTTTTTATCCATAATGTGGGATAAAAAAAATAAATATTAATACAATTCTTTTGAAAATTCATTTAAATATAGTGACCAGTGAAGCGGGCGTAGCCTGCTAGTAATAAATAAAACAGTAATAAAAAATAATAACTTTTAAAATAATAGTTTTAAACTTTTCATTAAAAATAAAATATTTATATTCATTTATTTAATTATTTTTATTACCTTTCAGGCTGCCATCGTGGGGTACCACACGAAGAAAGTTCTATACTTAGGTGTAAGGAATAAGTATTGTAAATTCTGTGAGCATTACAACCAGAAGAAAGCTTTACCACCAGAACACAAATGTTTTAAAAATTGGTCAGGAACTTCTTCAGGGATGGAAGCTGACATCATAGTAGAAGGTTTCCGGCAAAGCATGCCCCTTTACGGCGTAAAATATTCTAAAATGATTGGCGATGGGGACAGCAACGTGTATAAAAAGATATTGGATTCTCGCCCATATGACGACCTGACAGTTGAAAAAATAGAGTGTAAAAATCACCTATTACGAAATTTTTGCAATAAATTGAAAGATATCTCCAGAAATAGCAAACTTGGACACGTAGCACTCCGCAAAATTTTAGGTAGCAATATATTGCGTTTGAGACAATCCATCGTAAAAGCTTTAAGTCATAGAAAAAACAATAGTCCTTACAAATTGCGAGAGGACATCATAAATGCTCCAAGTCATGTATTTGGTGATCACACGAATTGCGATACTTATTTTTGCACCGGCAGTAAAGAGGGGCAAAATTATATTCCGCTGATGGAAGAAAGCGGAATTTTGTATAAAGTTATGGAGATAGTAAACAATTTATCTTTGCACTACAAAAGTTTACTGTATGATGCAAATAACAACGCCGTAGAAGAATTTAACTCAATAATCGCAAAGCATATTGGCGGTAAACGTATAAATTTTGCCCTTAGAGGTTCTTATGAGACACGGTGCAATCTCTCGGTAGTTTCTCATAATAGTAAGCAGCAGTACACAAAAATTCATCGGCTGCTTACTAACTCTAGTCCAGGAATGTATTGCAAGAAAAGAGAAGAAAGAGTTCGTAAATTAAGTAGAAAAAGAAGAGCTAGTAAAAATATAAAACGAATTAAAAGAACTCTCTTTCCAGATAAGTCATATGGGCCTCATGCTGAAAAGCCTGATATGCCTGAAGAAGAATATGAATTAAGTAAGAACGCATTTTTAAATGCTCTTATAAAAACTCCGAAAGATATAGAAGCAACTGAGAAGGCAACTCGGAATCAGGCAGAAAGCCCCGTATGGAAAGAAGAAAGAAGAAAATTGTTGACGTCATCCAATTTTGGAGCAGTTTGCAATAAATTACCGCATACCAGTTGTAAAACCATAATAAAAAGAATTTTATATTCTAGTGTTGATACTCGGGGTATGCAATACGGCCGAATTCACGAAAAAGATGCCAAAAGAAGTGCAGAAGCTTCAGAAAATATTAAAATACTAGACTGTGGGCTTTTCATTGATGAAAAACTCAATTTTTTAGGCGCTACACCTGATGGCATCATTGAAAACCAGGACTGTATAGTCGAAGTTAAATGCCCATCGTCATGCGAAAATATGTATCCAAACGAAGCAATTCTGAAAAGAAAATTCACATTTTGGAAAACTGATAAAAACAAATCAATTATAACAGATATTAATAAAAAACATCCCTATTTCTATCAAATTCAAGGCCAATTGCATATTGCAAAAAAAATGTATTGTCTTTTTGTGTTTTGGACGCCCAAGGGAATTAAAATTGAAAAAATTCAAAGAGATGACCGATTTTGGGCTGAAGAAATGGAGGCGAAATTAAAAGATTTTTATTTTAATTGCCTTTTGCCAGAAATCATTGATCCCCGTTACATAAGATCTATGCCCATAAGAGAACCCAGATCTATTTTAGATGCAATTGAAGAACACAAGAAGAAAAAAAGAAAAATAGAATAATTTTTTAATCAGTTTCCCAAATTGTGAATTTTTTTTTTTTTTTTTTTCAAAATATTTTAATCTAATAATCTAATTTTATATACTTCATGGTACATTTAAAATTGTGTAAAATATGTATCCCAGGCCTCACAAAAGCTTTTTTTTTTTTTTTTTTTTTTTTTTTTAAGCTAAAAGCCACTTTTTTTGCATTTAAAAATCTAAAAGTTCCATTTTTTACTATTTTGATCTCCTTTACTTTTTCTACTATTGTATTCTGTAAAACAGAACTATTTCCACCGTTAGTAAAATTTACATTTAATTCCAGCCTATTGCCCAGCTCTTTATTCACCCAAGATACTTTAAGTACCATTAGTTTAAAAAGCATATGAAATCGATTTTATGGAAGAAATGTCAAAAGTATTTATGAGAATAGAACGTATACACCTGACTTTAACTTCACTACAAGGCACTAGACGCTAGTAGTCATTTTTGTTGGAAAAAAGATTTTATAGAGTGCTATTACTATTTTAGCTTAGTATTTTTCACGATCTTCACGTATTTTATAATTAATTCCTACATTACCTCAAAATACCCAATTAATCTAAGAAAAAGTATAAGGAGCACAACAAATAAATAATTTTAAGGTTCAAATATCTAAAAAAAAAAAAAAATTGTGTTTCAAATACATTTTTTGTCTGTTTCATAATGCGGCATAGAAAGAGTTTTAAATACTAATTCTAGATGGTTGAGGAATTAATAAAAGAAAATTTCTAAACTGAGTTTTAAATACTTCATTTTTTTTCAACATTAATTGCTAAAAGAATTATTCATAAAAAAAAAAAAAAAAAAAAAAAAAAAAACTTATAAGTTGATTTCTGAAATATAAAATTTTATTTTTATTAAAATCACACAATCAACTGTGGAAGAAAATCATATTAATTGAACTCTTCTTTTTTTTTTTTCCCGACTGAGTGAAAATAATGCCTGGACCGGGACTCGAACCCCGGATCTTTGACTTATAAGGTCAAGGCTCTACCAATTGAGCTATCCAGGCCGACATCCCGGCCAGCATTACTCACTCAGACAACCTTTTAGGCAGAAACATCTCTGGTCTATCATATAAATAGCTCAACCTTTCTTGCGGCTTATTTTCTGTTGAGCTATCTATATGATAGACCAGAGATGTTTCTGCCTAAAAAGGTTGTCTGAGTGAGTAATGCTGGCCGGGATGTCGGCCTGGATAGCTCAATTGGTAGAGCCTTGACCTTCTAAGTCAAAGATCCGGGGTTCGAGTCCCGGTCCAGGCATTATTTTCACTCAGTCGAGGAAAAAAAAAAAAAGAGAGAATTCAATTAATATAAAATTTTAATCACAAATTAACAAAAATCTTTTTTTTTTTTTTTAATATTATTATTATTAACAAAATAATTTTGTTTTTTCAACTAACCTATACCTGTGCAAATGTAATTAGAAATGTATGGTGCTAGGAGGAGCATTTTCCATAGCCAAATCTCTAATCTTTTTTTTTTTTTCTACATCTACACATGATAGAGAAAGATTTTCGGACCAAATCAAAGCAGAGTTTTTGCTACAATTAGTGCATGATTTAAGTTCCCCCTAAATCCGAAAATCTTGCTTTTATGGCAATGGGGTAGCCGTGTTTGTCAGTCTGTGACTATATTATCAGCATGGGGGAATATTACTTGATATATATATATATATATTTTTTTTTTTTTTTTTTTTTTTTTTTAGCTTGGGCGAATGGTTCGTTTACAATGTCAAATGAGTTCAAATGCGTAACAATAATACTGAAAAATCATGACAAAAATGGAAAATATATTTTACAAAGGTTCTGCTTTTTTTTCCTCCCAATATTGTTATAACTTGGTAAATTTCAAAGCAGATATAATTTAGTACATTCAGTTTCATTTAATAAATTTTATTTTAGATTATTTTACATTAATATCTTTAGAAATTATATAAAAAGAAAAAAGTATGATCTCTTTTGAACACTTGAAAAAGTCTCTTTACATGTTAGCCCCCCCCCCCTTTTTTTTTTTTTTTTTTTTTTTTTGCATTTAGGGGAAAAGTTAAAATTTGTTGTGAGCCCTGTTATTCTATATTTATAAATGTAATTTATCAAACTTGTAAATTTTGTTAACTGTTTTATTTATCATGTATTATTAGCATTGTTCATGTTTTTGTATTGTAACATTATATGTAATTTATCAAGCTTGTAAATATTGTTAACTGTTTTATTTATCATATACCGTCATGTATTGTTAGTATTTATCATGTTTTGTTTGTCATGTATTATTAACATAAAATTTTCTGTTCGTTTATGAAATGTACATTTTGAATTTGATTGGTAAAATTTTGCTTTTTTTTACTTTTAAACTTTTATTGCTTTATTTTACAATAAATTTTCACAGCTTTGTTGCAGTTCTAAATGGTTTTCTGTTGTCTGAATTGTAATATTGACGCAAAATATAATTACAAGTTTGCTGTCTTATGTATTAATTTAAATTGAACTTTAAATTTAGTTAGCATTCATAATAATTAAGTTTATTAATACTTTTTATAATACGATTGATAATCAAGTAATTTAATTTTACTTTTTATTAATTCAAAGCGCAAAAAAAAAAATATGCTACTTGGTCTCGCTGATACATAGTTCCAAAACTAAAATTTTCAGAAGATGCTGAATTTTAGCCATCGGTAAAATTGTAGTTCTTCAATAGCGGCATGATCTGTTGTCCAATAAACACCCAAATTGAAGTGACCGGGTAAGGTGCTGCTGAAAGGTTTGCGGAAAGCTCGCTCCCAATATTTTACTCTCATTTTGTCCGACTTTTCGCCCTCTCTAAAATTAAGAAATAATTAAAAAATATATATACAGTTTTTCATTGCTAAACTTTCTCCATCATGCATTTATCCTTTTAATTTCGGGGGGGGGGGGGGGATGAGTAGGAAGACGGTTTTCTATTGAATAAATTATGGGTCAGAGTTTTATCACTATGAATTAAATAAAATGTTAAGTGTATAATAAATTTATTTAGATGAGTAATCGTTTTCACACGTGTATAAATTGAAATGATAAAATACACACAACACAGTACTTTACAAGTTAAAATCTCAAGTCAAAAGGTTTAATTTGAAAGTTTACAATATAAAAATATAAAAACATGATAGAGTTTCATCCTAGCATTATTGCTCATGGACTTCTTCAGGTCTAGTTACTAGACGTAACAAGTGTACTAACGTGTGAAGTACTGTGTTGTGTGTATTTTATCATTTCAATAAATTTATTTCTTTATATTATATATATATATATATATATATATAATATAAAGAATTTAATTTATATATATATTAAATTCAAAATAAATAAAAATTATTTTTTATTAATAAATAAATAAAGGATTTCTCTTAATTGTTTATTCATTAATAAATAAGCAAATAAGATTAGAGAGCTACAACACTTTTTACAAATATATCGACTCATTTTTATCAAAATTGTAATATTTATTTTAAAAAATAAATTATAAGAAGACTATTAATACTGCTTTAACAATTTATTTTTTATAGCTCATTAGATATATTTATTGTTTATCTAAATTTTTAAATAGTATATATATATATATATACATCTTTATTGTATATATGATTATTTGAATAATAATTACTGTCACTGTTCTTTAAGAATAAATAAATAAAAAAAAAAAAAAAAAAAAAAAAAAAAATCCGATTTTTTTACTTTTCTATTTTTTGTTTATTTTTTTTCAAATATTGCAAAATTTGTCAACAAGTGAAAGTTTAAATTTTATCAGTAAAATCAAGTAAATTTTCCGACTGAAAAATCACCCTCATAACTAATATAGAACCTAATATAAGCATTGAATCGACAGTATAAATTTTATTTAAAAAAAGAAAAAAAAAAAAAACTGTTTTTTAGCATAATATTTCATTAAAAAAAGGAACTAGTATGTTGTGGCCACCACAAGACTTTCTTCTATATTTTCCTATACAAATTCACTCAGTAACAATAAAAGAAAAACAAAAAATACGATTTTAAAAAATCAAATAAAAAAAATCGATAACTTTGTTTTAAATTATCACATATTTATAGTTCAACCATTCGTTTTAAAGGTATTGACGAGACCTTTCGAAAGATACCCATCTTGAAAATTTACCCCCCCCTCCCCCCCCCAGGGGGGAAGCGATGCTCCCACATGCACAAAATTTTTTTCCTAATTAATTACTACTATTATCAATATTTCATAATAATTTTACAATCACAGGTTAAGAATAACTCTTATTATGTACATTTATACGAAATTTTGTCCTATAATGCCATGTAAAATATTTAAAAAAAAAAAAAAAAAACTATCACAGCGCCACCTGTTGAGCGATTGATCCCCAAATCTAATCAGCACCAGTTTATGTCAGGGGCCAACTAAATACCAAATTTGGTTAAATTTCGTTAAAAAAAAAAAAAAAAAAAAAAATACGTTTTTTTGAAGTTTTTTTTTTTTTTTTTTCGTTAAAAGTAAAAAAAAATCGATAACTTTGTTTTAAATTATCACAGATTTATAGTTCAACCATTCGTTTTAGGTATTGACGAGATCTTTCGAAAGATATCCATCTTGAAAATTTACTCCCCTCCAGGGGGGACATTCCCCCAGGGGGGTGAAGAGGCTCCTACACACGCAAAAATTTTTTCCCAATTGACTATCTCTATTATAAATAATTCTTGTAAATTTCATAATGATTACTAAAAAATAATTCTCTTTATGCACATTTATACAAAATTTTGTCCTATTTCACCATGTTAAAAATTTAGAAAAAGTGGGATGGCAACGCAACCTGTAAGACGATTTTTACCAAAAGTTGATAGGCACTAATTTATGTCAAGGTGCAACTACATACCAATTTGTACGAAATTCTGTGCAATAGTTCCTGAGATACAGTTGCCACAAAATTTTGTCACACACACACACACACAGACAGACGGACAGACATATTCTAAAAATGGTCAAATCGTGTTCTACAGCTCTCAAAACATGTAAATCCATCAAAAACCCGAGGTCGAAAATTTTTACGAATCCAATACTTTCTTCTATTGAATATAGAAGAAAGTAAAAAAAAAAGCATTTATTAAATATGATGAATTTCAATTTGACATTGAGAATATAAGGATTCCTATAGTATTGTTCTGCTTTTGTGTTGTATTATGCACATGGATATTCAGTGAAAGGCAAAGCAGCGAATAGGCGGGTAAAGCCCAGCAGGGGTTCATAAGCGAAGCAAGTCGGGGGTTGATGAACTAAGCGGACAGAACCCCCTAGTTTTGGAGATAAATGTTGATAAAATTAGTTACAACTTTAAATAAAACTAACTTTTATCTATACAAATTTATGAATGATTAAAAATTATTATCATTACAGTAAAACCTCTCTAAGTTGGACACCTACGGTTCCAAGAAAAAGTGTCCAACTTATAGGGGTTAGACATAATGTTAATGGATACATTCCGTTCTGAGAAAAAGCGTCCAACTTAGAGGGGTGTCCAACTTGAGAGGTTTCACTGTATTATTATTTTAGAAAAAATGTAATTATTTTTTAATTAATGCTAGAAATATTAAGTAGTTAAGTAAGAAATTACGTTGCTTTATTATTTAAATTATTATTAACCTAGGACATTCCAAATTGCCCTGTTTTCTGCAATTCTCCATTCCAAATTTCAGAATTTCATCTCTCCTACGACAAAGTGGTCTCTTCTTTGGTATAACACAACATATATTATATACATATATATATTTACTTTAACTATTTTCAATTTGGAAAAAAAAAAAAAAATAATAATAATAATAATTATTATTATTATTATTATGGGAGCAATATATACCTTTTACGATTCTATATTGAATAAAATAGCTGTTTTTCCATAAATTATCTGTACTGTTTCAACTACATTAAAATATAGTTTCAATTTCAATATTTTAATCACTTTAACAGAAAAAAACAGAGTAGTCGATCTCACTATATTTAATTTTTCGTAAGTGAAAAGAGAAAATTTCATGACTTTGAATACAAATTCAAATATTCGAAAGGTTCAAAAATGTTTCAGAAAAACTCAATGGAAGAAAGAAGGTGAGAGATAACATTTAATTCAGACTTCCCTGTATGTAATAAATACTGGTCATTGACAGCCGCTAATGCGGATCGGATGTCTTGGGGTTAGCGCTAATCGTTTTCTAGCACCTATGACAGTTCAAGGCTAAAAGGGACTTTTTCCCTCGGAAAAAAAACACGGAATTTTTGTTTACTGATGTCCAGCCTTAAAGCCAAACTAAACACACTTACTTCCTCATATATCGGAATGAATTGTTATAAAGGAGAGATTTATACTACTAGTGATTTTTATAAAGGCAGCTTACGGACTGTTCTTGATATTTTGTCTATGATTTTTATATCTTTACAAATCATTCAGAAAGCACATCTTCACATAAAATATTCGAACTCCATAAAAAATAAATAAATGAATAAATCACAGATTCTATATTTGGAATTTTGCAGCCAGATATATCGATTCATAGAGTTTTGCAGTAATTTGAGACAAATAGCAGGTTAGTTTTAAGTGAGGTGTAATCATCAAATATATTTTCTTTTTGAGAACAGGGTGGAGTATTATGATTTAGATTATCTACATAATTAATACTCTTTAGAAATTTTTTCTCCGATGAGAGAATCGAAAATGACATATGCAGCTTTAATTCAGTAATAAAAGTTTTTTAATTTTTTAATTTATTATTTATGAAATTGATGATGTATTACATTCATTGTTCAATATTTTATTATTATTATTATTAAATATCATACTTATGCTTAAGAGTAAAATTTATGAAGTTTCTGTTGCTTTTCAGAATGAGAAAGGCGTTAAACCTGTCACCAGAGAAAATTGACGAAAACCTGGTTTGCTTATGGCAAGTAGGTTGTTACAGTGTTAAATAACTACTATTGTAGGGATATTAAGAAGTTACGTAAACAAAAAAAGAAGAAAAAAAAAGGATTTTGGAGACAATTTGCAGAACAAACCAAAAAGAAACTGAGGGGAAAAAAAACTCCCAACAACCCCACGAACAGACAGAAAAATCTGTGATACATGCCTAGAAAATCGAAAAATGTCGAAGAGCATGTTAAGTAAATATATAAATGACAGATTCATTCAAGTTTTACAGCTTACCATGCGACAATTTGCAGAATTTGATTTGATGACAAGAAAATCACACCACAAGCCAATGTTTACTCGGGCTATGATCAAAAAACGTTTGAAATGGTCTGGAAATTACCAAGACTTATGAGTCAATGATTCGAAAAAGTTGAATATAATTTGTGTAATTATTATTCTCTATTAGTTTCATGAAAATTTAACACATAAAAAAGGATATTTTTCTTTTCTTTCTCAGTTTTCCTTTTCAGACGAGTCCGTTTCTCAAGTCATGACTGATAAGTCACGGTTTGTAAGAAGAAAGATCTGGAGAAGAATACCGCACTACCTGTATTGTTCCAACGGTTAACCATCTCACATCAATCATGGTGTGGTCTATGATAAAGTTTTGAGGTAGTGTCGTCTTCAAATTGTGCAAGCTATTATGAAACAAGATCAATAAAAAAAAAAATCTTAGAAGAGTGGCTCCTGCCTCAATTTTCTGAATGGCTTGGTGATGGAGAGGAACCATTTTTTATGTGTGAAAGAGCACGTTTTCGTAACGCAGAAACGTAAGTTTTTAGCTGATAAGAACATCACTGTGCTGGACGGGCCTGAAAACTCACCAGACATGCATCCAAAGAGAAAATATATGGGAGCTCGTGAAACTCTAGATCAGTAAAGCGGCAATAACAGCAAAACAAGAGCTCACAGAGAAGCTGAATTACGTCTGGCATCGTAATGCATACCTCCAGAAAGAGGTAAAAAATTTGCGCAGATAGCATGCCACTGACAATAGCTGCCTTTATTGCACCAAAAGAACGTCACACCAATAAAGGATGGCACACCATTGTAGATGAAATGAAACAATAAAAAATAGTTTAATATATATATATATATATATATATATATATATATATATATATATAAGAATGTTTAAAGTGAAAAACACTCAAAAGTGCTCCTTGCTTCTGAAATTAATTATATACAAAAACATGTAAGAAAAAACCATTTTCGCACATAAATGAATCACCTTTCATAGAAAAACACCGTTCAATAGAATTTTTTAAGTAACAGCGAAGTATTTTTCAAACATGAATGGATGAAAATTCCAGATATATTTTATTCATTTTTTTTTTTATTATTATTATTATTAAACTCTTGAAGCTTTTTTGTTTTAAGGGGCAGGGGAGGGAGGTGGACGTATTATACAGCGGAAAAAAAAAAAAAAAAAAAAAAAAAAAAAATCAAAATTTTTAATTTTTTGAAGATTTTAAAAATGCTTTCTGCAAACTAAATTTTAAGTTTTTTTGCTTCGATTTTACATTATAATAATTTAAAAATATATTTTAAACATTTTTGTAATGATTTCGAAATATGTTTAGAGTATATTTTTAAACTATAAAACCGAGAGAATAATAATAATAATAATAATAATAATAATAAAAATCAGGAAACATTAAAAAAAAATTAAATAATTTTGAATTTTTTATAATTTTAGAGAAATTTTAATATATTTAATATTGTTACATTTCTATGTATATGTAGGCGAAATTTCATAGTTCTAAAGAAGTAATTTTCGAAAAAGATTTATAACGTTCACCATCACCTTAACAGTAAATTTCCTCCTCTTACTAATTATTATTTTTTTAATAGGTATTATTATTACAATCCTATTTGGTTTTAGGTTGCGGATTGTACGTTTTGTTGTTTTAGTATCGACAAAAAATAGTAGCCAAACTTTAGTAATACATTTTTGGAAAAAAAAAAAAAAAGTTATTTCTAGCGTAATTGATTAAGAAATCCATTCGTAAATTACTTAGAATGAATGTTTGAATACAACAGTAACAAATTTTGGTACTATTATACTACATTACTTAAGTCCCCTGAATTTTGAAAGGTGTGCTTCTAAAATTTTTCTTTAACTTTCTTTTAATATTTTAAAGCGTCTTACACTAAAATGGAAGAAAATTCTAAGAATGCAATTTTTTAGAGTTTGTGCGAGCCCCCCTTCCTCCCCCAACATTACTGCAGCCGGCATATTTCCCAAAAACATTCACATAAATTGAACTATTTTAGTGATATAAAATCAAGGGTAGCAACTCCTGCAGCTTTGGTGGCACTTTTTTTATATAACAATCTTTTATAATAATTTGTTGCAATTAAATAAAGAAGAATTATTATCTGTAAACAGTGCTGTGAGCTTTTGCAGTTAATCATGGCCTCTCAGTTGACAATAACTACGCTCTTCCAGCCTCCAAAACGTTAATTTACGTTTCCCGATACGAAGGAAACAAAACATAGAATATTTTGTAGCACAACTTACAAGGGAGGGTCACCAACTGTTCAAAAGGAATTTATACATGTTATATCTGATAATAAAAATATCCATCTTATCGGAAAATGCACCCCCTAGGGTGAGTTATTCTCAATTAAAATTTATAAATTACAAGCTCTTCAGTAATGTACTTTGAAGAATTTCTATCATTAGAATCAATTTTTTAACAGATTCTCGTGCTAATTACGACTATTTATATTATTCGTAAAGTATTTTATTATGTGTTTAATAATTATTTTGTGACAGCATTAAATTTATAAATCCAATACTTTATATATGTAGCCATGTGTAAAATATTTACAATCAAAAAGATATTTCTGTGCATCGACATATTCGATATTTTGGATAATAACATTGCATGGAGGAACAATAAAATAAATTTAATGCACTAACATAGTAATGGAGGGGGGAAATAAACAGAAAAAAAAATTTCTACTTTTGATAAATTAATATTTAATTATATTATTACCTACAATATAATATTTTAAAGAAAATGAATATATAAAGTAATAGTTTTCTTCATTACTATAAAAATTACAATGACTTCTTTACTTTAATTGCTTTTTTTTCTTCTTCTTTTTATACTATTGATACAGTTTAGTATGTATAAATTTAATGTTGACACAAAGTAATTATTAAACAGTAAAATACTTGACATGTAATTATATATATATACAAAGGGCATTCCATAAAAACTGAGAGTTATTTTTTTACGTAGTGGCAACACCGCGAAACTAAAAAATATAAGTGCAGGCGATTTTTTCAAACTGTTAACTGTACGTTTATATAAAATTCGGAACGAAGCAGACGATTTTATTTTCCTATTTCCGTGCTTGTTTAAAGAACTGTTTTATTTTCCCTACAGAAATGGAGATGAGTGATTCAGAGTTAAAAAACGAAATGCGTTGTGCCATAAAATTTTGCTACCGTTTGGGCAAAACAGTTCAAGAAACAGTTAAGTTAATGAAAGAAGCTTACAAAGACAAATGTTTTGGTGAGTCTACGATTTTTAGAGGGCATGATGATTTCAAGAAAGGCCGTTTGTCTGCAGAACTGGCTCCTAGGCCTGGGCGACCAAAAAGTGTTGTGAATGATCGAAATGTTAACACTGTGTGGGTAATCCTTCAAGAAAATCGGCGAATGACATGTGAGAAGATAGCGGCATCAACAAATATTTCGAAAACGTCGATATTTCGCATTCTACGCAACAATTTACAGCTTTGCTATGTTTGTTCCAGATGAGTCCCTCATCACCTTACTAAAGAACAAATGAAAACAATAATTCACCAATGTTGTGAATGGAAACAGATGCTTCAAAATGATCCAAATCTCCTAAAGACTGTAACAACAGGTGATGAATCTTGGGTTCATCATTATGATCCCCTTACCAAGTCCGCAACAAGTGTATGGAAACATACTGATTCTCCGCCTCCTAAAAAAAATCCGACAAACAAAATCTGCTGGAAAAGTCATGTTGATTATTTTCTTTGATCATAAAGGTGTAATCTATCAGCATGCTGTGCCTCCAAAAACTACTGTGAATGGTGAATATTATGTTTCAGTTTTGAAAATTTTGCGACAACACATATCGAGAAAGCGTCATTAACTGGTAGGGAATTGGACATTACATGCCCGCATGTCGCTACTTCTGTTCAGCAATATCTTAGTAAATGCAATATTAAAATCATGCCACATCCCCCTTACAGTCCAGATCTCGCACCGTGCGATTTCTGGCTGTTTCCGACGTTGAAGGAGAAGCTCCGTGGCAGAAAATTTAATACAGATTCTGAAGTTATTTCAGCAGTGGAGGGTTCTTTGAAGCAGCTTCCAGAAAAGGACTTCTCTACTTGTTTTGAAAAGTGGGTTGAACGATGGGACCGTTGCATATCATCTGACGGAAGGTATTTTGAAAAACAATGATGTATTTTTTTCTGCAAATATATTTCTTGATTTTTTATGATTTTACTCTCAGTTTTTCTGGAATGCCCTTTGTATATAAATAATAACATGTATATTTATTTATTTATTTTTCCATGGCCCGGTACTTGAAAATGAGCCTTGACAGTGCCGCCGTTGAACTGATAACCATTTTTGAAGGAGTACCCAATGGGCGGTCATCACTTACAGGGATAACAAATCCATGCTTTGTCCAGGATTCGAAACCGGCACTACTGTGAGGGAGTTAGGGACACTAACTACAACAATATACGGGTGACTTTTACTAATAATATATACAATGGTTTTTGAATGAGAATCTTCTACAAAACTGATTATAATGATAGAAACTATACGAAGTACATTATTAAAGAATCTGTAATTTAAAAACTTTAATTGAGAATAACTCGCGCAAGGGGGCGCATTTGACGAAAAGATGGATATTTTCGTTGTCAGTTCAGTAAGACCTTTCAGATGATATATAATATGTATAAATACCTTTTGAACAGTTGGTGACCCTCCCTTGTTAGAAGAAAGCTATTTTCATCGAATAAATTCAAAAAACACTTATATGCTTCCAGTTAAAATACCTTAATTAAGTATTAAGTCTTTCTCTCACGTTTCATACCAATGTTACCATTTATTTATAAGTCTCATTGAATTAACATCTAATTGTAACAATTTCTTACAAAAAAAAAAAAAAAAAAAAAAAACTTTGAGAAAATGCAATTAAGCGTAGTAAGTACACCGTAGAAAAGTAATTAGATGCTATAATTTAAGTAGAGAGCTTGGAAATATTAAAAGCTTGCACAGCAGAAAGTCGAGTATGCGAAAGTTTATCATTTAAATAAAATGATTATTTTATTTGCAAGAAATACACATTGTAAAGCATATTTCAAACTAATAAAATAATATATTATTTGGTGTCTGGTTTAAAATGGCTATTGGCTGTTTTTTTTTTTTTTTACATCAGAATAATCAATGAAATCCATATATTTTCAAATGGTTAGCCCATGACAAAGCCAAAGGGAAACAAAAGTTGGAGGAAGTAGCAAATAGAAAGGGAAAAAAAAAAAAAGAATTGTTGTGTTATCATACATACCACATTTTAATTTATTCCAGAGCATTGTTTTTTTCTCACCACTTTTCTTGAAGGATATTTATCTTCTTATTTAAAAGTAAAACATTTTCTTTGTAGAGTAAATTCTTCCAATTAAGTAAATGCGATTATACAGAAAATTAATCTTAGAAAAAAAAAAAAAAAAAGGTAGGCACTAACATTGTTACGAAATAATATAGGCAATGGCAACAGTTGGCTATGAAATAATATTAGCAGCTCTGGTATACCGTTTGCAGCGCTATTTTATCGAAAGCAAATCTCTCTCTCTCTGTATATAGTATATATATATATATAATTCATAAAAAGGTAGTATTACGCTGAAAAAAACATTTTAGTACAATATTTAAAATTATAAAATAGTCTTTTTATTTACGTATTTATTTATTTTATTATTTATAGTTTAATCAAGAATTTTAGTATTATACAATAATATCTTCAGAGCTGCCAACCAAATCCGGCAAATTGTTAGTACCGCCCCTTTTCCTACACCACTTAATTTTTAGAGTAATTCTGATCAAATATATTTGCGATGAATGAAGAAAACAAATACTCTAAAAATTTAGTGGTATAGAAAAAGGGGCGTTACTAAAAATTTGCCGGATTAGGTTGGCAGCTCTGTATCTTATTTGTAATGATATCAATGTTTTGCTAAATTAAATAACATTTTTAATATTTCGTGTATGGAATATTGGTTTTATACTTTTAAAATGCCATAGCTGAAGCAAGATATTGTGGTACTTTTTGAAACAAGATTAAACCAAAACATAGCATTTAGTGAATTTTAATCAGTACTTCAACAAACTTAATCTTACTCTTATAGTGCAAAGCAATTGATCAGATATTATGTCCCGAATCAGACAATATCCATTTGCAAAAACTGTATGGTTGCTGAAAATTGGAAATAAAATCCGTGATTCTTATCAATTTCTCATAAAATCTGCTTATTCTTTTAAGATAAATTTTAACTGACTTTAGCAGGCGGAATCTTATAAACATAAAATGTGTCAAAATTATGATACATTTCGATACAATGATTAATATATATATATATATATATAATATATACACTAAGCGACAAAAAAACAAAAAAAAGCCGCACTTGGATATTTTCCTTTTCCCCTTCTACAACCGCCAATTTTATTGTTTAAAAAGCAAATTTTCGAACAGATTTTATTATGTTGTCCTCCACATACACTTTAGCATTGAGTCCAGTGTTAAAAACAAAATGCCATTGTCAGGAAAATTGTAATTTTAGAAATTATTTCAAAAATGGTAAGAATAAGGCAGTTAACGATGCCACAAAAAGTATTAATTTTTTAATGAAAATTTAAAAATATTTTAATACGTGAGATGGCAAAATAATTAAATGTCAACGAAATATTGGTAAAATGGTTTTTAGCAAGATATAAAATTTTTTGGCCGTTTAAACTGTAAATTTGGCTTTCGGCGGCTATGTTGCTCATCCATAAGAGATGGCCGTAAGTTAAAAAGCCATTGCTTTTAAAATAGGTTTGTATTACATTTAGAACATAAAAGAGATTCAGAAAAAGTGTTTAGCAGCATAATTTCTTTAACTACAGTGCAACAACTATTAAACAAAGCAGGTTTAAATGACAGAAAATTTGAAAAAATTTCATTCTTAGTGAAGAGAATTAGAAAAGCAAGACCTCAGATGGCTAAAAAAATTAAAAAATGATCAGTTAATTATAGAGCTGAACTGTTTCTCTCTCATGAGTCAAGTTTAAGTTACTTTGAGCTAAAGAAAACAAGCAGATATGACAACGAAAATATGACCGACTTAATGAAAATCGCACTCTTAAAACAGTGACACATTCTCCGTACATTATGGTACGGAGGTGCATAACTTTTCAAACATTCGGGCAAATTTTTATGCTCAAGGGATCAATTAACTCGAAATAAAACACAGTCTTTATAAAAAGTGGTGCTTGACCGACTATTTTGGAGGTAACATGGACATTTCCGCAAACAGCATTTCAAGATGATAATGCACCTTACTAGGCAGCATCTGTGGTAAGTTTAGTCACTTCAAATTGTTAAAATTTCCTATCCATTCCCATGAGAACCTATAATTCTGTAAGTATTCATATATTTTTTCACTTTAAGTTAAATCACACAAAAGATAAAGTAGAATTTCTTCTTTACCAGACATAAAAATACTCCTAATCGCGATCCACTCGAAAATGTTTCGTCTATAAAAAGGCGGGGGAGAGGATTCGAAATTTGCAGCCTACAACTCTGACAGAACTAGAAAAAATTATTTGTGATATTTGGCACATTGAAATTTCTGAGATTTATATTAAAACACTGTATAATACTGTGCCATTGTGCATTAAAGCAGTAATTCCATATAAAGGTGGAATTAACCCAATACGGAATACATATTTTTATTAAAAAACTGCTTAGATTAAACAAATAAATAGTTTTATTTCATATATTAAAATATAACTTGTTTATTTCATAAAATAAATCATAATAGAATACAAAGTGTATGGTTATTGCATTATGCTTAAAACGAAAGTTTTATGCAGATTCTTATAAACTACTTCGTAGAGTGTAATAAAGCGAATTACTATATCGAAAATGTACACCGGTATCATTTCATCCCTTTGGTATTATGTAAACAAGACAGTTTTATTTGTATTAACCCTTAATTTTAAAGTTATTACAAATAAAAAAGTTTTATTAATTTTTTTTCAGTGCGGCTTTTTTTTTTTTTTTTTTTTTTTTTTTTGTCGCTTTGTATATATATGTGTGTTGTTTAAAAACTGCATAATAAAAGATAAAAGTTATGTTTTAAAAAAGCATACAAATAATAATAATAATGAAGAAGAAAAATAATTCTAAACTATTTCATGAAAACTCAATGGGTCAACACGTTTAAAAAAAAAGTCCCAGAGTAGCAGTTGAAGAAGCGGGGGAAAAAAAAGGGGGGGGGGTTACATATTTGAACTTGGAAATATATGACAATTTATATTATGAAACACCATTAGCAATTTTGTATCTTTGTAGGGAGCTAATACGCAAGAATTGTACATTATTTACAAATAATTATTTACTGTAAACATTTTAACTTTTTGGAGTGATACAGTTCTGAGTTATGAAAGTTTTATTTGTACGCAATTTTTTTTTTTCGCCAAAACAAAATAAACATTAAAAAAAAAAAAAAAAAAAAAAAAAAAAACTTTTATACGAAGTGTTATTTATTTATTTATTATCCACATTCAAGATACTAACTGTAAACAGAATCTTAGTAAATAATCCGATAGCAAGTTTTTCGATTAGTTATTGGCAAAATATTTTAAGCTTTCTTTCTTTCTATTTAAAAATGAATTTTATTCTGAGTTATTTTGTGACAAATCAGTGAAATAAAAATTTTCTAAAATTCCAAAAAATGAATATTCATAGATCATAGATCATTGTTGTGATGGAAAAATGATTTCCAACATTTATCAACTGAAAAAATAATTTTGTTTTAAAATAGATAAAATTGAATACTTTTGAATTTCCGTATATGAAGTCCTAGGCCAGGAGTTACAGAGGAAAGACCGTAAAAAATAAAATAAAGTAAAGCTACTAATGTCTAAAATTATCGTGATAATGCGAAAACATAAAAATAAATCGATAATTTATAACATTATGAATTTGAAATTGATGAAGTTGTGATGAAATCGGGATGTCTGGAAGAGCAGAATAGAGAAAAATTGCAGAAATCAGGGTAGATTAGAGTCACCAAGGAGAGACCTTCAGCCTGCAGTGGATTGATAAAGGCTGAAATTGATGATGAATACACTGATAATTACTTCGAAAATTGAAGCAATATTTTTAAGAGAGTGTGGAATCTGCTTATTTTTATTTATGAAGAAAATGTAAAATAGAAAAAAACATTTTAATAAATTAAATAAAGCATGTTTTTTCTTTTCTTTCTTTTTCTTTAATAAAATTTCGCTCATAGCATTTTATAATGCACTTTAATACATATGAAAAACATTAAAATAATAATAATAATAATAATAATAATAATAATATATATATATATATATATATATATGACGTGAGCTTGCATTATAACGTACTTCGAAAGATAAGCTCCTGGCAACGATAACAATTAAGAGATTTATTCTAAAACATTAAAATATAATTTTTATAGCAAATAAATTAAATTTAGAGATATACGGAAAATACTTTTTTTCCCCTAAGAAATTGAGCAGAGGTATTTAAAAAAATATTTAAAAAAATGTATTTGAATTTTGATTTAATGAAACAATAATAGATTTCATTTCATTTCATTTATTTATTTGATTATTTCATTTAATAATTATTCGTTTCTTTTACTATAATAGTTTACACTGAGCAAAAATAGATGGCAGCACCAGCAATGTAAAACTGCAGAAACTTCTAATCTATATACATATTGAAGTAATGGAAAATTACTCACATCTTTACAAAAAAAAAAAAAAAAAAAAAAAAAAAGTCATTTAAAAAATATTTCATCTTTTTCTAATGTTAGGTAAATAACTATAAATAGCATAACAATATAATAGTAATGGAAAGAGGGGGAAAAAAAGGTAAAATCTACATTTCCTATATCCTATCCTTTTGTTAATGACTTCGGTTTGTCTGTCTGTCTGTCCGCGCTCTAAACCAAGCATATTCATGGAATTTCTTAAAACTGATATATGCTATTCAAGTTCACTATCGGATGTTTCCTATTGAAAATGGAGTGAACACCTTTACTGGTTTGTGTACTGGGAAACCCGAAAATATTCAAAAGCATTGTGTTCTTGAGAGGTATTTCTATAAATCAAATTTGAAGAACTTTACTTTGCACAAATCTTAATAAAATTAAACAATATTATTCATATGCACAAAAGAATGCTTTCTATAGAATACAGTATGATTAGCATTAGATTTACAGCACACAAAAACATTCAGTTACATTAAGGGGTATTATTGGAAATTTGCTGGAATTGCGTTTTTGTTTATATTAATCGCTTTTATCGCTTTCTAAATATTTTTAACACTTTCAAGTAAGGTTGAAAAATGTTGATGACTTCAGTTTGTCTATCGGTCTGTCTATCCGCGCTTTAACTCCCGTAAATATTCATGGAAATTCTTGAAACTGGTATACAATATTCAAGTTCACTATCGGATGTTCCCTATTGAAAATGAAGTGAATATCTCTACTGGCTTGTGTACAGGGACATCCAAAAGTATTCAAAAGCATTGTGTTCCATGAGAGGTATTTTTAGGAACTATATTTTAATTCCTTTATTTTACACAAATTTCAATGAAATTGAAATATGTTATTCAAGTTCACTATCGGATGTTTTTTTTTTTTTTTTAATAGAAAATGGAGTAAATACCACCACTGGTTTGGGTACAGGGACACCCGAAAGTATTTCAAAGCATTCGTTCTTCGAGAGGTATTTCTACAAATAAAATTTTAATAACTTTATTTTGAACGAATCTTAATAAAATTGAAATATGTTATTCATATGCATAAAAGGATGCTTTCTACAGAATGTAGTATGAATAGTATTAGATTTATAGGGCCACACAAAAATATTCAGTTACATTGAAGGCTTTTATTTGAAATTTGCTAAAATTGCATTTTCGTTTCATTAAGCGATTTAACACTTTTTAACATTTTTTAAGTGTGAATATGATTTTAATTTGTGTATCTATCCGTCCGACTGTCCATCTGCGCATTAATAGGTCCTGTGCAACTGGTTTGCGTACAGGGACAACCAAACAAATGCCAATGCATCACATTTTAGGTCAGGCATTTTTATAAACTACATTTAAAGAACTTTCTGTTGTTGAAACTGGAATTTATTGTTAATATGCTAACATAATATTTTGTATGCCTTTCGGAACTGCTGTCTGTCCGTTGTGTGATTACGTAGGCAAAGACCATTGAAGGTTATACGATACAACAAATACGTACATTTGGAAAGTGTTAATAATCAATGCGTATTGCATAATTTTTCGTTCTTGTTATTGTATTTTAATAATGTGCACTACATTTTCCCCCCGATTTCTTATAGTGTTACACTTTGAAAAGCTAGCATATTAATAAATAAAACTTGGTTTCAATGAAATTTCAAATCCTAAATCCTGTTAAAATTTATCCTGATAAGATAAATTCTTAGATGAGATCTAAATGATCCATAAAAAAAGGCCTTTCAAATACTAGTAATAAATAGTAGTAATACGGACTACTGCTGATATTAGGTAACTGAGTAAATTATTCACAGTAAATGTATTCATAAGCGCTTAGAAATTTAAGTTCAAATTATGACACTATCTTGAAAATTTTATAACATATTTAAAGGTATATGTGGAAAGTTTGTAATTTCCCCTTTAAAAAAAAAAAAAAAAAAACATAATATCCATATCCAAACCTTTAAGTAACAGATACTGTGTATGCAGATTCGCATTGCATATGCACCTATAATTTGCACTACATTACAGAAATGATAGAATACTTAAAAATTCCAGAAATGTTGAACACTTAAAAGCATTAAAGTATTCTATAATGATTTTTTACATTACTTTATATCATCTGCTTATTACTTTTACATAATATTTAAATGAAGGTTTGATTTTTAGTTTACACAATCTGTTTAAATGACAGAAAATCATGCCACAAAAATTTTAGATTTGCTAGGATATAAGTTTTTATTTATTTTTTTAATTGAGGAGAGGAGGCTAAAAGTAGAAATGCATGTAGTTAAATTTAGGGAAAGACAATGGAAATATTAAAAAGAGAAATTAAGTGAAAAAAAAAGAGGCGTTTAAATGTCCGTGTGGGCGGGAACTTCAATCCACTCCTTCGGATATCGGGAAATAATCTATGTACCGCATTACTTTACAGTTAGTGAGATTCATGTATAAAAATGAGTATTTACATTACCCCCCCCCCCCTCCCTCCTCCCATATAAGAAAACTGCATCAAATATTAAGTTAAAATATGATTGATTGTAACATATTTGTATTTACATAAGGTTACATTATATTATTGCATTTATTTTGTTGTCTTCATTGTGAAGAAAAAATAATGAAAATAAATTTCTTTTAGCATTAGTTAAATATGCTTTGTTTTTCCGTTATCGAAATGGTGACAAGTGAATTCAGTGCTCAAGGTCTTTTGAAACCGGACGTCAGAAATAATGACAGAAGGCGCTATTTTCAACACTAATATTTATGTTCTACGCCACATGTAGTAGACAGCCGTTTAAAATGAGTTATTTTAAATATTGTCTTTAATAATGAAACCTGATAGAAAATTTCTTTTCTTCCCCCCCCCCTCCCTTCTTCTTCTTCTTTGACGTCTCTGATCCCAACGGTAAATTTTTACCAATACTACAAAAAGAAAGATATTTTCAAAGAGGAATTTAAAGGAGAAAAGCTGTAAAAATTCTCTCTTTGTACATCATTATTCAAAATCTTACATAATAAACCTGATTTAAAAGAAAGAAAGAAAAACATTCAAAGAATAACTTCTATACTACTTCTATAGACATTTAAAAATTTGCTTCTAAAAAAAAAAAAAAAAAAGAAGTTTATTTTTATTTTATCATAAATTTAGGAGAGATTTGTTTTAATTTAACGCAGTCGTCTAATCCTAAACATATGTCACAAACAGGCGCTGATTACCCCAATAGGCATGAGAAGTATGCGTTTCCTTTGAAAATTTTTGAAAAGGCCCCAAATTAAGCAAAAAATTGGATTGTAAGCTTGTGATCTGAAAACAATAAAATGTCACAGTAGACCAGATTGCACAACTGTCATTTCTAGATTATATAAGAAATATGCTAATAAATTTTTTACACATGCATTTACAATGGAATAATTTCATATATTGTAGTGAATACAGGTTTTCGTCAGTTTACATTTTGGTGCTTATATTAAGGGAAATTACTTGTGTACATTTTCCCCAATTCCAGCTAACTACAAAGTTTAATGAAAAATTTATAAATTTTCGAAGTGTTTGTATGTATCTTTAGACCAAGCAGTCCGTGGGGGCCCCCAAATGGATTTTTGTTTCCCCTCATTTGTAAGGTTAATCGGACCCTGGTCACGGAACACTTGAATACATATTGCCAATAATTAATTTTGTTTGAGGATACAGCGGATCTTTTAAATTTACCAAAATACATCAAAAAGGTTCCTTTTTTGTTTTTAATATAAGCATATTATTTACCAGGGTTCTCACGGCCCCGCCTTTTTTCAAAGACTCTTCTACCAGAAAAATCTTAAGATAAATATATTCTTAAATGAACGGTGTACATTTAACAAGAAATTTATTTTTAGATAATACTGGTGGAAGAGTCCTTGAAAAAAATCAGGCCGTGGGAACCCTGTTTACTGCTATATAAGCCAAAATAAATAGTCTATTTTTTATTTATATTTGATTTTGCCTCTATATCCACTTATTAAACATAACTTGTTTATCTTAGAATTGAAATTTTAAGCATTTTCAGTAACAGAAATATTCCACACTAAATTCTGTATATTTTAATTTTTATTGAATTCCTTACGGATGCTCTTAACCAGTGTTGCCAGATCTGGCGAATTTTTTATTCAATTTATCACCAATAATTTTAAGATGTGATTTTTGATATACATAATAGACTATCAATCTTCGAAGTGATTAGTCAAACGTTACAATTAAAAATTATTGGCGATTATTGAATACAAAATCCGTCAGATCTGGCAACACTGCTCTAAACAGATTCGTGACCGCATCTTTTTTTCTTTTTGATAGTATGTTCCGCTTTTGGGCATTTTTCTTTCAAACTACATTATTTCAGAACATGGTTTTCTGTATATATATTTGTATTACATATAAATATACGTAATAATTATACTCTTTCAAATGAAAGTATTTGTAGCCATAGTATTTTGATTGTACAAATATGAATATAGGAAATATTCTTAAGAAATATAGCAATATACAATTCGGAAAAAAAAAAAAAAAAAAAAAAAAACGCCCACTGGCGGAGTTACAGATATCCAAATGATGTGAATCTACGTCACAGGTTGCGAAAGTGTTAATATTTGCGAAAACGTATGTTGCTAGAAATAATCTTTTAATGACATTAAAATGTAAAATTCTGAGCTATCGTTTGAATTGCATTTTATTGAAAACATTATAATAAATAAACAAATAAAATTAATAAAAATCAAGTTATATTCATTCTTTAAACTTTTTTCAATTAAATGATAAAAATTTATAGTATCTTTTATTTTTATGTATAAAAGGATTATAATCAATTCCTTAATAATTATTAAGGATTAATTAATGTGAATGTTTTGCATGGATTATTTCAAAATATATGTTATTTAAAAAAAAAAAAAAAAAAAAAAAAAAAAAAAAATTAAATATTGCTTGTGTCAAATACTGTATTCATCAAGTTTTGTACATAAGTATCTATTTACCCAATTTTCTATATATCCTAAAAACCTAATTCATATTATCTATAAACCTAATTAAGAGGCTGAAAATGGAAAACACAAATCTAAATAGTGTTTAAAAATGTATAATTCTCGTGTAATATTTTTAAACGGATCCCTTTTTTAACTCTTTGACGCAGATGGGACACCGGTGTCCCTTTTGCCTATTTATTTTTTGACGCTCTTATTACAAATATTATTATTATATGATAGTTTTTTATTATAAAAGAGTCTAATAGTTACTATAAAAAATCTATTAGATTATGAGAGTAAATTGTTTACTAAAATAAAAATGTTAAATAAAAGTAGTTTGAAAAAAAATTATCAACCAATTTCAAAAATTTATTTCTAATTAAATTTGATTATTTAAAAAAGATCAGTAAGGAATTATTGCTACTCCTATATCTAAGTAGTTGTAAATAAGTGCAATTTGTAAAAATATTTATTCATGGGACGCCCGTATCTCATGATGAATTTACCTTTAACGCAGAAACGGACACCGGTGCCCCACTCTATATTTTAGAACCAAAATTAATTAAAATTTTAAATATAGCATTTTCCACTTATTTAGATCTAAAATAACTTAAAACTATCAAAAAAGTGTAAAAATTATGTTTGATGAGAAATTTGCTTTAAAGGGTTAACTGGCAAGTTTTCCACACAACGAAATACTGAAAATACATTTCTTACCTCAGAATTGTTGAAAGGCTGAGCATCATACACAGAAGCTGTGCTCACTTTTACTTCTTCATCATTTGCGTTTCCAAAATGAACACTTCTGGGTCGTGAAGACACAGGAGAATCGCTAGCATCTCCGTTGCATATAGACATTATCAGAATTTTAGTCTATTCTCAAACTTGATCTAAAAAAAAAAAAAAAAAAAAAAACTAATATTAAATAAAACGAATGAACAAGTAATATTAAAAAAGTTACTACTCAATTTTAAATAAATAATATAACTGTTTATAGGGTACTCAGAGATATTAATATCCAACGGTTATTTCCTGAATCATTTGTCACATATATAATATTCCAAATATAAATCTTTTTTAAATTTATATTTATAAAATCAGTTAAGTCGGTAAATACATTACTGTAAAATTATAGTTTTCTTATAACTGATAAGACTGGGTAGTTGTATTTACATATATCATCCTCATACAATTTCCAGCAAAAAAAATTTTGCAATCAAAATTGCCGGAGGTATAAAATCATTTAACTTTTTACTTAAGTCTGTTTTCCTTCTATAAAAATGCTCAGCTACGGGCAAACTTATATACACACAGTGGTGGAAAAAACTTTAAGGCCACCATCGAATTTTTTTGTTGCATTCAAAAATGTAATCTCTTTGTAAGTTATCGTTATATTTAATATATAAAATGTAAAATATATATATATATATATATATATGTATGTATGAATTTATAATTTAAAATATGTTTATTTTCGATATAAAGTAAAAATGTGTAATGTAATCAAATAGACAAAATTTAAAACCAGTTTTAAAAGTGATTGCTTGCATAATGAGATGAAGTCACATTTGCACGGTTTTGTGCAGTTGTTAGAATGAAAAGAGACATTTTTTAATCATTTAGCTGAATGTTAAAGCAGTTGAGATTGAGTGTTGAGCAGTTGGTAGAGGAAAATTACTGAGTGAAATTGAAAAAGGGAAAATTTTGGCATTTCCAGAAAGAAATTCAAATTTTGGTATTTCGAGTGAAAGGCAAATCGCTAAAAAAATCGAGAGATCTAAAACTGTACTTTATCAATTTCTCGCAGATCCATGCAGATATGGTATAAAAATAGAGAAGAAAGGTCTCCAAAACTCGCAGCCAGAATGAAAATAAATGTTATAAGAATGACTGTTAAAGAAAATGCATATTCTTTCGCAATAAAATCGGCTCTAAAGCTTTAAGTAACAGTTCGAACTGTTAGAAATGTCCTGAATCGTGCGGAAAACATCAAATATTAAAAAATAAAAAGCAAACTTAAGCTCGAAAAACTGCATATTGAAGCAAGATTGAAATTTCCAACATCTAATGTTTTAAAATCCAACTTTTGGCCGAAAATAGTGTTCACAGATGAAAAGAAATTTAACCTAAATGGATCTGATGGTTTACGAAACTATTTGCATGCATTAAGACAAGATCTTACGTATTTCTCAAAGCGAGTGCAAGGAGGGGGATCTGTCAGGATTTTGGCAAGTTTCTGTGCTCGACCTAAGACTAATATTGCATTCACTAAAGGTAATATGATATCTTTTGACTATTAAGATATACTAGCTAACAATTTTGTTCCATTAAAAGAAGAGCTTATAAATTAAAATTTGATTGTGTTGCAAGGTAACACACGTCTGTGCACAAATCTGCTTCAACCATTTATTGGCGAACTGAAAATTATGTAAGTTTTATGGAATTTCCGGCCAATAGTCCAGACTTGAACCACATAGAAAACATGCGAGGTTTCGTTTCACGTAAGGTACATGAAAATGGTAAACAATGCCATTCTGTTTCTGAGCTCAAATCTGCTATTACAAAACCATAGGATAAAATACCGATTCTAACATGCAAAAATCTAGCAAAATCCTTCCAAAATCGTCTTTTAGAAGTAATTCGTGTAAGAGGAAAACACACGAAGTACTAAAAATTAGAATACAATACTTTTAGTTAATTTTAACTATGTGGTCTTAAAGTTTTTCCCCCCCTTTTATGTTGTGAAAAAAAAAATCACTTGCATATAGTATATATATAGTTACAACCATTCTTTTATAAAACTATGTAAATATTTATTATTTGTTATTCTGTGTATAATATTTGATGTTTCTTTCTTTCTTTTTTTTTTTTTTTTTTTAGGAAAAGTTAAAATATTTGCAATTTCACATGTGGTGTTAAAGCTTTTTCCATCACTGTATATATATATATTTATATAATTTTTTTTTTAAATCTCTGGACGGCTCCCACCTATCTGAGAACGAGAAGTTTAAATATAGGTATCGGAATTTAAATATCATGTTTTAATTTCTTTTGCTGTATTATAGTGCCCATATACAGAGTGCCTACTAAAGTCCGTTCTCACCCTTTTAATTGTTGAACGGCTGCAGCTATAGTCATAAAAGAAGTGTGTAGGTGTGGTTTAGTTGTTATGTGCTACCAGAGACGACCGCTTGCAACGCCACCTGGTGGAAAATCACGGAGTTACATTGTTGGAAAATTGGCACAAAACTCATTCGGTATTTCTTTGAAATTTTTCTCTGCTGGTAAAAATCGTCGTTTTAACAAGATAAAATTTTGTTTTATTAATACCGGTATGAGTTCTGCGACAATTTTCCACCCCATTTTTATGTCGAAAACGATACGAGATAGGGTAATATGCGAATAAGTTATAGAGCACCATCAATTTAGTACGAAAAGACACCTGGTAGGCACGAATGCTAAAAACAGAACGCTTAAAGCGTGCATTTGTTTATTCACGATTCCTACACACGACAGAAGGAACGGTCTTATTGGGGAAAAAAAAAAAAAAAACTTGTTATTACAAGATACCTTTATTTTCCATGTTTAGATTTCTGTCCGACAGCCGCAATACACATTTATACAAGGACCTTTGTTTAAAATTTCTGCTGCACACGTAGTAGCGTAGCGAGTGATACGTAAGCTACGTAAGCTATGTAAAGCTTAAAGAAGGGCCCAGCTGTCATTGCAGCTGACGGACAGAAGTTTGAACGTCGAAAATAATGGTATCTTGTGATTTTTTTTTTCTAAGATCGTTTCCTGATGTCGCAAACAAACAAATGCACGCTTTAACCGTTTAAACGCCGAATTAAGAAAGAATAGTCCCAATGACTTGAAATTTGGTTATTATATTAATTAAGAGTATATAAATACAATAAAGTTTTAAAATTAGGTGAAAAAAATTTTTGAGTGTGTTTTTAGCCATGTTCCATTATTGGAACATTGGCGTGTTACATGATTATTTTTTGCATATTTTTAAAAGTTCATGAAAATAGTTAATTTAAAGTCTAATAATTATAATATCTTTTTAATATTAACTGTTTTGTTTATTTATATTTAAATAATGAACAATTAATAAATATTATGACACTATAGATACATTAAAAGATAATTATAAATGATACTCACATAATTTCAGCGACTGTGATACGACAGAAAACATTTTTCATGCAGTCGCTTTTCACAATGAAAACATTTTTTTGTAGTGTTCTTTTTGCAAACAACACAACGACCTTGAGACGTAGATATTATATAATGACCATCAGATTGTCTTAATTCAACTTTTAAATGACTGCGAGGTCCAGGATGTTTGGTAAGACGCTCTTTTTTCCGCAAAAGATTCATCGTCAACTGTCTTCTAAATTCCAAATGTGATAGTTTTTTAGAGTTTGCATGCACTTCGCAGTGCAAATTCCAACTAGCTACAACTGCCATGTTTAATGCGTTACTAAATAGATTCCACCACCATTTCTTACTTCGCAACTGAGGCCTGTAACTAGATAAAAGCTTATCTAAAACATCTACTCCGCCCATTCCTTCGTTGTATTTTTTTATTAGATTTGGCCGAGGTACTTCAATATTACCTTTTTTTGCACATGAATAGCGTTTCACACTACCTATAGGCTCATGTGTGTAGCAGTTTGATGCTACAGTCACTACCGCGTTATCGTTCCAGCTGCAGATATAAACAGATCCGTCAGATCGGAAATCAAAACTTCCTCTGTCTTCTTTGGTAAGTTCTTTTTTAGATTTCAACGGGCATTTTTGTGTACGATTTTCACGAATTGTTCCCGTTGCTCGCATTCCTTTATGGGATAATTCCAACAATAAATTATAAGACGTAAAAAAGTTATCAAAATATACTTCATGATGTGAGTTATCTCCAACAACAGATAAAAGCTCATTAACAACTCTCGGTCCGAGCTGTCCAGAAATACTATTATCTGATTCTGATTTTTTCCCATAATATATATCCATTGCATATGGATAACCTGTTGAAGAACATAACATCCATACTTTAAAACCAAATCTGATCGGTTTTCCTCTTATGAACATTTTGCATGAGTGACGACCGTAGTAAGGAACCATTGATTCATCGATACTTAACTTCTCATGCCATATTCCAAATTGTTGGAAATTTTTGGACAACTCTTTATAAATCGGGGCTATTTTACCTAATTTATCACCATTTTCCAACTTATTGTTATCCATTACATGAAAAAATTTCTTGATATTTCTGAAACGAGTGCGGGGCATAACAGTTGGAACTATTGGAACACATGTATCTTCCGCAGAATTCCAATACATATCTTCAGTAGGAACTGAATGGTATCCACTTAGAAGAAGAAGACCAAAAAATTGTAAGATATCATTCTTGCAAACATCAATTGTTTCACCTTTTTGCAAAGCATAAAGTGACGTCATATCCGCAAGATATTCGACATATTCTTCAGGAAAAAATTTATGAAATATATCAAGAGGAGTGCAGTCCATGAGTTCTGGAAATTTATGCAATATTGGTACCGGTTTTTCAAATTCTGTTGGATTATCGAATTTCACTTTTTTTTTCCATTTTACTACAGGGTTTTCAGTTTTTCGTTTCTTCTTGGCACTTGGACCCGGTTTCTGAAATTCCTCTTCATTTGGAGTACTTACATCTTTTTTTAAAGTGACGTCGACCATTCCACACACATCAAATGGCGTAACAGCGTCTAAATTATTGTCATCAATATCTTCTTCATCGGTTATATCACCACGTTCATCCGGCTCTAACTGGCAAATATCTACATCTTCCAAATCAGAATCCGAAAGAGTTTCTAGAAAGGCCACAGCTTCTTGTACCGTGAGGCATCTTTTGGACATGATGTTAAATTTATGAAAACTTTATAAATGAAACACATAGAAAGCACACATGCACCTTTTTCACTGTCATCGAACAAAACTAATAAGAAAAACGCTATCTGAAAGGAAACTGATAACTATTTCAGCAAACATATGGAATAAGACACCTTTTATGTGAAACTGCACTTGTCTCCAAAGGCACAGGTGAAATCCCCCCTCCCCCCCCAACACACACACATATTCAGCCACCTTATCAAAAATAATTTCTTTCTATTGTTATGACTTTACTAAACTGAACATCAATGTCAAGGGCCAATACTATAATCCTTTCGAAGTTTTGCAGCTTCCATTTGAAAACAGTATTATCTTGTACCTGCTTATTTTTCGAATTTTAGAGGACAAAAGAAGTCTAAATAATCCCTCACTTTCCCCCTATTATCTCTTTTATCTGTTTACTTTCTTTAGAAAAGTTACTATTCTTATCAGAATGCAAAAGAAAATAATGTTTGCAATATCATACAATGCTTTGCACATAAATGAAAAATGAACTCTCGAAACGCCAATGTTCCAATAATGGAACAGAGACATAAAAACGTAAATTTTACCATTAAAATTTAAAAATAAAATTTTGCTTTTGTTGTATTCCCGTAGGATATGTTTTCTAATGAAATATTTTAAAGTATTGCGTTTTTTCAATTTAAACTAGAATTTTGGTAAATTTAATTGTAAGAGAGAGTAAAATTGACAAAATATAGTAAAATTCAAAAAATCGTAAAAAAATAAATAATTATCTAAACAGAATAAAACTTATTGTAAAAAATACTTTATAATGTCATATTCAATTGTATGTAAAAGTGATATTAATAAGAGTTTTTTTACATGTAAATTTTTTATTTTAAAAATCATGTTCCATTATTGGAACATTGGCGGGTAAACGGTTAAGCATTCTGTGTTTCGCATTCATGCCTACAAAGTGTCTTTTCGTTTTAAATCGATGATGCTTCAAAACTTTGTAATTCATTTTTTCCCCTATGTCGTACTGTTTTCGAGATAGGAACGCTTATTCAGCCATTTTCCACCGGGCGGAGTTGTAAGCGGCCGCATCTGGTAGCGCATCGCCTTTTTACCATATCTAGACACCTCTTATGTAATTATATTCAGTACAGAAATTTTTATTAATTATATCTCCAATTATTTTGCGTATAACTCCATTTCTAAATGCGAAAAGTGCTTCTCAGCAACTATAAACAGGGCAATTTTGATCGTAGAACAATAGATTTTTTTAGCCCCTCATGGTAATGTATGAAAAAATATTTTACCTATATATAAATAAAGAGATGTGATTGTGTGTCTGTGTGTGTGTGAACTTTGGAGCTCATGCCGATAATCGCAGAGCTATAAAACTTGGCGGAGGGACAGCTTGGACCATATGGGGGTGGAACTCATCAATATTTGTTTTCTTTATCCATTAATTTTTCTGTTTCATTAAAAATAAATGTTCAGATTGCGTGTTTTTCATTTAAATCGTCCGTGTTTCTTAGCAACATTTACTATGTAATTTATTTTTCAATTTTTCGTAACAAAATGTGTGATTAAATATAGTACATACATGATCGCAATTTCAATATGTAAGTATTGCTGTTTATCATTTTGTAATCATTTATAATGTTTATAATTTATAATGTAATAATTTATAATGTTTACCAATGTTTATCACTTTAATGTATTGTTTCTATCGGAATAAAACGACAGAAAAGAGCTGGTTTTCTCTGCCTTATTTCCATACATTTTTTCTCAAACAACTTATGTCAAGAAAACATTTTTAGACGAACTACGGGAAGAAGAGAGAAAAAAAAAAAAAAAAAAGAGTTCTGTTTTTAAGAAAGTCTAGCGATAAAATAAGATCCAGAGTTTAATTAACTCAAGTATAAGCTCTCCCAAGTTTATCTTTCACTTGTCTTTGCTGTCACTTTCTGCTACTTCGTCAATCTCAATTCCGGATTGAAAAAGAATGTTTCGGAAGGTTTAATGATGTTTACTTTTGTATAAAACTAGTTTCTTTGAATTCGGTAAAATTAAATTAGTTTTTTAACAGCACAATATTAAATGCAATATGAAATAATTTGGTCAATGTCCGAACATTTAAAATATATTAATAATATCTTATACTAATTAAGGAAAATATAACAGTAATAGAAAGGAAAAACGAAGAGCAATATGTTTTTTCTTACTACATAATGACTGCAAAATTTATTTAACTGATGAGATTAATTAATTATATAAAAATTCTCCGTTGTCCAATATTAGGTAAATTTACATACAGGAAATCCAAAACGAAATTTTATTGAAAATTTTCATTATTTTCTCTAAAGATAATAAACAATCATATGGTTAAATAAAATAGTTGTATTCGCCCCGTAGTACCACCCAGAGATTATTATTAGTTGACTATGTAAAACCAAATACTGGTAACTTTTTGTTTTTGAATATGATAAAACAACAATAAAATCTGATATCTAATCAGTAAAGATTTCTTTTTTAAAGCATATAATGTATATACAGATGTATATTATACAATATTATACAATGTATATTTTACTTGAATATTAAGCATAGTTTAAATAACAAATATTTCTTATACATATTTAATGATTTTACCAAAAGTTGAACTAAGTAAACGTACAACATAGAAGAGTTTTGCATATCACAAAACTTAAGTTGTAATACACTATCTACCAATAAGTATTTGGACTCTTTCAAATTTAGACGTTTTGTCAAATATCGACAAAAAGTGTTTTAGGAATCATCTTGAAACTTTAATGGGGTACAGATCATGTTATACTTCATATATTTCAGCAACAGTTGTGTCCTGAAGAGGAAAAGAGGACCAGTAAAAAATTAAGCAAAAATCAAAATGTTTTGGATCACCCTTTAAAAAGTAATGCTTTAAATGTATTTTGGCTGTAGTATGCGATTATGAGGATTCTTCTAATTATATGTATAAATTTGTATGAGACTACCACATATATCCATTGAGATATAACGATTTAAAAAAAAAAATAAAAAAAAACTATCCACTTTTTTTAATTATAACATGTAGGGTATTAAACTCAGTGCAAAGCCATTCTTAGGAAATTTGGCATACTACATTAGACACAGCATACTGCAACCAGAATGCAAAAATATTAAATATCTTACGAAATATGAGCATTTATACTAAATAATTTTTTACTACGTATGCGCTATATTTAAAAAAAATTCATTTGCATAATTTAATAGCCAAAGTATGGAGCAATTTATATGAAAACTCCAGTCAAATATCGTGTAAATTAAAAAAGTTATGAGAGATAAAATGAACAGAAAGAATTTCAGTTCTTCACTCACACACACAAAAAAAAAGGATGATAATAGGGGGTTTTATCAATATTTATTTACAATCAGCGAACACTATTACCAATGGGCAGTGATTGAATCAAAATAAAAATGTGAGTAAAGCTCCTTACAGTTCTGCTTTTATTTTGAGTGAACCGAAATACTGTTCATTCTATCTCTCATAACTTTCTGAATTTACAGGATATTTGTTTGGAGTTTTCATATAAGTTGCTCAATACTCTTGGCTATTAAATTATGCAAATGAAACTTTTTAAAAGCTAGCGCATGCGTAGTTAAAAATTATTTAGTAAAAATGCTCATATTTCTTAAGATATTTAACATTTTTGCATTATGATTGCGGTATGCTGTGTCTAGTGTAGTATGCCAAATTTTCTAAAAATGTCTTTGCACTGGGTTGAATACCCTACGTGTTATAATTTAAAAAGTGGATTTTTTTTTTCAATTTTTTAACAAAAGCCGTTATATCTACATAAATATATGGGGTAGCCTCATAAAAATTTATACGGATAATGAATAAAATAATCATAATCACATGCTACAGCCAAAACGAATTTAAAGCATTACTTTTTATACACTGTTAAAAATTTCAACAGAAAACTCTGTGTAATCTATTATCTTAAGTCTCACGTAAAATTACAGAGAAAAATAAACGGAGATGTTAAAAAACTTATTTTATACATTCATTTTAATAACTAATATTAATTTAATTAATTATTGGTGAGAATATATTTCGGACTTGGGATGCTTTTTCTAAAGTAGAAACAGTCATTTTTAATTTTAATTAAATAATTAAATAATGAAATTACGTAAATATACAGAATAAATATCGAGAATCTCGATTATTCACTTTTAACTAAGAATTACTGAAAATTTACAGAAACTCTGGATAAATATTTACATTAAATTTACAGAAATTTTTAACAGTGTAGGGCGATCCAAAACATTTTGTTTTTTGTTTACTTTTTTACTGGTCTCCCTTTCCTCTACAGGATACAACTTTTGCTCAAATATATGAGGTATAAAATGTTTTTTATACTACCAAAGTTTCAAGATGATTTTTAAAGATCTTTTCTAGATATTTGACAAAACGTCTAAATTCGAAAGTGCCCAAATACTTATTGGTAGATTGTGCATATAAAAAACGATATAATATGTAACTGATCATTTTATACTAAAATTATCAAGCGAAACATATTATAACTTAACAACGACATTTTATGTAGAAGATTAAATATTACAGCATGAACAATAATTTCAAAGCTGCACGTTTTCTTATCTTAAATAAGCCACAGAATGAAGATTTACAATTAAATTTTAGAATTTCTATCATTTAATTAGACGCTTGTAAGTTAAAATCTCAAACAAGAAAAATCAGATGTATAGAACAAATATGTTGGCGATTTTTAAATATTATTTGTTCATATTTTAGTGGAAAATTTAGATTTGGAATGAATTATACTCATTAAAAAGAAAAAAAAAAATACAGTAAGGATTATTAGACCAGTATATAGAGTAAAGTGGATTCTGAATTACTACAAACATCCATGCCTAAACTGAGATTCGAACCTGGATCCTGGCAATGAGGGAAAGAGCCGCTACCTGTTCCCCCACGAGATGAACCATTTTCGTGGAAATATCCTCTCTCTTGGCGGAATAAGAAAAACTTTATCTGGCAAAATATAGTTTTATACAATAATTTATGTAATTATGAGACAAAATAAACAATGTTTATATAATGGCTTAATATTACTGCTTAGAAACTGCATTAAAAAAAAAAAAAAAAAAAAAAAAAAAAACTTTATAAAAGTAGAAAGCAAGTTAGAGTAAGTTAAGTGAAATGAAGCGTGGGAAGGGTAGTTAGTAGGTAGGCTAATCTCAATGTCTTCTAGACTTGGTCGACGACCAAGTATTTATTAAAATTAATTCAGATAAGCCTGTCAACAACTACATTAATAATGTAATAATTCATTGCTATTGATAAAAAATACTTTTCCGTTAGCATCATTTCTTTTTAAAGAGTGTTTCTTTTACAAATTATATTGATCTTTTTATTTTAACATAAACTTAAAAATTTTCAAATTGTTTTATTGTTATTATTATTTTTCCCATCAATAGCTGTTTTACAGTGGATGACCAAATTGTCAGTTTTTTTTTTTTTTTTTTTTTTTTTTTGACATTTTTTTCGATTATATAAAAAAATACTAGACGAAATGCCCAGAAACTTCATACAAGAAAAGAACATTTAAAAATTCATATTTTCTACTATCGATTTAGTCCAGAGTGCAATCAGGGGACCAAAAACAAATCGAAGAAGAGCCAAAATACTGTGGATCACCCTGTATCACAAAAAGCTACAAATGACTTGTAATTTTTTTTTCCAAAAATTACTTATTTTTTTACAATTTTTTTGTTTCTAACTAGAACGGATTTCCATACAATTTTACAAAACTTGCTTAAAAATTGACACACACACACACACACACAAAAAAAAAAAAAAAAAAGAACAAGAAAGAAAAGAAAAAGAAAAATATTATTCTAAAATATAAAATTCACACGTGTAATATTCGTTGTGATGTGAGCATTTTTTGTAAATATTATTTTCCTGCACATGCACGAAAGATAGAAAAATTGTTATTGCATAGGTTGAAAGCTCAATATATTGAGCGACTTTTCTGAAAAGCTCATTTGAATAGAGTAAAAAATTAAAAACCCCTTATGAAATTTCAATTGTGGAAAATACCTAAAATCTAGCCCATTCTTTTGCCGAGAATTTGCTTAATTTTTACTCTATTCAAATTAACTTTTGACATAAGTTGCCCAATATGTATATAGCTTTCAACTCATGCAATAAAATTTTTTCTACCTTTCGTGCACTAAAAATGCTCTATCACAACGAATACTACACGCGCGAATTTTACGTTTCAGGATAATGTTTCTCTAATGTTTTGTCAAATTTTCTGCAATTTTTGTAAAATTTTATGGAGTTCTAGTTATAAGAAAAAACCTTGTCAAAAAAAAATTAGTAATTTTTGAATATATATATATATATATATATAATTTGAATAATTTAATTCTTTTACAACACTCAGCAAATGAAAGATAGATGAAAATACCAACATATGAAATTTAAATGAGATGTATTTCGAATAAAGTTATTGTCACGATGATAATTTAATTTAAATACACTGAGTAGTAAAAACATGTTAAAGTACTTACGCAGAAGAAAAAATGACACACATAACACATAAGCCTAACGATGCGATAATTTGCATTATCCATTAATCCAATAGAAACATTCATCAAATAATAGAAATGGAAAGAGATAAATTAACCAAAAGGATCTGTTAAAAGAAAAGAGAATTCTTAAAATGAAAAATAGAATTTTAAATGCTGAAAACCAGAAATGATCATACATCAGGAAACTTGCATCTCTGTCAGCATATGCACGATTTCGGATCGCTGTATAACTAATTCAAGCAATATACAACTCAATATATATATATATACTAGCAGGCTTTGCCCGCTTCGCTGGTCATTACACCGAAATGAATTCTTAATATTTCATATCATTAATAAAAAAAAAAAAAAAAAAAGAAAGGAAGGAAGAAAGAAAGAAATCAGTCAAAATGTAAGTTAAAGTTCCCGCTACCTTCGGTAGCGGTTTTTCGCCTCCCCACACTTTTTGATTCTCGAGCTCGAATGCTTTCGGCAGTACCTTACCTAATTTTTACTCCCACTCCCTTACGGGTAATGTTGTTACGAGTTTTTTCGCAAACTTTCCTCCCATCAAAGTGCATATTGCGTACACTTAATCAACACCCACTCATCAAAATTCATCATTCTAAGGTAATCTGGAGTATATTTAAGCTTGTTTTTGCCCCCGCCAGCCCCAGAAGAGAAGGGGATAATTTGGCAAAATACCTTTATAGTGCATCTTGCATACGCATACCTAACCAGACATAAAAAAAATCGAGATCCTGAGATTATTTGAAAAAGAATTATGTTTTAATGCGTGTCCCCCCCCCCCCCCCTGCACATGAAGGAGGGACGACGGAGGGAATTTTGCAAAATCTCTTTATACTATGAGTTACATATACATATAACCGACCCACACATCAAAAATCTCCTTCCTAAGATAATTTAGTGCAGAGTTACACATGGATAGATTTTTTTGTCCCCACCTCCCCTCCCAAGACCGGTAGGGTGGAAATTCACAAAACCCCTTTGTAGTGTGCGTGTTGAGTACGCGTAACCAACCGACATATCAAAAAATCGCTTTCCTGAGGTACTTTGGAACAGAGTTACTCTTAAAAACGTGTTTTTGCCCCTACTCCACCCTTAAAGGAGGGAGGCAGAGGGAAATTTCGTAAAATTACTTGATAGTGCGTGTTGAGAATGCATAACCAACCCACGCATAAAAATTAATCTTACTGTGATAATTTTAAGCAAGGTTATGCTTGAAAACGTCTTTATTGCTCTCCCTTCCTTAAGGAGGGAAATTCTCAAAATCCCGTTGCATTGGATGTTGGATACAAGTAAAAAAGCCACACACTAAAAACTGTGACCTCAGCTCCTATGGATTTCTTCGGACAAATTTTACCCGCTTGGCTGGTCATTATATTTAAAGAAAATTCTTTTCTATATCGCTTTATAGATAAAAAATAAAAATAAAATTCATTGAAATTGCTCAAAAGCTCGTTTCGGGTGTGTGTCGCTATTGAATGCGACAATGCCATACCAGCGGGCTTCCACTTTTGTGCTTATCAGATAACAATTTCGAAACAGACAGTATCGAAAAAAATGAAGTAGCCCTTTTATATTTGAATATTAATTACATATGAACAACACTATGCGTATTGTACATAATATTTACTTTTACGTTATTTACTATATTTATTCGATTTTTCCAGTCGACCATAAACTGACAGCAATTTCACGTCAAATATAATATTACAATATGATGTGAGACAACTTACTTTTTCTGGCTATATGTATTTCATAGTTAGTTAACAGTGGTTCGTATATAGAAAAATAAATAAATATTTATTTATCCTTATCGTGGTACAGGCTTATTATAGCTCCCCTTGGTGACTTTTGAATTTTTGTCACCATTTTAAACAAAAATATATAATTTATGAGGTTATTGTTTCTGTTTCTTTCTTTCTAGCCTTTTTTTCCCCCTCAATATTTTATAATTTATTTGTTTATGGGCTACTTGGCTTAAAGTGGCTATCCCAAAAGTAGACTCCTTGGCGAAAAATGTCGTATCTACTTTAGCATCAAAATTTAAAAAAATACCCTACATTATGAATAAGTAAATCTGAATATAATGCTGAATTAGCTTTCATGCCAAACGTATTATACGTGCCAATAAATAAATAAAAACGCTATTAAAAAGAAATCTAAAATTTAGGTATGTTAAAAACGATTATGGAACAAAATTTGAAGAAATGTGTTGGATTTTTATTATTAATATTTAATTTTGATAATGACGTCATTTTGTCATAGCCTAAGCAAATTTATTATTTAATATTTCTTTTACCATTCTCGTGAAAATATATTATATTATATGTCGAAAAATAAATCAACTCGTAAAATTTTTTGGCAACAATTAAAAATTTAAAATAATTATTTTTAAACTTTATTATAGAAGAAATATCTATATTATTATATAGAAGATACAATATAGAGAATGTTTTCCTTCCTTCCCCTCCCCTTGGGGACTGAATTTCTAAAATTCCAAAAATTGGTTTTTAGGTATTCGTGTTAGCTATATTTTAAAGCAAAAATTTTACGGATATCAGTTGTTTTCTTTGAGATATAAAGGTTTTTAAGAAATCACTTTTTGTGCATGCGAAATCACATTTTGCCACGCACCCCCTCTTGTGGACCGAATTTTTTAAATTCCAGAAATTGATTTTTAGGCATTTGTGTTAGCTATGCTTTAATGCAAAAATTTTACAGATATCTGGTTTTTTCTTTGAGATATGAAGGTTTCTGTGAAATCACATCTTCCCTCTCCACCCCCTTTGGGGGGCGAATTTCGCAAAATCGCTTCTTAGGGGGTGCTTACACTACATGTTCTAAAATCTGACCCAGTTTCGAGTCAGTAGCCCCAGTAGATTTTGCTGTGCGTTGATGAGTCAGTGAGTGAGTAAGTGAGTGGAAGTACTCTTTTATATATATAGATATATCCTCCTAAATAATTGTGCAATGTCTGCAGCAAAAACATACACGTATTATACATAGTATGTGCGATAATGAGTTAAAGTTACAAGTCATTTGTAGCTTTTTATGATATTGGATGACCCAAAGTATTTTCGCTTTTCTTCAACTTGTGATTGATCCCCTAATTGCATTGTAGACTAAATAGTTAGCGGGAACAATGAGTTTTTAAATGTTCTTCGTATGTGTGAAATTTTGGGCCATTTCGTCCAGTATTTTTTCCAAAAATCGAAAAAATGTCAAAATGAAAAAAATTTCTAATATTTTGAATACCCCACTGTAAATATAAAGTTTGTACATAAAAAAAAAAAAAAAAAAAAAAAAAAAAAAAAACTTGTTGTGAATTAAAATGCGTTCTAAAAAACCTCTTTTTTAGTTGAACTGGATTAAAAATAAATAATTAAATAATTAAATAAATAAAATTAAAGAATATTAATAAAGAAAGCCAATTTAAAGATACCATTAATATTATTACTTATTAAAAAGTTAGTCGTTTAAGAGTACTTTTTAAACTGGAATATGAAGTAATTTGATCAATGTGTGGACATTTATATTATCTTATTTTAAATAACCACATAACAACCGGAGAAATTAATTAATTAATTGAATCAATTAATTAAATTGGTTGTCAAATGTCCCACAAATTTATGTACGGGAAATCAAAAATTTCTGTTCTAAAAAATAATTAACGTAATTAAATTAAGTTTTATTTTAGTTAAGAAAATTATGTTTAATGTTCAGTTTACAAGACGAAAAAATCCGAATGCTGCCTAATGTTTTAGTATAAGTTAATAAAAATAAATTAACTTTTGATTTTGGGGAAATAAAATATTAAACTAGATATTATTACGCAGTTCTTTAAAAATCTATTATCGCATTGTTGTAAGGCAATATGTGTTACAAGTACATGTATATAAAACGATACCTGCATATTAGGTATAACATTCTCCTTAATAGCACAATTATAGAATTTCAGCGAAGGTTGAAACAGTACACAAGGGAAAATTAAGACTATCTAGGTTTTTGTTGTATTAGAGATATCGATTATTCTGAAGGTCGTGAGTTGTAATTGAATACTTATTAAACGAAAATGCGAGGTAAAAATATCTACGAGATTTCTAACTTTATAACGTGAATTTTAGTATATTTTTTATACATAGTTAAAAAGATCATTTATGTGATACTAATTAAAATTGATAAAAGAAATTAATGAAATAAAAAAAAATATCTAGAAGATTTCTAAATTTTTAATATGAATGCTAAAGGATATTTCTTAACCAATCAGTAAGAGCACTTATGTGATTGTAATTAAAATATTAAAAGAAAATAATGAAATGCAATAATATCTAGGACTAACTTACTAATATGAAAGTTAAAGTATATTTCTTATCCAGCTAAAAAAAAAAATCATTTATGTGAATATAACTAAAACAGTTAAAAGAAAATAATAAAATGTTGATTTAGAAAAATGTTAGAAGTTAATTTTTGGGTGCTAAATAGGAAATACGATCCTGTGATACATTTCCATCCTGCGTTTTAGAGATTTCTCAGACTCAATCCCAGGATTTAAAGTATAAGAATTTCTTTAATATCCCATCTTGTTTCCAATAATTTGATTCTATAGCCTTATACAACCCTGCTCATATTGATAAGGACACTTTATGTTTTGAAATAACTAAAGTAAAAATAATTGTGAACAAGATTATACTAAGTGCACTTAATATAGCTAGTATTATAAAAACCAAAACTGCTAAAAAAAATTTAATATGAAACAAAATTAATAAAAAATAATGCAAAATATTTTTTTCTCCACGTTTTTAGATGTTTATATTTATAGGGACAATCAAGATTTTTTTCGTTTTATTTAAATTACTAGCGGATAAATTACAGTTGACATGCGAATTTGTTAACTACTCGGCTAGATTAATTCATATATAAGCCTTCAATTTTTCTTGGGCGGACATTACTGATAATTCCTGGAAAAAAAGAACGTTCATGTTAGTGAAATATGATAAATGTGTTTTTGAAGTGGAAGGATAATTTCAATCCGTCGAATTTCTAATGAAATTTGAAGATTTAAAATTGCTGAAGGAAATGTGATCAAACGTTGAACTGCTGGTTCGATAGGAGAGAGATCTCGTGCAAAATCACAGTTGTTTTACACAGATCGAAGAATATTAATTCCTCTTACTGTTCTACTCATAATGACTGCTTCTGAATTTGCTCGTAATTTTTAACGAAAGGTTGAATTCCACATTTATGCATGTTTAAAATAATTAATAATATGTTAAAATGAATAAAAAACCTGTAATAATCAATAAGCATTTAATGGGGAAAAGAACGTCTGTGTTAAAGTTGAATAAAGACAATATTAAATGGTAAAATGTTGCATTTTCGGATGAAAAACATTTTATTCTTGATTAACCAAATGGTTTTAACAGTTACTGGCACGATCTGAAGATAGCGAAAGACAGAGCAGATTTTTTAAAGGCAGATATGAATCGGTCATTTTAAAGGTGGATCAATGGTGCTCTGGGGAGCTGTTTCAACTGTAGGCAGAATGAAATTAGTAATGTTTTCTATTATTATGAACATCAAGAGAATATCCGCAAATTTAAAACGTGGAATTCTCAGATTTTTGTTAAAATTTTTTTTTGGGGGGGAGGGGGTGGGTTAATAATATTTTTTTCAACAAGACTTACATTTTGCTCCACTTCTAGAGCAATAGGAAATAGTTTGAAGAAAGAAACTTCTGTATTATTGCCTTTCCCGGGGCCTAAAAGTTGAAAAAGCCTTAACTTATCATATTAGAACAGTGCATGCAAGTGGAAAGCAAATTTAAATAGTTTAAATGTATTCAGAATATCATCTATGCTGTATGAAATGGTAATTGAAACCGAATATTAAAAAAAAAAAAAAGTATATATATATATATATATATATATATATATATATATATATATCAGAGAAAACGTCTGACTGTTTCACCCTAAAATGAGACCCCATAAAATATCAATTTAAAGAATAACTGAAAAAATAATTACTAAGGTTCGAGCTGTCCTTATAATTGTGAACACCTGAAAAATCATCTTTTTGACCGTATTTAAGATAGAAAAACGAGAAAACTTTTTAAATATAGTCTATTAATGAAATTCAAATTAATAAAAAAATATATTTGTTTAAAAAATAGTGTTCAGCGTTTAGTTAGTATAGAAAAACGGGTGTCCTTACAATTATGAGAACCAGTGTATGACTCACAGTTAATCTAAAAAGGAAATAACCTAATTTACAGATGAAACTATTACAACTTAAAAAAATCATGACTTTAATTAAATTTCGAAATGTACAAGATAAATTTCGACTGTTATTAGTTCCGAATAATTCAATATAGAATTTTGAGAACACGATTGTAGAAAGTAAAAGGTATCTATATTTTCCGACATTTTATTATATCAGTAAAGTGTATTGTTGACATTGATACCTTTAGTTAACCAATATTTTTTAATATTAATATCACTGCTTTGATTTAAATTAAAACTACTTAAAATCCTTCTAATACACTTTTATTAAAAAATAAATAAAATAAAATAAATTGTACCTTTTAAATCATGTCCCATTTTATTTTTTCTCTTTATTTATTTATTTTATTACTATTATTTATTTATTTTTTGTGATCGTTTATTTTTATTTTTATTTTTTTTCTATCCGGGAATATGTATTGATAAATAAATAAAAAAGTTTTCCGTTTATTTCATTTGCATTTTATAAATACAACTTTTGTTGTACGATTTTAAGTTAGTTTTATGTAAGTTTTCAGCAATAATAATAATAATAATAAATCTGTCTTTTTATATGCCTTAAGACTAAGGGAAGATATTTTTTTTTAGTCTTGTATTCAATTATGCTGAGATCATGAATTAAATAAAGTCATTTTGATAGTATTTTGAATCAAATTTACAAGTTGCATTTGAAAGTTAATAACATATTTAAAACTGATTCACATACAATTTTTAAATTTATGCATTTTAATAATTTTTACAATTGATTCAGTGTGAATTGCATTCAGATATATAGTTACAAATCCAATTGTTTTACTGCTTGTTTGTTTAATTAAAACTTTTATAAAAAATATTCGCTGTACAATAGAATCTGACTCCACTATTAAAATAGTATTTTGGATTTTTCGGTTTGAAAATAGTCAATTGCCGAATTGTAAAAATTGTGTCACCCCAGTTGTATTCCCCAATGAAAAAATGTAAAAATAAGTTTCAAAGTGATAAAAATAAAAATAAATAAAACGAAAAAAGTTACACCAGATCTCTTGAGATTAAACATTTTATATAAATTACGCTATAACTGCAAAAGTAAAATTAGTTTTCTTCTAAAAATTACTCACAATTTGTGTAATTGAAAATATCTAAAAAATGATAATAATGGGAAAAACCAATAGATTAATGATGAATGAAAGCTCATTTTTGGATAAAGTTTGAAAAAAATATGCAACTTGAAATAAAGACACACTGGCGCAATTACACTGGACATCATAAGTTAGAGGCTGACATTCATCTTTAGAAGAATGAAAATAAAGATAAAAATACGATCACAAATCATTTAATAATAATAATAATAATAATAATAATAATAATATATATATATATTGCAGAGCACCATTTCTTTAAGTGAATGGTAAACGTTTTAAACTTTTTCTTCCTTTTTTTTTTTTTTTAATTACTGTCTTAGAGTTATGAAATTTTGTGTACATATGCATTCAAATGTATGAACGTACTGATTTTTTCTAAATCCATTTAAGTTAAAAATAAAAAATGAAGGTTTATTATTATTACTATTATTATTACTATTTTTTAAGCCCCTTTCCCCGATTTTACATTATTATAGTTTAACCCGCCAGTGCACAGGTTGGGTCTGTGAGACCCAGTTTATTTACTAGAATGCAACGTAAGAGAAGCATTTTATATATTCTGTGAAAAAAAAAAATATAAGAAACGTAAAATTTAAACTTCGTATTTTTTTATTATGTGTTTTATTTTGTAGGTGTTATATTGTAACCATTCAAATATTGAAAGAAAACTGTGTCTTTTTTCCACCCGTGCACTGGCGGGCTAACTATATATTCTAAATACATTTCGGAATTACTTTGTGAATTGGTTGATTAAAAAAAAAAAAAAAAAAAAAAAACATATTTGAATGTTAAAAATATGCATGAAATTGCACAATTCAAACATTAAAACTTTTTTTTTTTTTTAATTAAATTATGAATGAATTTACAAAGAAATACCCACATGTCCTTAGAATACATTGTTAAAATATAATAATGTAAAGTCGAGAGAAAATATACAAAACTAACATGAAGCGTTATTATTATTATTATTTTTTTTTTTTTTTAAATTTAAAATTCTTAATTTTATTTTTTAAATTTAAATAATTTTCTAGAAATTTTAATGCATTTAATATTATATTTCAACGCACATGTATGCAAAATTTAATAGTTCCATAAGACAGTAATTTAGAAAAACTATAACTCCCACAATCCTCTTAAAGAATTACATGAGAAGAAAAAAAAAAATCCTACTTTTATAAATTCAGGTGACAATTTTAAAAAAGCTACTTGATTTTTAAGAGTTATTGACACATTCTTTTAAATATCTCTATGCCACTATTTATTTCTAATTTAATTATTTATTTTACTACTAATTTCAATAGTTTCCAGACTGCATTAGGATTTTTCTTTTGTGCATATTTGATTTTACTTGCAAAAGTAAAGTAAAGCAAAACATTTTCGTATATTTTCAGTAAAAGCGTTTTAGTATATTTTAAGGAAGTGAAGCGTTTTAGTATATTTTAAGATATTTAGGACTACTTCCTATACACTTCTTAAAATACGAATGACAGTTTCTTTTAATTGCATGGTAATTTGTTTCCACTAATTTAGTTATTAATTTGTTTAGCTCATATATTTCTTCATTTGTTTCGAGGTAAAATACCGTCACTGATAGGAAAATTATTCAATTCGTATGACTAACTCTTTTTATAATAAATAAATAAATTTGCATATGTTTAATGAATTTTCTATTAATTTTAGATGCAGTGTACCATTTTGTGAGATAACTATATTTTCGGGGAAATATTTACAGTTTTGCCCTCATATTAATAGAAGAATCTGAAAAGAGAATAAAAATATCTTTAAGGGGAGTACAATAACAGAAAAATGCGCTATAATCCACATCTGACAATAAAGAAACTGTCATCTTTTAGCTGAAATTCATCATTTTTACTAAGAACTAATGATTTCGTGATAACGGCATAGTTTAAGGATGAAGGAGAAAGAGAGGAAAAAACAAAACTACATTCCTCTACGTGTTCTGTATGTAAAATCGGAGAATTTAGATAAATGAAGTGAAGAAATAAAATACATTATCTATTCTTCTTAATTGTTTACTCTTTTTAACCCTTTCAGTTATAGCGTTTACTCTAACAGAGATAGTGTTTTTTAATAATGAGATAATTTTATCGTCTATTTAACTTTTACATATTTGATACCGATAAGTCACAAATGTTTGTGGTATTGGCATATTTATAATAATATGGTCTATGAAGACTTTAATTGGATAAACATTAACTCTCTTTTCAAAGTAAAAGGCGTATTCTCTGTAACAAAACTGTATTTTATAAGTAATACAGTACAGTACCAATTATCCGCGAAATTAGGTGGCAATCGCAGATAACCCGAAAAACATTGTAAAATGGGATGCAAACATGAAAAAAGTACGTGGCAGAACAGTATAACCCCTATTTCTAAAGTAAAAAGATCCATTTCCTCCTAAAACCGCCAAAAAAAATTCCAAGTAGGCCTATAGAATTACGATGCACAATAAACATGTCGGTAATTTTCGACCTTCGCACTGTAGAACCTATTGTATTTTCCTTGTTGTTGGCTTGAACTGAAATTGGGTTTTTTTGGAGGTTAATAATTTAAATTTTTTTTTGCGGCTCTCGCACTCGCGGATAATCGGTGTTGTACTGTATTTGAACATTTTATTCATTGTAATACAAATTTTCATAAAACAAATTCATAAATATGTTTTTTTTTTCCAGTACATTAAAAACAACAACAAAGAAAAAAAAATCTTGAACATTTACTTATTTATTTATTTTTGAATGTTATTGCATGCATAATTTGTACGAACGGTTCTGTTTAAATCATATTAAAATTTCATGCAGCCTATTTTTTTTTTTCCAACTGTAGAAATGACGCTCATGTTAAATATGACCTTGCAGAATCATTTTTTCCCCCTTTCTTTTTCTACGACATGGAAATCAGATATGTTAGGTCATTGTATTACCTGTCATGTGTTAAGCCTGTTTGGATTTTTAAAAGTTTTTTCTATTGTAAATAATTTTTAAAATTTAGATTAAGAACAATAATTCTCAGAATTTTGGTTGTACGCAATTAATTAAGTCACAATCAACAGCTTTTGTGATATAAAGTTTCATATTTTGAGAAAGCTCCTTGAGCTTTTTCAAAATATCGTTGCAATTATAAATGAAAATACCGTGATGAAAACAAACCAGATTTTTTAGCTAAAAGATACTTTACTAGCATAAAGTATTTATAAATCCATAATAAAATATTAATTATACACTAATTTAATTGTATGACATCTTTAATTTCATAGAATGTTTTTAAATCATCATTGCAACTATCATGAAATATCTCTTCAATATAAGCAGTGTGCACCCGTTAAACAAAATATTTTTATCAACGTTTATTATCTTTGATGCAATACTTTTAAATAATCAATGCGATTAAAAATTCAGATTAATTATAGAAACGAAGCTAGTTAGAGTAAAATGAAATTTTTTACATGCATTATATATTTATATAAAATATATCTTTATACATAATTTACTTTACATATAATACAGATATAAAACAAGACTTTATATTTATATATATGTATATATATATATATTTGTAACTTTTAATTATTACGAAATATTAAACATTTTTTAATTTTTTAAAGTATTTAAATAAAACACTTCAATAAAGTGTTACATTTGTTTTCAGTATATACGTGGTGTTACACGCGTTTTCTCACATTTGTTAAAGCAAATATAAATCTTTAGCTTGCAGCCAATTTCTCTCCTTCAAAACAAATTTCATTACACAGAAATTAAAGCATATTGAAGATCATTTTAAGAACAGCTGTTTAACCTTTACATGTTCTTTTTTTTACCATACAATACACGTTTTGATCACCATGCAATAAAAACGGAAAAATAACACCAACACGTTTTGTAATCATTTAATCAACAATTTTATAGCGAGTGAAATCAGCTGCTTTATTGGAATTTCTTAGTGCACGAAGGCCATTCATTCCTTTGATCAACTGCACAAATAGTGTACAACCTCCCCAAATTCTCTATTTTTAAAATCTTGTTTATAGTTTAACCCACTGATAACAAACACGTTGCACACATGCCAAAATTATCATGTAGAGGTATTCTATTTTCAGGCAAACCAGATTGAATTTATTTATTTATTTATTTATTTATTTATTTTTATAACTTTAGCAATTTATTGTACAAATCATTGGTTTAATATCGCTTTTGGCTCCATCTAGCTTTCACTTGCTTGGACACGACAACAACAACAACAACATTGGTTTAATATAGATTTCCTATAATTTTTTAAAAAATACAAAAAATAAAAATAAAAATAAAAAGGATAGAACATAATAAACATGACAGATGCTGTTATCTTAGAGAAGAGTTAATAAGGCTTCCGGTTATTCAGTTGATCGCACTGTAGCACGATTAGTCATGCAAATCATTTTGATGTGATTTTTTTTCTTCTTCTTTTTTTTTTTCTTCGAGCATTATCCTCCCTGAGAAATTAATACTGTTATTTTAAATCTGGATGAAAAAATTAGGCATTTCTATTATAAAAGAGGATTTTCTAAATAGTATGTGACTCATTTTTTCTAAAGGATGACTTTTTTTGTTCTCCTCAAAAATAACATATATAAACTTATTTTATAATAAAGCGAACGCAAGAAGTTTACAATCGCACGTCTTTTTGTCTATATAATGTTTTTTTTTTTTTTTTTTTTTAATAAATAGCGGATACTTAGAATTTGTTTTTTGTTTAAACAATGTAATTCCCCTGTGTATACCTATCTCTACCTTAACACAAATGTACCGTAATTTCTGGTAGATAACCCGCAGGTAAGATGTGTCATTTCTCCACCAGAAATTTTATTTAATAGAGAAATCTATACTTTTTCGAAGGAAGAGCTTGTACAAATTTCTGGTGCAAAACTCGATTATATAACCTGCGGGGTATCTACCAGAAATTACGGTAGTTTCCAAAAGCGAAGTGGGAAAATACACACACACACACATATATATATACATATATATACTTGAGATATGGTGTGTAAATTATTTCAGTTTATCATATAAACCTCAAAAGTTAATAATTACAGAAATACTATGATTTGTTTTTCTTAATACATGTTTTACTATGATTTATTATTATTATTATTATTATTATTTAAAAAAAAAAAAAAAAAAAAGTTCTTTGACTTTATTGCTATTTTCTTATTATAAAGGAAAAGCCGTTATATCTGGGAACATTTCTGTTAATTCACATTGCTACCTGGAGGACAGTTGTATCACAGGAGAAGCCACTATGAATTGTTTTATTTGCAGAAACTAGAATAGATTTGTAAAAGTTTTCGATTCACTGTTCTTGGTGTAACTATTTTTATTCACCGGTATTACTTTGTATCTTTCTTCAGCCTTAATATTGCAATAAAATCCCAAACTAATAATTCAATCTCCGTTAAATCCTGTTTTTGAAGTTATCTTCAAGGTGAATGATTTTGGTACAAGTAGTTATAGTAACAGACAAGCTAAATCAATATTTTTGTATTACCACGTTATCTTTTTTTTTGGACAAGAGAAGCTGTATTTTAGAGAAAATTAATCATATAATTTATTTGTGAAATGTATACTGCAAGCCATGAATAGAAAAAAATGTAAGCAAACATCATCATAATTGTAAAAAAGTAACAACAGTTATTTTAGAAAGAAATAAGAGCATGGACTTCACCAGGAAAAAGTAGACATGAGTGCGGTACATTTTACTGCAAGGACATAAAAAAAAATCACCTTAAGTAGTACTTTGCACAAATATAATAATATTTATTATTTAAGTTCCTTAAATTTTAATTCAAATGCCTTTATATATATATATATATATATATACACACATACACAGGGTGTTCCATAAGTCTGTAGACATTTTAAAAATTCATAACTATTGAATGAATTGATAGCGGTTTTCGAAAAAATCACTCTCACGAAGGGGGATTTTTTTTTTTTTTTGGTAAAGAAAAAAAAAAAAAAAGAATTAAGCTATTTGTCCATAGAGGGCGCTGTGCGTGACCAGATCTCCTATTTTCATGAAAACTGTACTTATTCTAATACAAATGTTTACAGGCATATAAATTCTGTTCTATGTGCCCGTCGTCACCACAAATTACAGTTTGCAAACGAGCTATAACATTGCTAACTGCAGCTTCAGTCGGTGGTTTTTACCTGAGAGAAAACATCTTCAACAATAACGCTTTATCCACCAAGTCAGCATCGTAATAAAAACTTAATATATGCAGAAGTAGGAGGCAAAATAAGAAACAAACTGTTCTAATAGCAAAATTGCGCAATTTATAGGACTTTCATTTGCATATTTTTCTTTCACATCAGTGCGAATAATTTAACTATTCGTCTAACTGTCGTTGACAAAAAATTTAACTATATTTTTTCTGTATTTAAAAAAATCTCCCCTTCATGAGAATGATTTGTTCGGAAACCGTGTTCAATTCGTTCAATAGTTATGAATTTTTAAAATGTCTACAGACTTATGGGACACCCTGTATATATATATTTGGAAGTAATGAGTTTGTTACATTTACAAAATTATTATTATTCAATATCATATTCATTTTTTTTATCTTACACTTTCATTATAATTAAATTCTTAATAATTGCTGTAAATGTCAAATTAAAATCTTTAAATAAAATGGTTTATTTAAGTAAAATTTTACAACTAGTTAAATGCTTGACTTTTTCAAAACTAATTTTGTAATTTAAAATTCCATCGACTGGAAACAGTAAATAAGAGTTTTATTACAGAAATGTGTGACAAGCTCAAAATTCTTTTTTTTTTTAAACATAGTAGTACATTCAACAATTGCAGTTTGACATCTCTGGTTTTTACAGCAAAATAAGTTTAAATTGTTACATTTGTTCGTTATCATTTTAATATAAAATTAAAAAAATTTATGAATTAAACTTTTTCATCTGTCTATAATCAAAATCATCATCAACAGTAAGAAAATGTTGGGAGAGGAAAATGAGGGATTTATGTCAACCGAAAACATAAATACTGAAAATGTTTATACAAATTTTCACTATTTAGTGAATAAAATGATCCAACCAATAAATAAATAAACAAATAAAAGAGGGAGGAAGGAAGAAAGAAGGAAATAGTGAAAGAAAGAAAATACAGAAAGGGAGAAAGACAACTAATAATAAAGAGAGAGAGAGAGAAAGGGAGAGCAAATTGAAAAGAGAGAAAGCAATCCGAATTTTTCTGTTCGGTAAAAATAGCATTATTATTACACACTTTTATGCTTATTATACAAAATTTTATAATGGGCATATTTAGAAAAAAAAAAAAAAAAAACGTCCGCACGTAAGCTACAATTTGAAAAAAAAAAAAAAAAAATCGATTATTTGGGTAAAATGATTTTAAATATGATATTTAAAGAATTTAGCACAAATTTTGGAACTTTTTCTGTTTAATCTAATCCGATCTAAAATTTCCTGAATCAAGTGAAGTAAGCACGACTCCCGTCAATGACTTGACCAAAAAAAAAAAAAAAAACGGTTGACGAATGTTATTTATTTATTTATTTTTGAGTGTCACTTATAAACATTTTTGCGCTGGCGGAGGAACAGACATAGCAAGTTTCAACACTCTTGACTACAAACAGGAAGAAAAAGGAAGGGAAAAAATTAAATAAAATTGACAATGTTTTTGAAAACGAAACGAAAAAATAAATAAAAGAAAAGAAAAGAAAGAAAGAAAAGAAAAAGGAAAAAAGTATATATATTTATTTATTACTGTCTCTCTATACAATTTATTTATAAACAGTTGAAGGGGGTGCATACAATTTGCAAAATCAGTAATTTCAAAAAAGATGAAAATCATCATATCAGATTTCAGATTAAAAAAAAAAATAGGGCAATTGAAATAAGAAAACAATTAAGCAAATGTTTGGAAATAATGTGAAACATACAAGCGCTTTTTAAAAGCTTTTCCCACACAAGACACATATAAAAAGCGACATCTGGAGTTAATTTAGGCTGAGCTAAATATCACTTCATGAAATGAATTTACTGAAACGGGATGGTGCGTGTACTTTTTGTTTGCACGCGACTCGTACAGCATTTAATTGCTGTTGTGTAGTTAATTATTCACCATTACCAGAATAAACAAAAAAACAAATATATTAAATTTGCATATTTCTAATATTAGTTGCCATAGTTTCAAGATATAATAAATTAAATAATAAAAAAGAAAGAAAGAAAATATAATTTAAAAAATGTGCAGGATTTTATATAAATATCAGGTTTCTACTTCAAACTAAGTATTTATCGTACAAATAAATGTGCAATTTTTTCAACAATAATTTCTCAAGATATCGATGAAAAATAAATTTTTAAACCTTGGCCTATAAGGGTAATATATAAAAGTAAAAAATTTGCTTTTCACGCCTTTATGACAAAATAAATTAAACAAGATAGTAGACATGCAATTTATTCATTAGATAAACGAATGAACTGTACTGTAATTAATAGGACAAAGAAAAATAAAATGTCATTAGGAAGAAATATTTATTTTACAAAATTTTTCATTTTGAAAATGTTACACTAATTAGGATAAATCTGAATGAGATACAGTTTGATCAAGTGAAATTTAAATTAACCAATAATAATAATAATAATAAAACAAGTCTCTAAATACATATTTATTACATATTTATTTTGTTTTCGAGTAAAAAAAGGTAAACGTTCTGTTTGAAAACTTTAATATCTTATACGGTATATTTTTTATGTGATTCTTGCTTTAATTGTTATCTTCAAGATCAAAGATAAAAATTGAAGAAGGTTCAGTAAAATTGTCTCAATTTTTTCTAAAAGAAAGCTATAGAAATAACAAAAATTTTAACACAAATTTAAATAAAATAGTAAAAAATATTAAAATTAAGTGCAAAATAAGAGCCGCAACTCAGTGATAATAATAATAATAATAATAATAATAATAACAGAAAAATTACACCATTTCTGTACAATTCCTTCGCGTTAATAATGCACAAAACTAATGCAGTAAATTTATGCGCATTATTCATAATGAAGACCGAAACTAAATTCAGAATGGCTGTTCGAGGACGACGCATTTATCCCATAAAAAACAAGAAGCTGAAATCATATATCTTAAAATGGGACTCTTAAATACTACTCGGGCATGCTTTATGAAACCTATGTATCGCTGATTCACACCAATGAAATTTTCCAAAGTAGCATTTTAATATCAACAAGGCTGTTTTTTTTTTTACTTTTATTTTGAGTTTAAAAAAATATAAAAACCATTCAGTCACCAGATAAGCTGTAGAGAGAGAGGGATAGAGTGGGCACAAATTTTCGGACACTGGGCTTGATCTGGGTCTTGTTTTTTGGCAAAGCGTATCCCCCCTTTCTAATAGACAAAAGTAATATATATTTAATAAAAGGAATAATAATATTTAATAAAAGAAAAATTAGTCTTATAAAGTTACTTACATAAATTGCTCAACAGTTTCTTTTCTTTTCTTTTTTTTTTTTTTTTTTTAAATCTAAAAATCGTTTACAATTAACAATTTACCTTCCACGAAATAAAAATATTAAGGTGACATAGCAACTAAAATTTGGCATTTGATTCTTTATTTGATATTAGTAGTTATTAATTTAAAAATTATGATTTAACTACTTCAAAAAGCTTTACACAGATTTTTTTTTTAATTCATGATTATGTAATAGAAAATAATCTATAAATACAATGACTGAAACATCTCTAATAATAAATCACCTAATAAGTTTTGTAGTTTTAAAAATATATATGCAACTTTACTTAAAGTTCAATAATTAACAAATAATCTTTTTATTCTATGTACAGTCCCATTAGCAGCCGCGAGGTTTTTATCTCGAAGCTAGCAGTCGCGTTCGAACACAAATATTGCTCTCGGACTTTTCCGTAGCTTTTTCCTAAACTTGCGTAAATACGGGCTAGGATCCCTAATAAAAACTCCTCACGGAGGGCATTTCACCAAAGCCTAGAACCCTTCTATTGTCAGTCGACTTAACCCTTCTATTGTCAACTCATAAACCAATACACCAATTTATTCCATGCACTTAAAGAATGTATTGAAATTATGCTGAAACACATGCGTATTAATGCTAATTAAAAATTATGAAAAGAACGTCCTAAAGATGATAATGTATTATAAATATTCAAAATAAATTCGATTCAAATTATTCATTTTAAAAAGATTACTTTACGTCGAAATCTTTCACACATACACACGCACACATACACACATACACACGCAGTATTAAAATATATTCTATTAAATTTAAATTTTGAAAAAAAAGAAAGAAAGAAAGAAAGAAAAGATACAGATTAGACGTAAAGAGCATTTAAATAATGTATTGAAAACGACATCAGACGGAACGACGCATTAAAAAAATTTCCTTCCCTAATCATATATTATAAAAAAAAAAAAAAAAAAAAATAAAGTCCTTACATACCGAGAAATCCCATTTATCAGTTTTTATTATAACATGCACACCTGAATGTACAGTGAAATTTTGATGACAACAAAAATTAACATATTTATTTAAGTACAATTACAAAATAAATATAAAATAATAATAATAATAATATGAGTATGTAATACAGAATACAAGAATGACATTTTCAGAACATCATTTAGTATACTTATGTATTTTTTTCTAATTTATTATTATACTAAATATTCAATATGGAATTTTTAATTTCAGCTTTTGTGAAGTTGAATTTCGACGAGATATTTAAATCTTCCTCCAACGATTTTAAACTTTTTTTTTTTTTTTTAATAGTTTTATTTCAGAAAAACTCACTATACTTAGATGTGGCAATGATAACTAAGCATTTGTATTTTTCTTATAAAGTATTTCATTATTTATTATTTTTTTCTTTTTTAATATTAGGAAATTTTTCCTTGAGGAAAGAATAAAAAGGTGATGAATTAGACAAGTTAATGATGTTGATATTTTTCGCTGCGTATTTAAAATCCTTTCAATTTACACGAATGTGTCTCTGCCGCTGCACAAAATTTAAGAATTATTTACACGGAAATCAAAGAAAATTTTTAACAATACTTCAGGTGAGAAAAGAGTAAAGTTATATGTAAAATATTTTACATAATTTTAAAATATATGATATATTTTTATCCATATTTAAATGAAATATTTCTCCATTCTCAATAATCTGTTATTGGGGGAAAAAAAGTAGTATATTTTGCTTTAACTGTTTAAAATTTTATTGGCAAGTTTTTTTTAAAGTACTTTAATTTAGGCAGCCTCTTCCCTGAGATTTTTCTGCCCCCTTCTCAATAAACCTATTAGAAAGTAGATATTTTCAAACAAACCACAAATAAAAAAAAAAAAAAAAAAAAAAACTCTTATTTATTAAGAAAAATATTATGTGAAAAGATGAGCAGATATCTCAAACCACATCAGTTAATGTGTAATTAATTGGTGTCATGTTCCTACAAAAGTCCGCTAATAAACCCAATCTTTTGCTTACATTATCACTAAAAGATAACTTTATCCGGTTTATAAATTATTCTGGTGGCAAAATAAAATATTTACATTTAGAAATATATGTCATCCCTTCTTAACTCTTGTGTGAATGTGCAGGACCCTCACATGATGCAGGGATAAAAAATAAAAAATTAAACAAGTTCAAAAATCTGTAAAATTATTCTTAGATCAAATCATCATATAATATAAATTATTTAAAGAAACTTTCCGCTATATTTATGAACATAAATAAATTACTCAGAATGTGATGCCCACAACACACACTGTCACAAAGTATCACATGCAACCAACCATAAAATTTTATAAAACATGACTACTTACTTTCGAAGTTCGCACTGTAAGTGTTGGTCACTTTTGCTAGTCGGCAGACAGGCGAGGATCTACCCTTAGAATGACGTCACTACGTAATGCGCGCCATGTTAGAATTTTCAGTTCAGCGTTGGCGCATTGGCAGACTTTGTCCTGGAGTTCAATAACTTTAAGGGGACGGAATCGCTATGGGGAGGGAACCTTGAATGTCATATGATTACACCGAATATAATGCATTTTCTAAGTTACACGAACACTGAGAAGTTCCCCAATTGATCGATTTTTTTTCATATGTATGACTCATTTTTTTTTTTTTTTTTAGATGCTCGTTTTTTAGAGCTATATCCTATATATACCTTAAATTTTCGAGAAATAATTATGATTAAGGTTCAAACTTATCAGGTCATTTATTCTGGTAACCACCCAACTCTGATTCTGTTATTCTGTATAGCAGTTTGAGAAATCCGAATATAACAATTTCAGCAGTCAGGCAAGCGAATCCAAGGACACATAGAGAAAAGGCAGTTTTTTTTTTTTCCTTCTTGATTTTATCACGAAAATATATTGTTAGAGGTAATAACAAAAACTTAAGCTTCTATAATTTCCACTTGTTTAAGCATGAACTAGAACTATTACACTAGTATAAATAAAATGTATCATGCACTAAAGTGCATTAAAATCCTAGCATTGAATAGTAATTAATAAAAACTTGATACGCAAACTTCATAAATTGCAAAACCTCTCAAGAGTTGCTTCGGGTCTAAACAAATAAGGCTGACCCTTCAACAGGAGAAAATAGTAAGTACGAGTGCAGCATGGAAGCGGCAATATAATCCTAGTAAAGAAGATTAACATTCCCCTTTTTTTATATCATGCTCATGTCATATTATTACTAATCGAAAATATAAGACAGTCTTTAACAGGAATTGTACTGCATCATACATGATTGCTGAAGTAATTGTGATATTGCACGTGTCGTAACCGGTGGATACTGAATATTTAAATATTATTTAATAATTTTGTAAACTTTTGAAAGCATCTACATTTCACTTTTCTGCATTTTTGTTCTTTTTAATCCAAAACTTGTACACTGATGAAAAATCCAGTTTTTTTTTCCTCAGCTGTGGAAAACTTTATTGTTATAATGTACTAGATGGTTCAATTTATTCAGTCGAAGAGCTAACTTTAAACTATTTAATATTAGTGTTATTAGTATTATTTAGTATTATACCAATTACCAAAAAAAAAAAAAAAAAAAAAAAAGTTTTCTATTGACAGGTAATTATTTTTTTATGTTACACACTTTATAAGCAGAAGTATATTTAAAATAAATAAATAAACTTTTTATGTTGACCCCGTATTAAAAAAAAAAAATAAATAAAATTAGAAAAATGAAGTTTTAACTGCGAAATATCATTTATAAATCACTGCGTTTACGTAATTGTTATAGTCACTGAGTTAGTAATTAGACATTAAAGTTTTGAGTATTTATCTCTCTCGCAAATGGCTAAAGGCGATTCTTAAATTGCAAAAATATAAATATAATACGGAGGGAAAGAAATGTTTCAAGTGTATTTTCATTTAGAGGTATGGATTCAACTTATATGGTAAGAATATTAACTCTACCCCCCCCCCCCCAAAAAAAAAAAAAAAAAAAAAAAAAAATCTAGTCTTGAACCCAGCCCCAGCAGAACAGAAAGACTTTCAGCCTGGACATACCCGGTTCAGGTGTTTTTAAGCCTGGCCTTGACCGACCCATTCAGCTAAATGCACATCACAAATATTAAACTTCTCTTTTCATAATGGCTTTTATTATATTTTTAGTTATAGTAACTGATTTCACGCTCACTGCATTCCATAATATGCAATGCATAAAACACATAGCACATTGAATAATACCAGCAATTAGAGTAAAAATTGCCATTACTTCAACTTAAATTTATAGATAACTCAATTTTCAGCAAATTGGGAAAAAAAAAAAAAAAAACTATCTAAATGACGTAATATGATGATATACACCTGTTGTAAGAGATATTACTATAAATTTCGAAATGACAAGCTTTTACGTTATACTCTATAACTTTTATTTTTGTAAAATATCCGATTCTCTTTTGTAGATTTAAACATACAAAGTTCGTTTGATTTTTGCCAGCCAGGCCCGACCTGCTTTGCGCCCTTGTTTGGCCAGTTTGAAAAATTTACTATAATATATTAATTCTTATTTTACCTTTGTGGTTAAATTAACTTGTTCCATATCATATTTGATTATCGTTTTGTATGATTTCAATAATACTAAACCCCTGATTATCTTTACGTCATTTGAAAAAGCTGTATGACTAAGAATTTAAAAATAAACAACATCTAAAATAAAGTAAATAATTATTCATAAAACTAAACCGGATGATAAAATAATAACAATAAAACAAAAGAGAAATGTAAAAAAGAAATATTCATATGTAAACTTTATACAATTTGTGTACAACTCGTCAGAGACTTTTTTAATCGAAATTTTACACGCCAATAATTTATATTTGTGAACATTAATTGCCAAAACAGTTTATTTTTTAAAATTGAATATCTTTAAATATTACACCTAAAAAAAATTTTTTTTAATGATTTTTCAAAGGTAGGACTTCATTTTATTGTTTTTTTTTTTTTTTTTTTTTTTTTTTCTTTAATATACAGAGTCACCATAGAAAGTTATATCTTTTCTATTATTTTAATATATAGTCCTATATAAAATGGATGGCAGAGAATGTAACTGCATGTCATTAGAAAACTTTTGTAACCGGAAATATAATGCTTGTGTTAACAGAAAAAAAAAAAAAAATCAATCCTGTGATCAAACAAATTTAAACACCTGGTATAAGTAGTAATCAGTGATATTTAACCTTGATGGAAAAAAAAAAAAAAGATTTTGTTCACTTCTAAGGCGCAAAATAGTGATTCGTGCATGAGAATGAAAACGTGTACAACTGTGAACTCTCATACAAGTAGGCTAAAATGCTTATTTTTGTATCAAGAATAACAAGTACTAATTCTAGAATAAGAATAAATTCTCTACAGGCACCAAAGGCGTGCTTTTGGGAAAAATTGAATTTAAAAAAAAATTAAAAAACTGCACATTATTTTTATTCTTCATTAAAAAGTTATTCGTCTAGCATTGCTTGTTTTGAAATCGCAGAAAGCAGTGTAATAATTATTTAAGTAAATAAATGATTGAATAAATTATCTAAATGTGAAGAGATACTAATATTTATTGTTGAATATAAAGATAAAAACGTTTTCCCAAGTCTTCGCAAATAATCCCTTGTTCAAATAATCTTTATGTTAGCAATCCAGTTTGAAATGCTAGTTGTGAAAGAACATTTATCTAGCTAAACTTTTACTCACATATTTGAGAGCATTCATTTATCAAAAAGGACTTTCTGATCTTCATTTGTCAAACGCAGGACTTGGAGAATCACAAAATAATATTTCGAACTCTACCTAGTACAACGATTTTAATCTGCTTAAAAAATAAATAAATAAACAAATAAATAAAAATCGCATTTATGATTTTATAAAGAGATTTAGGTTAATTTATTCGAGCAATTAAATCATTTATTGATTTTTTGCAAAATACAACTTTTTTTTTTTTAAACAATTTTGTACTATTATTTTTGAATAGACAATCTTTTTTGTTGTCAGTTTGTTATTTTTACTTTCCGAGCACTATAGTGAGGAAAGTATTGTAATCATGTCAAAAATCCGAATTTGAGATTTTGATGTTTCTATACGTTTCGAGGTCCAATGAGTCCGTTTTCACTATTTTTGCGATGATATAAGTATGTGTGTGTGTGTGTATGTATGTGTGTATGTCTGTGAGTGAACACGCTAGCGTCTAAACGCTTTGTTCGAATAACCTGAAAGTTGGTACGTATATTGTAAGTCACCATAGTACGAACCCTATAGATTTTGGTGAATCTAGCACTTATAGTTTTTTTACAGGGACACAAAGAAAAATTCTTTATCATTATGGCCTATGGGAGCAAAATCTTAAAAGTGCAATAGCATCTAAACGCCTTATTCAATTGAGCAAAAAATTTATACACATATTATTATAGGTCACAAATACTCAATCTGTATAGATTTTGGAGAATCGAGCACTTGTAGTTTTTTTACAGGGACACAAAGAAAAATTCGTTATCATTATGCCTATGGGGCCAAATTTTTAAAAGTGTGATAGCGTCTAAACACCTAATTAATCTGAGCAAAAAATTTTTACACATGTTATAGGTCACGGTTGCACCAACTGTATAGATTTTGGTGAATGTAGCACTCACAGTTTTTTTACAGGGACACAAAGAAAAATTCTTTATCATTATGGCCTATGGGACCAAATTTTTAAAAGTACGATAGCATCTAAACGCCTTATTCAATTGAGCTGAAAATTTATATGAATATTATAAATCACTGTTGCACTAACTATAAGCATTTTGGTGAATCTAGCATTTATAGGTTTTTACAGGGACACAACGAAAAATTCTTTATCATTATGATCTATGGGCTCAAAGTTCAGTAGCGTTAAATAAAACATCGTGTAATATATGGAGAAAAATACTCAAACACTCTATTATGGTTTTCTCTCTTTTGTTTGTTTAACAACTCCTCTTTCTTTATTTTATCTACAAAACTGTTAATTACTAAATGTTCGGAAAGTCGAGTGGAGTCACTCCAGATTTTTAATCTGTTCCTTACTGCGGAGTGTGGGTATTTCTGGTTTATTACAGCGGGAAATTTGTGGACGATTTCACATTTCTTTTAAACATTTCTGGATATATTTATTTTGGTTCTGATAGATCAATTTGCATTTGATCATATGTTTCTTCTGCATTATAAATATCACATATATATATATATATATGATTTATTTAATTATTTTACCAAAATTACTATGTGTTACAAAAATTTAATGAAAATAATGAACCTGACTTATACTTGTAAACTTGTGCTATATACTATATACTAGCAGACCCGGCCACGCGTTGCTGTGACTAAGTTATACGTTGAATTATACGGCTGTAAACTATTTAGTACAGTTAAATTATTATTTACGAACAAAGACGAAAACGTTGTAGCCGATGTAAAAACCCACAGGGTTGAGATTTGAAACTTAGGTCAAAATTTGGAAGCGATTGATAAAAATTTTCGTAGTGTTGATATTAAGCACAAATTAATTTTATTGTAGGGTCCTATAAATTTTAATGGAGAAGTGATATATATTATTTTTAATGCTACTTTGGATAAAATTGCTAAAATGACTAATATATAAATTAAATTCTATTAAAATTCTATTAAAATAAAAGTATAAAAGAAACAGACGATTTTAAAATCAATTTTTATGGAGGAGTGAAATATAATATATGCTATAATGGATAATTTTACTATTAAATGACCTCATCATTTTAAATATTTTAAAGAGGGCAACAGCTGTAGTTATAAAAGGGAAAACAATAAGGCTAAACCAGAAAAATAAGTAAATTTGATAAATATTTTAAAACTTTAAAATTGGAAATCTTATGAAATATTGGACATTTAAAGTAAATACATGTATCATTTTAAATACAAAAAGATTTTGGAAAAGTTTACTGTATTTTAACGAAGTGATGAGAAGTTTTTGAGTATGTTAAAATTTTAATAGTAAATTCAAGTCAATAAAGATGGGAAACATTGAGGATTAAGATAAGAATAATTATAAGATTTAAAAAAAAAAAAAAAAAAAAAAAAACTTTTTATATACCATGCTTTTAAATTTTAATATACTAATAATATACAAATTAAAAGGAAAATGATAAATATTCTATCATAGTTTGAAGTCAAATTTGTTTTCAAATGTCTAAATAAAATATCTGATGTAAGATACTAATATTTTGCAGCGGAATAGATTTCATTTCTGTCATCCTTGGCGAAAAAAAAAGAATATCGCCAAATTATCTGGCGAAAATATTTAATTCCTTTCAAAAATCATGGTTATTTTAACAACTTATATTAAAAGAGTAATGAATAATATGAAACAATATTTCGTACAATACATATTACATGTCATACATACGTACAATGAATAATACATATTACATTTCGTACAATGCATACATCTGGCATGTATATTTTCGTGTTACGCTTTTGATCGCCAAATAATAATAATAATAATAAAAAAAGCCAAGGGTGACAGAGTTTAAAAATTTAAAATTAAAATTTTGTCAATTTGACAGCAAAATAATTCAATCTAACACCCGCGATAACTAATACATATCTATACCCAAATATAAGGATTAAAATCGGGAAATAAATTTCCTCGATTTTTAATAATTTCTTACAAAAAATCCAGTGGGCAATTAACATAGGAAATCTTTTTCTTGGCTGCACAGACGGTCAGTGAGTCACACTTCGCTTGCGTATAGAACTCATAGATATAGTATAGCATATATAGAATAGAGTGATCATTGGGGAGAAAAAAGTTATTCCTTTTCATTTGGGAAAAGACGACGTTTTTACCAAAATATGGCCGTCTTTCCCCGAGTGAATACACACGGGAATACATACTAATATTTTAGCAAATAAAATTTATGAATAATTTATTTGCTAAAGGGGAATGGAAGACTCCAGATACAGTTTCAAATTCATATTTCTTTCTTTCTTTTCTTTTTCTTTTTTTTTTTTTTTCAATACCACTTAATGGCTGTTTCCAAAGCTTTTATTTTTTATCTTTTTTCGGCATCAAAAATCTTTCTACGATAACATGGGGATGAGAGATCTATATATATTACTATATCTATGATAGAACTACATTAGCACTTTATCAATGTGTATAAAATCTTTAAATTGATTATGACGTCAATTTTCGTGAGATGCATAATTTAACTTTTTATAATTTTTTAACGTTCACGTTTGATTAAATGTATTTATTTTTATGTCGAAAGAAAATGAACTCGTATTTTTTTTTTTTTTTTTTTTTTTTTGGCAACAATTAAATTAATGGAACTCACAGATATTTTGGAGCAACTTTAATAAAGGTCTATAATTAACAAATAATTGCAATAAAACAATATTGTGACAATAAATTGAGATAAAAACTATCCTATCTCTCAAGTTGGATCAAACTGCACACAGTGTGCAAAATTTCATCAAAATCAGTTCCTTAGTTTAGGAGTTTACCCCGGACAAACATCGTGACACGTAATTTATATATATATATACAGATTAAATTATAAAGTTTTGATCAATGAAGCACAAATAAGTAAAAAACAGGATTAATTTCACTGTATTATCTTCATTATAATATGAATTCAATTTACACTTCAGTCTAAGTAACACGTGGCCGGCTATGCTAACACCAAAAATTTAAAAAGTGGAAATAATTGAATTATACGAAATTTATTAATAGGTTAAAAAGTTGAAGATTCTTTGTGTAGATGGCAGCACCAAATATATTTCAGCTTTCATTTCAACCCAGTCGAAAGGTATCGACATCTGTTAGAATCATTTGGAGTTAACAGATAATTGTGACTGTCAAATAATAACAGACAAATAATTAGCAATAAATTAAAATTGCGACTATAATTTGAGATTTAAACTATCCTATCTCTCAAGTTGGATCGAACTGCACATGGTGTGCGAATTTTATTATAATCGGTTAAGTGGTTTAGGAGTCCATTGAGGACAAACATTGTGACACGAGATTTATATATATTAAGATAAGATATATTGTAACGGAAGTTGTTTCACTTGTAAACGTCGTGGTTCCGAAGTAAAGCATCGGGCTGCGAATCCAGAGGTTGTGGATTTGATCCGCGTCAAGGGAAATTGTTTAAAAAGGGTTTTTGCTTATTTCTCCTTTATTCATTATATCATTATGTTAATTATTCGGCTAATGTTATGCAATTTCTAGATTTTTCGAATTCTAGAATAATCTGTTCTAGAAAATTCATAAGTTGTATATAAACTGATGTAAAATTCAGTTTAGTTGAAAAATACAGTCTCGAGCTGAGCTTAAAGTTCTATATGTTATTTCGCTTTAATTTGTACCGTAAGAATCGATAATAAATGCTCTTTCTCGTGGTACAAGCGTATTTTCATTTACAAAAACCCGCGAAATTTTCTCTCTCTGCTTTTTCTTTTGAGGAACGCGGTGCAGGGTGAAAAATCCGATCAGGTTTTTTGATTAGACATAGGTCGACGTTTTAATGAATATCTCCGCTAATTAGGGTCGCATCGTTTAGCAAATTAGATAACGAACATCTGCGATAAATTCTCCGTCCGATAAATTCTCCGGTACCTGTCCGAAGTCCGTGCGACCATTAGCGCCTGAGCTTTAGCTGCTTCTGGTCATTTCTCACAGACAGACAGACAGACACACACACACACACACGCGTGCACAGATTTTAATAATATAAGAGATTTCGACATATATCATCAGAATGAGAATTTTAATAATCTAAATATAGTATCATTGTCTAATAAAGCAAATACGTAAATTATTTTGGCACTAGAATTCTCTAAGCTATTTAATACAGAAACTGAACCAAAAAAATTTAAACATGGCAAAAAACGTTTAAAAAGTTTTGAAGTAAAAATATATTTTACAAACTGCATAGGTTGTCCACTTTTAAATTTAGTTTTTAACACTAAACTTTTTTTTAAAAGGTTTTTAAGAATTAAAAAACGTAAAAGAAAATTCTGGTGTTGAAACTGTTTTTACAAACGAGAAAAATAAATTTTTCAGGAAAAAAAAAAAAAAAAAGTAGTTCAGAAAAAAAAAAAAAACTAGTTTTCCTGAGAACAAACTAAATCTTTGTTATAGATTTGTTATTTTAGGCTGTGATGCTATATTCAGAGACGTTGCGCGTCAATATAAATATCCATGCATCTATCGCAATCAGCAAAAATCTGACACTTTATATCGAGTGGGACTAGAGTGTCTAAATTACTAGGCGCCCTAAGTGGGACAACCTATATAGAATATGCTTGTGTGTTAGGGCAAAACAGAAACGTGATTATAGCGTAAATTCCCCTTACAGATTTTTTCCCAGAATTTTCTCTAACGTGTTAATCCAATTGCAAAATGGCCAAATCTATACTTAATACGGGAACTCATGAACATATAGAACTCATGAGTAAAGAGACTTAGCTATAAAAATATTTCGAAACAAAAAACTTGTCTATAAGATAATTACTAAATTTTTATTTTATAGAGTAAAGCATTATTGTTTTGAATTGTAGAATAAGGTATTTATTGTTATGAGTTTAGAGTAAATCTCAGAAATTTCTCTTTCATGTTAGGTGATAGAGGCCGTACTATACATCTCGCGCACACGTAAAATGGACTTTTGTTATAGATCAAAACCAATGCTTATTTGGATCAAAATAACTCTTATCTATGCATAAAATTTCGAGATACTCTATCTGAGATATTTTGAAATAAAATTAAAATAACATTTAACTTATTATATAAATTATATGTGATGAAATATTGCTAAAATTAAAATTTTGAGTAGAAACAACTCAACATCCAATTTTAATTAAAAATAAATTTAACTTATATGTTAACAAAAATGTGATAAAATGAGGAATCATGTGAAATTTAAATTAGACTACCTGTCATTATCATGAATAGATAGATGAAAACTGTTTTCGCAGTTATATAACAAATTTAACTAAGAAAACATAATTCATAATGAACGTATACAAAAGTTTCGATAAGAATATTAAGAAATTGCAAAACCAATAAAAAATTACACAAATATAATTAATCTTGCAGACATTAATTTATGTTGTGTTACATTGAAGAAATTAAAACGTATACGATCATTAAGGGGTTGCACATCAGTTATATTCACTCTTTATTCTTCTCGTGTAATCCAATGGAATTTGCGTTGTTACTTATTTTAAAGATATCTCATTAAAAATTGACTTTTTGAATTCCACTCTCTGAACATGTCGCCTTTTATCTTAATGAGCAGTTTTTAAAAAATATATCGAAAATTCGAACACTGGGTTTATTTAAACAAAATAAAATATTTAATTTTTTTTTTTTTTTTTAATGCGACATGTTTAAAAAGTACAAATTAAAAAAAAAAAAAAAAAAAAAAAAAAAAATTTCATTTTGTGACGAGATATCCAATACGAATCAACAAAATTCACATAGGATTGCATAGGGAGCGAGAAAGGAGGAATCAGATTGATGGGCATCGTTAACGAGATTATTTCAGCAACCCTACAAAAAGATAATTTAGATAGAATTAATTAAGTATTAATCATGTATTTCATTTTCTTTTCGTTGTTTAATATTCAGCGCTACAGGCGATAGCCCATCTTCTCTGACCTCCCATCGCCATCCACTCCTTTACGACTAACTCCTTTACCCAATGTTCGCCAACTTCATGACACATAATTTATTTAGCAAAGAAATGCGTGAGTCACAAAGCATAGACCTTATATAAGGTCTATGTCAGAAAGCATATAGGGGAAATACTACGATGAACTGCTATGCTTTAATATTTGCTATAAAAATGGTATATATTAAACTTTCAAAAAATGTTCTTTTATATTAATGGTCGTCTTTCAATATAAAAGGGCAAATTTTGTTAAAAAGCTGGAAATCTGAGTCGCCAACAAGTCGACCTAAATGTTAAATTATGCAAGTATGAAGATAATTTCACTAAATGTTCTCTTCACATGTCTATTTTCGATGAAGCAGATGACCGAAGCGTCTCTTAATTAAAATTGTGCTTTTAATGGAAGTAGTTAATTTTATAAATCAATGCTTCATTTTAATCGACATTTAAAACTAATTATTTGGCACTATCAGTGAAAAATAGATAGAATGAATCAAGGAACTAAATGCTTACCTCAGATTAGGTTAAAGTTATTTTCTCACGCTTCCTGTTATTAGTTTTTGGTATATTTGTTAATCTATATATGCACTGTACGGACAATAGTATCTGCATATTTAGTTGAATATCTTGAGAAATACCAGGGGTGTAAAATATGTGTTAAATGCATTATGATTCAATAACGGTTTTCTCAAGAAGATAAATCGGGGGGTTGCAATCAAATTGAAAAAAAAAAAAAAATGTTTGGCCTTCTCCCGCAAAAAAATACTAGAATACTAGAAAAGCTTTGTAGCTCTAGCAACTATTTATGATGATTATTTATATATTCTACGTTCATTTGTACAAAAATAGCCCATATATTCATGCAAACATTATGATTTTTATATTATTCCAAAAAAAATTTTCATGTCCTCCCCCCCCCCTCCCCTATAACATATAGAGCAGTGGCCGCCAACCGGTGGTTCGTCAAAATGTCTTGAAATTATTTGCAATTTTTTCTTTCTTTCTTTCTTTTTTCTTTTCTTTTCTTTTTTTTAGAGAAGCTGTAGTAATATTAACTTCAGAATTTTCTTAGCCACTCATACTCACAACATAAAACTTCAGAATTTTCTGGATGAGAGAGAAAATAAATGTAACTTTTTTATCCCAAAAATTTGAAATTTAAGTATCAGGAATAAAATTTCTTATCTACATTTAACTAGAAATTCTTCTAAATTTAATAGAACTTTCGAATTCTTCAAAAGTGTGAAATGTACGTAAAATATAATTTTCCATTTGATTTCAATAATCTAACAATATAATATAGGGGCGAGCGGGAATAGTTGGCATAAGAAAGTAGTTGGCACTCAACTTCTATTTCCTGCCACAGTAGAAGTAGAGTGCTGTCATTTTACAAGTGAAGTTTGTAAGTAGAGATGAACCATCCACCGTAAATTCAATCTGCTTAGAAGCGTCACGAAGGAAAAATCTCTGTTTCATCTTTTTTTTTAATATTTTATTTATTTATTTATTTATTTATTTTTTTTTTTTTTTTTTTACTAGTAAGTAAATTTTTTCATGACGCTTTTTCTTGACCTGGTGAATCTATCTGTAGATTAAATTGAGGCGCTGCTTATGGCTTTTTGCAAAAGAGTGGTCAACTGTTGTTGAATGCATGTATCCTTATCTGTTCTTTCTGATGTTTGGATTTTGTTGTATCCATCTTATGTTGGTATCCCTGTGGGTGTGGGACTAGTTGACATAGTTGGGTATGGGGTCAGTTGGCATACCTATAACAGCATAGTTTCCCTTTCTTTAATGATAATTCAAAGGCTGAAGAATACCTCGAATATGAAGAGTTTTTCCCTTAATGTCCCTCCAAGATGATGAGGATTTTTCATTCGACAGTTTCTATGAACATCAAAAAGGTACCAAAAAGTCGTATAAAACAAGATCAACACGAATCCTCAAACGATTTTATTTTGGTCAAATACAAATCCTGTCAGTACATTAGGAAAATTTAGGCCGATAGCAATGAGATTCCCATGCTTACCATCATCAAAATAGGGAAAAAAATGGAGATGGCCAGACGAGAATCATTCAATTTTATTCGACAAAAGTAAAATTGTGCAGAAATTGAGACCATCTGGTCAAATGAATGAGCGGATAGCTCTTACATTCGTGGCTGATCTTAAACATTGGTCCTATTCTATTTGAATAACTAGGTAGCTATATCAATAAGCAGAATTAATTTTTCTTGAGAAATTCATTACTTGTTTATACATTTAAGCAGAATTTTTTGACTAAATATTATTAAAATAAGACGTTTCGAAAAAATAGAATGTTTTTCCTTGAAAATTTCTGTATTATGTCTAAGTATCTCTACACATATCATGGTTATGCCAACTACTCTCTACGGGTGTCCGAACTAGCCCTGCATCTGGGGTTAGTTGGCATAGTTGCAAGCTCTTAATAAGTGATTTTTGGGTTGTTTAAACACGCTTTTAACAGATGGGTCATACATGATTTTGTAGCCAAAGAGTTAAGCTTTCCGATGCGTTCATCAGAATTTATCAGAGTCTTTCACAAATCAAAAACCGAAATCTACGCTAATTAGCTCCAATTTCCTTTACGTATTACTAAATTTAGTAAATGCAGTTTTACATATGAAAATAGCAATTTATTATTGTAGTTAAGTCTTCCGACTGAGTTTTTCATAATACGCAAAGAATAAAAAGATCACATTCTTTCTTTAGAACTGTTTTGTTTCAATCAACTGCAGTTAAACCTTGTTCTTATGATCATTTACGCTTTTCTTAAAACAAAATAATACTTAAAATATTTTATATTAAGTAGGTTTATTTCATATTTATAAAATGGGTGTTCTCTGATTTTTATTTTAGAAATTTACGTTTCTTAATGAAATGATATTAGTGGTCCGCGGGATTTTAAATTATGAATTTGGTGGTCCTTAAAGTCAAAGAGGTAGACGACCGCTGATATAGAGCATTCAGTTAAATACAATACAACTTTTACAAAAACAGCCAAATCATAGTGGAAACAATATTCTCAAATTAAAATAGAAATAATTACACAAGACAAAAAGAACTTTTTATATACAATGTTTTTAAATTTTCTGTTGAATCATATAAACGCTACCGAAGGCAGCGAGAACCCGGAACAATTGGCTAAAAGTATAAAAAAAAAATCATTGCTATCGTGTTTTGAGCTATTATAAAAGTTTCAAATGACTAAGCTAGCCGGGAAGTTAGTTAAAAATCGATTGCAAGTTTCGTAATGGTAACGCTGCCTAAGGCAGCAGGGTCCCGAAGCAGCTGGTTAAAAATATTTTAAAAATGAATTTTCACCGTGTTCTGAACTAATCTGGAAGTTTCAAATGTCTTGCTAGTCGGGAAGATAGTTAAATAAATTTGCTGTTGAATCATATAAACGCTGCCGAAGGCAGTAAGGACCTGAAACAGTTGACTAAAAGTATTAAAAAAATGTATTGTCACCGTGTTCTGAGCTATCCTGAAAGTTTCAAATGTCTAGCTAGTCGGGAAGTTAGTGAAAAATCGATTACAAGCATTGTACTGGTAACGCTACCGAAGGCAGCAGAAACCCGAAACAGTTGGCCAAAATTATTTTTAAAAAAATGCATTTTCACCGTGTTCTGAAAGTTTCAAATGTCTAACTAGTCGGGAAGTTAGTTGAATAAATTTTCTGTCGAATCATATAAACGCTGCCGAAGGCAGTAGGGACTTGAAACAGTTGACTAAAAGTATTAAAAAAATTGTATTGTCACAGTGTTCCGAGCTATCCTGAAAGTTTCAACTGTCTAGCTAGTCGGAAAGTTAGTGAAAAACCGATTGCAAACTTTCTACTGGTAACGCGGCCGAAGGCAGCAGAAACCCGAAATAGTTGGCTAAAAGTAATAAAAAAATGCATTTTCACCGTGTTCTGAACTATTCTGAAAGTTTCAAATGTCTAGCTAGTTGGGAAGTTAGTTAAATAAATTTTCTGTTGAATCACATATACGCTGCCGAAGGCAGTAAGGACCTGAAACAGTCGATTAAAAGTATTAAAAAAATGTATTGTGACCGTGTTCTGAGCTGTCCTGAAAGTTTCAAATGTCTAGCTAGTCGGGAAATTAGTTAAAAATCGATTGCAAGATTTGTACTGGACAAACAAACAAACAAGAATCGAAGTTAATAAAAATATGGTAATAAAATAGAAAATAATGAAATAGGAGCATTTGAATTAAATAATTTTTAATTGCGCAACTGATAGCGACATTTTTTTTTTTTTTTTTTCAAAATTTAGTAGTAATTGTATAAAGCAACTTACATAAGAAAATCAATTAATTTAGCGTCGTGAAAATTCAGAAAGTTATCGCCAATAGTGTGAGCTGGATTCCAGTACTTTAACACACACAAAAAAGAAAAAAAAAAAAAAGAGAAGAAGCAGCTGTATAGTAAGGGATTCCCCAAAAATTATATTTTTAAAAATTATAATTCATAAGATGAATCAATTGTTCTACATATAACTTAGTTCTAAATTGATAAAATATTCTAGCTATAGGTCTGAACAAAATGAAATTTTAAAGCCCAGCCTGGTCTAGTATGAAACATTAATATTTGTTCTGCCTTTGGCGTCTGAATCTCAATTTTTCCAATTCGCCTTACTTTTGTAGATAAGTGAAAGAAGACATATACATCCTCTCCTGATTATATATATATGAAAAATCTGGAGTGACTCCACTCGACTTTCCGAACATTGAGTAATTAACAGTTTTGTAGATAAAATAAAGAAAGAGGAGTTGTTAAACAAACAAAAGAGAGAAAACCATAATAGAGTGTTTGAGTATTTTTCTCCATCTATTACACGATGTTTTATTTAACGCTACTGAACTTTGAGCCCATAGATCATAATGATAAAGAATTTTTCGTTGTGTCCCTGTAAAAACCTATAAATGCTAGATTCACCAAAATGCTTATAGTTAGTGCAACAGTGATTTATAATACTCATATAAATTTTCAGCTCAATTCAATAAGGCGTTTAGATGCTATCGTACTTTTAAAAATTTAGTCCCATAGGCCATAATGATAAAGAATTTTTCTTTGTGTGCCTGTAAAAAAACTGTAAGTGCTAGATTCACCAAAATCTATACAGTTAGTTCAACTGTGATCTATAACATGTGTACAAATTTTTTGCTCAGATTAATAAGGCGTTTAGACGCTATCATACTTTTAAAAATTTGGCCCCATAGGCACAATGATAAAGAATTTTTCTTTGTGTCCCTGTAAAAAAACTATAAGTGCTAGATTCTCCAAAATCTATACAGATTGAGTATTTGTGACCTATAGTATGTGTATAAATTTTTTGCTCAATTGAATAAGGCGTTTAGATGCTATCGCACTTTTAAGATTTTGCTCCCATAGGCCATAATAATAAAGAATTTTTCTTTGTGTCCCTGTAAAAAAACTATAAGTGCTAGATTCACCAAAATCTATAGGGTTCGTACTATGGTGACTTACAATATGCGTACCAACTTTCAGGTTAATCGAACAAAGCGTTTAGACGCTAGCGTGTTCACCCACAGACATACACACATACATACACACATACACACACACATACATATATCATCGTAAAAATAGTGAAAACGGACTCAGGGGACCTCAAAACGTATAGAAACATCAAAATCTCGAATTCGGATTTTTGACATGATTACAATACTTTCCTCACTATAGTGTTCGGAAAGTAAAAATACAGTAATATTTTATATGTAGCACATTTCATAAATTTGAAATCTTTAATTATTTAATTTATTTTGGTTTAGTTTAAAACACACGACTCTGTTTAATGTTTTTTGAAAGATTACTGAATATATGCTTATACAAAAACTTTACAGGTAATTTCAAACTTCTGTATGTCCGCAAGTCATTTAATACTCAATAAAAAAATTTATGATCATCCAGGATTTTAAATTCAAATAAATATTCTTAAACAGTTTTTTATTGTCGTTTTTCTTAAAGTTTTAAAGTACCACAAATTGAATGCTCTGTATAAGCAAGAAATTTTGAATTTTTTTTTTTTTCGTAATTTATTAAATCTAATTAGATTTTTAAACAATCTTTTATAAAATGTGCTGTGTCACTGATTAACAATTGTACTACATCACAAGCAAATCAAATAAACAGTGATATATATGAAGTACATGTACAGTCATTTGCAAATGTTTAAGACCAGTAGCCGATTTTCAGTATTTTAACACATTGCATCATTTGCGCAGATTATTGCGTCCTCTCATGTGCTGATTGCATCAGACGACTTTTACTGCTATAAATAGAGGTACCCGGCACTTTTATCGCCAGTTGTTTATTGGATTTTGTCGTAGACAGTGCTGTTGCGTACACTGCAGCCACATATCCTAAAACTAGCAGTGAGGACGCGTCCAAAATGTTGGAGGGAGGCCAGCTTGACCGACAGTTTGAAATTTGGAAAACATCCAGTAATTCTGCGCTCTGATATTGCTCATTTTCTCTGAGTCAGATGACTGTCACCCCTATTTTAGCATTGGACTCGTTGAGTTAGCACTTGCGCAGATGCTTCCATGGTTTCATGAAATGTGGTCGAACAATAATTATTGTAATGGGTAAAAACCCTCCACTTACTGTTACAAAAAGGTCAGAAATATTGACCCTGCATAAAATTGGATTTTCTGAACGTCAAATAAGTTCGAGGGTAAATGTGAGTAAGACAGCTGTGCATCAAGCTGTTAGTAAATTTGAAAATTCGGGAAAATTTGCAGGCCTTAAGAGAAGCGGTCGTCCTAGAAAGACGAGTGCACGTGCAGTGTTGCCAGATTGCGCGACTTTTTTATTCAACAGTCACCAGTAATTTTGAGAAGTGATATTTAATGTGCATAATCGACGATATATCGTCTATTAATTATATCAAACATCACTTCTCAAAATTATTGGCGACTATTAAATAAAAATGTCGCGCAAACTGGCAACACTGTGCACGTGATGATCATGTGATAAGGATAGTCGCATGAGATCCAAGAACCTCCTGAAATACGATTAGACATTCTCTGGCTGCAAAAGGCACCAACGTTAGTTTGAGCACTGTTTCAAGACGTTTGGTTAAAGATTTTGGTTTATCATCCCATAAACCTACAAGGAAACCTCGACTTACTTCAAGTATAAAAAAGAAACTACTCTTAAGGTCCACAAATTTTCTCGAAATTTTAAACTTACTAATAGCTTGATGCACAGCTGTCTTGCTCACATTTACCCTGGAATTTATTTAACGTTCAGAAAATCAAATTTTATGCAGGGTCAACATTTCTGACCTTTTTGTAACAGTAAGTGAAGAATTTTACCCGTTACAATAATTACACAACAGCACTGCCTACTACAAAATCCAATAAACAACTGGCGATAAACGTACTGGGCATTTTTATTTATAGCAGCAGAATGCGTATGATGCAATCAGCACATGAGATGACGAAATAATTTGCGCAAATGATGCAATGTGTTAAAATACTGAAAATCGGCTACTGGTCTTAAACTTTTGCAAATGACTGTAAAATGTATATACTTAAGACAGTGATATATAATAAATTTTTAAATTTTGATTTGAATTTAAAAATTTTCACTGTACTTATCATCCAGCTTCTTTTTATAAAACTACTGATTTTCAGCTCTTTCTATTACCGTTAAATTTTGCTAATTTTTATATAAATTGCTTTGAGATTTTTTTTTTTTTTAAATATAAGTTGCTTTATACATTTGACTACTAAATTATTAGCTATCATTTGGGTACATGCAGTATAAAAGAAAAAAAAAATACAATTTTTCCCATTTCCTCGAATATATATATATTAATTAGCAAAACTGTCTCTTCTGTAGTTAGTCTGCTTTCTGTAAAAGTTGCATTATATTTAGTTAGAAACTCCAAATGTTACAAGGGAAAAAAAGCAAAAAAATTCTCGATTTGTTAAATGAAACTGTAATATTTCCCCGTATACACCTTCTATTCTTCTATGAATGAGTATAAACTATGTAAAGGATCATTGTAATTAAATGCAAAAGCTACAAATATATTTAGCATTGTTTTTATAATGTGATACCAAAACTTTTCTTCAGTTTGTTGACGGTCCTCAAATTACCTTTGTGATCAAAGATCTACTTGAACGATATCATTTAACATGTTCTTTACACCTCTGAAGTTCTAATGAGATCCATTAGTATTTCTCTAGAATTCGAAAAAATCTAAATTCGGAAGTGTCTACATACTTGGACCAGATAGTTTTATTGGATCTGGATAATGATACATCTATATTTTTTCATACTGAAATACAAATGCAATTTTTCAAAAGCTTTGTCTGAATGTACTTGATGTTAACAAATCTTAACTGTAATGTATATGAGATTTTAAATCGTAATAGCACGTGTATTTTGCTTTATATATATACACGATTTCATTAAAAAAAAATTCTTTTAATTATTCAGAGAAGCCAAAAATAACTTTAATAGACTATTTCGTACACTTAGGCTCCATAGATTGTAATTTTTACTTAAGAAAATTTGTATACTGTGAATATTAAAGTTTGCAATTGAAATACAGCAGCTTCATTACAAATTATAAAAGTTATTTTGGATTTTAAACTCGAAATCGAAACCTTTTACCTCTTTCTATTAATCTTTATTTATTTATTTTTACACCTTTAAAGTTGTGTTTCCTTACAGTGAAATTCAATGTAGTTGCTAAAGGCTTCAAATTATTTATTTTCGAAGCTTTATTTAAAACTAACAAATGACAAAGGAATATATTTACAAATCTTAACTTTTGTAACTGTACAACAACAAACTTTTATTGTAAAATCAATAAAATGGTTACATAAAATGTTCAGAATTTGATGAAAAATAATCTTCATGCGCTTCAGGAAAAAAAAAAAAAAAAAAAAAGAATTTATATTTAACAAAACAAGTCTATCTAATCTTTTTAAAAGAATGCTTGATTTGCTTTACATAAAAAACACAGATTTGAGATATTTACTTAAATTAGATGCATTTTTTTTCCATGTTTCAAGTTTATTAACCCTTACATAACCTAAGTATTTTCTAGAATACATAGCTAGCTCATACTGAAACCGGGCGTTGTACATTGATGGATAGAATATTTATTCCCATATATAATATTAGTGCTGCATCATCAATTTTGCTTGACACTGAAATATTGTTAATTGATACGTGACATAATCGAAAGTATTACATTTGAACAGGTTTTTAACCGAATAACATTTACCAAATCAAGGGTTTTAAGTACTCTTCATTTATTTATAATAAAGAATGTTAAATATAGAAAAACTATTAGGAAAATACTTGAGTGAAAGAAATATGTGTTTTAAATCCGTATAAATAAATCTATGCATTTCTTAAAATTAAAATAACATAGTTTTATTTTATTTTATTTATTTATTTTTATTTAAAGGTGAGATAACATATTTTGTATTTTCTATGACAGTTAAAGGTTTAGTTTTTTTTTCTTAAGAAAAAGTAATAGCACAAGAAACATCAAAATTTAACCGCGTTTTAAAGAGATATTGAACTTCGTTTTAAAATTTTCTGAATTATCCAATACGACGACAGAAAATTTAAGAAGTTTTAAAGTGATGTTTTAAGAAAATTGCATCGGATAATATTCCTCCGCGTTCAAGATATCTCATACAAATTTCTTCTGATTTTTATAAATTTTACCTAAAATTAAATACAATATTCTGGACTATAATTTGAATTATTTTTTTTTCAACTGTTTTATTAAATAAAAAATAACAAGTCTTTAATAATAATAATAATAAAATTTGTGTTCATTCATGTCATATCATGTTATTTCAATCTTATAATTCTTTTTTCATATTCAACATAACTGCATTAATAAGAATAAAACTAATATAATTTATGTTATTTAAAATTAACAAGATCTAAAGTTAATATTATACTACTTCTGAAATTAATTTATAGTAAATATACTATAAAAAATATATTTAATCAATTATAGTTTATACTATAATTATAATCAACAATACTATATCATTCAATGAAAAAAGTTATTTTAAATGTAGTTCACATTAAACCCTACAATTTTCAGCAAGTAATTCTTTAATTACAATTGAGACTTATATTAACTTTCAACTAATATGACTGAAGCACAATTTTAATACAATAATTAATTATTAAACTACTTTATTTTAACCCAGATATTTTATTATTAAATTTAAATAATACTATGTTGTATTAATTATTACTATACAGTAAAAATATTTTAGTAAAATAATGGCTAAAGTAAAAACTCAAATATTTTTTATATTCGCCATTGCGAATTGCCAAGAAAAAAAAAAAAATAATAATAAAGTATCTATGACGATCTTAAAATTATCGTATTTTGGGTTTCATTTGGTAATTTTGGATTTCATTTATTTACTTTCTCTTCTGTTCAATAGAATTCGTTTGTTTTATACGTAAATTGATCGTATAATATCTTACTTCTTAACTTTAAGCTTACAGATTTAAAAAAAAAATTATCTATATTTGTTTACAGTAATCCAATATACGCCCCTCCTGAAGTATTGATTACATAGGTCAACAAAAACGATGTTTTAAAAACTTGATTTGATAATTTTAGTTGATATAATATGTTTTTGGTGTACTGAACTCGAAAATGAAGTAAGTTTTGAAGCTAGTTGAGAAATACTGGCTTCAGTTTCGGTTTTAATACACGAAAAAACAAAAATCAACCAAAATTATCAAATCAAAATTTTAGATCTAGACCTGTGTTATTGTTATGCTTTCTTACTTTTTTTAGGATCGTGTCTGTTTTTCTTTGTTATTGGTACTTTCAGTTCTTTAAAAGTAATATAGGGGAGACTGGGGCACAGTGGACCACCCCTATTTAAATCTCTTAATATTTAACTCTTTCAGTTTATACGGAGACTCATAGATGGCAACATGGTACTACTTGTATATATCCAAAAAACCACATGGTAAATGCTAAGGTAGCCATTTTATACAATTTTTATGTTTTGAGCTGCTCAAAGTAATTTTTTAAGTTTGAAGATTTTTTAATTTTATCAGGACTAAACTATTGACTACAAGTATTGGATAGTTGTTAAGATAAGGTAAGATATTGTTTTTAAATTTATAAAAATTATTAGCATATTTATAGTCAATATATGATTTTAATATTATTATTTGTTTTGTCTGGACATGGGGCACAGTGGACCACCTCTACATGGGGTACAGTGGACCGCCTTCCAGTGTGCCTAAAAGTCCAAATTTTATTTAATACCTTATTTATTTATTTTAATTTACATATACAAATATAATGTGATTCAAAATAATTAATAAAAAAATAATAATCTTAATGTTATAATAAAATAAATTTCTGAAAAGGGAAAATAGTTCAATAGTAGTATAATAATTATGAATATCTAAATTTAATGACTATTTGAATTGTTTAATATTAAAAAAAAAAAAAAAAAAAAATGATTATGTGATATAATAAATAGTAGATTATATAAATTTATTGTTGTTATTTTTAGAAATAACAAGTAAAAGATAAAAGTAAATTTTAGTTAAATTTATCTCACAAATATAATGCAAAGTATTAATATCTCAAAATAATTAATAAAAATGTTTGAATAGTAGTAAAATGTTTAATTATATATTTCATAATTTTTATAACTATATAACATTAATAAACATTTAAAAATATATCTTATTGTTTTTAGTGATGGCACGTAAAAGGCAAAGGAAATCTGATATAGGATTCTTCCTCTAATTTGATTTCTTATTTATTTTGATTTCCTTTAAATTTTGGTAATTTTATTTCATGAAAATGTCCGAAAGAAGAAATGTATGTATCTTTAGAACTGCATAAGAAACGAATTTTAGAAAAAAAAAATAGTAATTTCTATTAATTGAACATGAACAACAGTGGTCGGTCCACTATACCCCGGGTTGTGGATCACTGTGCCCCGGTGATGGGGCACAGTGGTCCACTTTGTGAGTGCACACAATTTTGTTTATTCGTAATGTATTAGAAGTATTGTTATAAAAAAAAATAGGACATTTCAAGAAAGGTTTAAAGAATGTTTGCTAATTTTTTCAAGTACCTTGCTTTTTTATTTTTGGTGGAAAAAAATTAAAAGTGTAAAAGTGGTCCACTGTGCCCCGGTCTCTCGTACTATAGGATTAATATGTAATGCAGACTGAAATACATAGTGATATATGAAAAAGACACAAGAAGTGCAGTGATAACAATTTTATATCTATCTCTCTCTATATATATGAATATTTTTTTTTTTTCGATGTGTGCCATACTGATTGAACAAATCAGAAATGTATATATTTCTGACAGAATTTAAATTATTTTATGACACTAAAGTAATATTTCTGCTAAATCTTACTTTTTAAAACAATCGTATATATATTCGTAAATATTTTATCTTATCCAAAGAAATATTTCAAATACTTCTAGCAGTTTTTTTTTTTAACATAATTCCTAAAGGGAAAAAAAAAAAAATCTGGAGTGACTCCACTCGACTTTCCGAACATTGAGTAACTAACAGTTTTGTAGATAAAATAAAGAAAGAGGAGTTGCTAAACAAACAAAAGAGAGAAAACCATAATAGAGTGTTTGAGTATTTTTCTCCATATATCACACGAGGTTTTATTTAACGCTACTGAACTTTGAGCCCTTAGATCATAATGATAAAGAATTTTTCGTTGTGTCTCTGTAAAAATCTATAAATGCTAGATTCACCAAAATGCTTATAGTTAGTGCAACAGTGATTTATAATATTCATACAAATTTTCAGCTCAATTGAATAAGGCGTTTAGATGCTATCGCACTTTTAAAAATTTGGTCCCATAGGCCATAATGATAAAGAATTTTTCTTTGTGTCCCTGTAAAAAAACTGTAAGTGCTAGATTCACCAAAATCTATACAGTTAGTGCAAATGTGACCTATAACATGTGTACAAATGTTTTGCTCAGATTAATAAGGCGTTTAGACGCTATCACACTTTTAAGAATTTGGTCCCATAGGCCATAATGATAAAGAATTATTCTTTGTGTCCCTGTAAAAAAACTATAAGTGTTAGATTCACCAAAATCTATACAGATTGAGTATCTGTGACCTATAATATGTGTATAAAGTTTTTGCTCAATTGAATAAGGCGTTTAGATGCTATCGCACTTTTAATATTTTGCTCCCATAGGCCATAATGATAAAGAATTTTTCTTTGTGTCCCTGTAAAAAAACTATAAGTGCTAGAATCACCAAAATCTATAGGGTTCGTACTAGGGTGACTTACAATATACGTACCAACTTTCAGCTTATTCAAACAAAGCGCTTAGACGCTAGCGTGTTCACTCACAGACATACACACATACATACACACACACATACATACATCATCGTAAAAATAGTGAAAACGGACTCAGGGGACCTCGAAACGTATAGAAACATCGAAATCTCCAATTCGGATTTTTGACATGATTACAATACTTTCCTCACTATAGTGTTCGGAAAGTAATAATAGAAAAATAAACAAATAAAAGAAACTTATAAAAGAAAAAGAACGGAGGTAAGAAAAAGGGAAAACGAAAATGAGTTTTTGACGAGTTCACGAAGAATTGTGTTTCCTAGTGAGAGATTATTCTTTATTTATTTTTGGTCAACTGGACTCTATGCGTGAACTTTCAGTCGTGATGTCACTTGATATCGAAATATCTTTCAGTAAAATAAAACTACAGTGGTAGCTGTCACATATGTGACACAGAAATCTTTATGAAAAAAGGAAAGTTATAATAGGTTGGTACATAACTTTCGAAACCCTCCTGAACCATTTACGAAAGCAAATATTGATGGTAGATAAAATATTTCTTCAGTAAGCGTGAAAGATTTTATTTTCCTTTTCAGAACGAAACTCCGTGAAATATGTCATAACACAATTTGCCCTTTCACATCTCCCTATGGCCTTGTTCGTGTTAGATTTATTTTTTCTGATAAATGGGATATTTTATCAGTATGTTTTTAGAATTTTATTCATTATTTTTAAGATATACCGTTCAAGAAATTAATGAAAAAATACGTATGATTAAATATGTAGTTATAAGAAATTCAGAAATTCTTTTTTTACAGGTAATACATTTAAAATATGAAACTTCTTTCCATTTCTTTCATTTTATAATAACAATCATAAAAAGATTTTTCAAAAATCTTCAGATTTTTTTTTAGGTGTAAAAGTACCATATCAGAAAACAAGGTACACTTCCCATAACAATGGAGCAACCATCGCTGACGAGAGTATATACATATATATATATATATAATAAAACAATTCCGGGTGTGAGATAAGGAGTGTACTTAATATCTTTTGAACATTTCATCCTTGAATTATCGTAGGCACGAGAAATAGAAAGCAAAATCTTCCTCTGTGATATTGAAGGGAACGAGAGCGAAGTGGTTAAAATAATAATAATGCATCACAAAAATGATACTCAAAAGATAAGTTTTGAAAAAAATTGCTTTGCATATTGTCAAATTTTGAAACTACAATAACTACACAATATTACGTGAAACAAATTAACATGATTTGATGATTTTGCGAGGTATGGTACTAATTATTGGCAACACATTCTACCAAATAACTGCGCTATTGTATTTTCACCACAAAAGTTTATTTCATTAAGGCAAAATTTTCAAAAGCATATAAAACCTGTTTGAAAATTTTAAGTGTATATTTTATTTATTTGACAAAAATAAATATCTCACAAATTGATTCGAGTAACAAAATTAAAACCTTTCTAGGATAGGTAAGTAAAAATCACCAGCTTTAAAATAGGCTTTAGACAAGACAAAAAAAAAAAAAAAAAAAAAAAAAAAACATTCAAAATACACAATTATAACTATCAAACTTTTAGTTTAACAGTAAATCTATTTGCATAATTTGTCTCACTTTACAAATTTGCGTTTTTCGCCGAGTCTCATTCAGACTGTTGAAATTCAAAATCTATGAGACTTTATACATTTGAAAAATGAATTAGCCCTAGTTTGCGGCAAGTTAGTTACTTTTCTTAGTAATTTCCTCAAATTATTCGCACCTTGCGATTGCACACCTTTAAAACTAAATAATATCCGATAAATAAAATATGTTGCCAGAGTTATTTTAACAAATTCTTCGAGAGATCTTTCTCTCATTGTCAACAGTACCATTAGAAATTTTTCAAAAAAAGAAATAAAGAAAAAAAAAAGAAATATATATATAACCAATAAGGTCAATAAATGTAAAATCATACCACATTTACAAAACTCATACAGTTAAAAATTTAATTATTTGGAATGTGAATAATTAAAACTCTAAATAAAAACAATCTCATTTTATTGAATACGATTTTTTTTTTTTTTTTTTTTTTTTTTTTTGTTCTCTTCCAAAGCATTCAGATATTCGCCAGTGGCTTATTATAACTAATTTCTTGATAAATTGACTCAAATTATATCTGCTTTTGATGTCTCGTTCTTTGAATGAGAAAAAGACAGGACACTGATGCTTCGCGGAAGAACAGTATACAAAGAGGAAATACATTTTTAAGACTTTTTAATGAGGATGTTTGAAAAACGTTCGTGCGATAGATTAAAAAGAAGAAGATTAGAGTACCACGCTTAAGATTTACTTTTGAGTAATAACAAATTATGTAGAATTGCTTCTTGGTATAACATTTTGTATTATACTCTAGTACCGACGGATTTAATGTGTGTCTTTATTCTCAATAATACACATTGCGACATAAATATAGAGCTTTTTTGTAAAAATTTATACGTCAGAGAACATTATTTTTGCCGAGCTAAGCGTTATTCTTAGTTTTGATTTTTAAAAACTTTTTTTTTTTTTTTTTTTTGGCATTGACATTTAGAAATTTTCTAGAAAGAAAAAAAAAATCCGCTAAAAAATATCTTGAATAAATATAAGAAATCTTGAAAAAAAAAAAAAAAAAAAAAAAAAAAAAGTTATTAAAAATAAGTGTGAAAAACTGTACTTTCCTCTGCATTTCAGGTGTAATCGATTGATTTGAAACAGTATTATTTTATATACGATTTTTCAATTTGGATCTCTTACACATATATATTTTTTGCTCTGAATATTGTGTCTTATTTTTTTTCCCGCTCATTTAATTGTTTTACTTGACATATAGGAGAGCTATTTCGATATTTTGCTGTAATAGCTACTAGATTTTAAAGTCTTACATTAACTTGCTCACTTCGAAGATGGATTCTCCCTGATGATAAATCTTCACTGTTTCAGCGTATTTCCATTTTTTTTTTTTTTTTTTTTTTTTTTAATCTAAAATTGTTTTAGAGATAACTTTCGTTAATTTCAATATTCTAGGGATACTAGTTCGGCAAGTTTGGATAATTTTTTCATATTAAATTTAAACTATTGTTAATACTTTTCGCATGTTTTTTTTTGTAAAGATGACACAGGTTATTTAATTATATAATTCATTTTTGTTATAGAGGATTTCAGTGGCATTTTATCATCTGTTATTCTAAATTCTACCACTTTGTTAACGCATACATAAACATATATATATAAATGGTTGCATAATGGTCTGTGTTGGGTCATTCCATTTTAAATCAACAAATGATGTGCTCACTACCATTTTTGATTTTGATGACAATTCGCATGTGCATTCGTCATGTTTCATAGACCTCAAAAAAGTATATTTTTTATTTTTAAAAAAATTATGTGATATATAGGCTATTTTTGTTGTTGGCAACAGCAAAAATTGGGTATTTTAATGCTTTGCCTTATGAACTATAACTTTTTTCTTTTCTATCAAAGCTATAGAGCTCAACCATACCTCATTCGAAAGCTAACATAATGGTCTTTTTTATCATATGGTATTAATAAGTTTCAGATTTAGAAAAAAAGTTCATCTTTTTAAGGTTAAATTGAGTGATGCAAAATTACATTTTTACCACATTTGAAAATTTCAAAAGTCATGAAGGGCTTGGAATAACAAGCCCCATTCTTTTTTCTTACATACATATGTATGGTTACTTATTGCATAAAAAAAAATGGCTTGTTACTCTGCCCCCTTCACAAGATATGACCCCCTGAAGTTCCACATTTTCTTAAAAATCCAGTTTTCAATGCTAAAAATTCATGTGGGGGGGGGGGGGGGAGGCAATGTAATTTTTTTTTATTAGTCTGATTTTAAGTACTTCTTACCAGCTTTCAAACAAAAAAAAAAAAGATCGCTTTGTTATTCAAAGGCATTTGGCAGTTTTAGGGGAGGGGGGGGGGTCTGTATTTTCAAATATTTCACTGGAACAATGCAATTTTTCCATGTCTTGTTTTTGTAAATATGTTATTTATTATGCACTTTTCTTAGTTTATGGTTCTAGGTTAACCTTACAAATAGTAATTTAACATATTCCTACCCCTCCTCATTTGTGAACATGTATTTGCCAGCTACAACAGGAATGGGCAACACACATGAGCAGTTCTTTGTAGGCAAACAGTGCCTACTAGTGGTTAGCACTGTGCCAATGACAAGGTTGCTTTCATATTCATCATCAATTTCAGCCTTTATCAATCCACTGCAGGATGAAGGCCTCTCCTAACTGATTCCAATGTGCCTTCTTTTCTGCAATTCTTCTGCATTCTGCTCTTCCAAACTTCACAATTTCATCTCTCCAACAACACCTCGGTCTTTTATTATCTCTTGGTATCCAAAATAGGATTTAAGTGGTCCATCTAGTGGTCATTTCTTCTCGCAGGGTGACCAGCCCAGCTCCATTTCATTGGGAAAAATTTCGGCCAATATAGAGTAAGACAAAAGATTTGCATGATGATATCAAATGCAATTGCTCAATAGCTCAGTTGTTTTTTTTAACGCACTGGCCAGCGTCTCCTTCATATTTCAAAATTCATGTTTCATATATACAATGGCCCTCAGTCCCTGACGGCCGGAATGTCCTTTCTCCGGGCAGCAAGCAAGAAGGCAGAGGGTGCGAAGAATCATCGAGTCAGCTACTAATGAATGAATATATGTACTATAAATCGCAGGTCGTTGAGCTTGAAGAACTACTACAACATATTACATGGAGTATTGTAGAACTCAGTGAAGTTAAAATAAAAGGTGAAGATTTTCTAGATTTGAAGAATGGAAATACGATTTATTATCAAAGAACTGATAATGGAAGATGCAGCGGAGTAGGATTTTTGGTTAACAAGAACCTAAAAAACAAAGTAATAAAAGCCACAAGCTTTTCTGATAAAGTTGCAACATTCACCATCAAGCTCTCTCAGTGTTATAACATTATTAAAGTTTAGGCTCCATCCAGAACATGTGACGACCGAGTTATCGAGAAATTCTATGAAGGTGTTGCGAAGGCTCTCAGTAAAACCAGAAGATACAATCTTAGAATAATTATGGGAGATTTCAATGCACGGATTGGTACCAAACTTTCAAATGAACGTGTAGTTGGTGCATTTGGAAAGAGAACTAGGGACGAAAGAGGACATAGACTGATTGAATTTGCAGAATGTGAAATATATTATGTCATGAATTCAATTTTTTTTTAAAGAACCCAAAGAAGAAGTAGACATGGAGGAGTGAATTGCCCATAACGCAGCACTAGTGCGACGTTAAACCCAACCAACCAACCGACCGACATGGATGAGTCAAAACGGGGGAATAAGTGAAACTGACTACATTCTAACTGACAAGAAATATACTTTTACCGACTGTGCCGTGATAAATAGATTTAGTTCTGGTAGTGATCAGAGTCTGGTACGTTACAAGGTAATGTTCCAGATTGCATTGAAAAGACAGAAACTGGTGCAAATTCGAAACAAAGAGAAGTCAACCACAGCTTCTAAAAGCTAAAAAAACAAAAATTCCAGCTTGAACTAGAAAACATATTTCAGCTGCTTTAGGATACTGAAAATGTCAATGAGATAACATGGAATTTCATTGATGTTGTTCTGGAATCTGCAAAAAATATTGCCGGTTTATAAGAAGAAAGATTATTATTTCTATTAAGAAAATCTCAGAAGAGACACGACAGCTTATGAAAAAGAGAAGAAAAATGAAATATAACAAGGAAAATATTACTGCAAAAGGTTGAATTTTCAGAAGTATGTAAAACTCTGAGGAAAAAGATTAAGGAAAACATCAGGAAATTTAATTGTAATATGATCTAGCAAGTCATTGAAGAAAATAAAGGTCTGAAGACTGCAAAGAGAAATCTGTTGCTTGGTAGGAAAATTATTCCAACTTTGAAGACAAAAAGTGGCAATATCACTCGGCAGGCCCACCTTATCCATTGGGCTAATTGGGCTGCAGCCCAAGGGCGCCACATGTTTAAGGGCGTCTTTCACATTTTTTTTTTTTTTTAATAATATATATGCATAAAGATGACATTTTTCTGGTCTTACTCAAAATTAATAGATCAACCTTTTTTTTTAATTTTCTATATTAAAATTATTTCAAATACACTTAAATTGTATTCAACGTTTAAACAAACAAACAGACTAGCCTATTTCCACAAACAATTTCAAATTTTGGTTATATGAGTCGCACTTTTAATAAAATCTAACTCTTTCTCATCCTTTTTTTTCTTTGGGGGGGGGGGAATGGAAGGTAAGAGATTCTAAAGGCCGATTGTTTACGCTTATACGTAGACCTGCCTTCCATCGGTGGTCTTTTTATAGAATCTTAGCCCGATTTCACGCGAGATTTAGAGAAAATCAACAAAAATTCTGAATAGTTATTCTGACAAAAGAGACCTCTGAATCGAATCTTCCGGCACCTCTAATCTACATTTTGATAGTAGAACCTTTTGGTCATTGGTGAGGCCAGAAAACAGAACTCTCGCAAAGTACAAAGAACAGTCCCTCTAGGAGATTTTCATGTAACAGACTAGTCACTAGTTTTTAATTTGAACAAGGGCTAATGACCTCTAGCGAACAGAAAGGGAAAAATTGATTGAATTGCCATAATTAATCTGAATTCAACCCAGAATGAGTCTTTAATTATTTGAAATTTTTTTATTATTTGTTAATTGTATATATTAATGTATTACATGGAATTCACTGAATACAGTGCTTTTCATTGTAAGTTTGGGAATTGAAACAGCTTCTTAACAGTACGAAATATGTCTCAAAACAAATATGCTAAATAATGGAGTGATTTCCAACCACAAATTGAAGAAAACCACAAATTCTTTTGATTACCCCATCATAAAAAGCTACAAATGACTTGTAACTTTAACACATGATTTCACTTACTATGTATTTTTTTTTTGTGTGTGTGTGTGTGCAGGGGTCGATCCAGGTTTTAATTTTTGGGTCCCTTTTTTGTGAAAAACAAAATATTTTAGTGAAATTTTTATTTATTTTTGTGAAATGTAAAATATTTTTGTGAAAAAGTAAAATATTGTGTAAAATCTTCCGTTTTTACAATCACTTTATGTAATGTTTAATATCAAGTTAATAGAGTTTCGTTGAGCCAAATTAAGGCATTAATTAAAAATAATACTGAAAATATGAAAACATTTAATAAAAGGATCATTTTTATAAAACAAAATCTGGTGAAGGGACTCATTTTATAAATTTGAATTTTGTGAAGGGTCCCTTTTTATGGATTTGAATTTTGTGAAGGGTCCCTTTTTATGAATTTGAATTTTGTGAAGGGTCCCTTTTTACTATGTGGAATTTTGTGAAGGGGCCACAAAAGGGACCCAAATTTTGCCTGGATCAACCCCTGGTGTGTATATGTGAGTCACACAATTATTTAGATGGATTTATTTTTTTTTTTTTTTTAAACAAAAATTAATAATTTTTTTGGCAAACTTTGGCAATGGATTTCAATAAAATTTTACAAAACTTGCATAAAGATTCACTAAAAATTGTGAAATATTATTCAGAACCATAAATTTCTCACATATAATTTGTAGTAATTACTTTTTGAGCATTTGTAATAAATATTTTTTAATGTGCTTGGACTTATAACTCTAACAAAATTTTATTTATATACTAAGATTTGTGAGTTCATAAAGGGTTTTTCGCAAAAAAGAATTTTGCAATAAGTAATTGGATAGCTAAATTAAATACGTAGCCTGGAAAAAACACCTTATGAAATTTCACTTCTGGAAAACATCTAAAATCTTGTTCATTCTTTTGTCGATAATTTGCTTAATTTTTACTCTATTCAAATGAAATTTTGACATAACCCTCACAATATATCTAGCTCTTATCCTATGTAATAAAAAAATTCTATCTCTCGTGAATGCATATTTAAAAAAATTATTTATTATAAATGCTCATACCTCAGCGAAAATTACATGTGTGAATTTTAAGTTTCAGAATAATATTTCTCTAATGTCTTATAATTTTTTCTGAAAGTTTTTGTAAAACTTAGTTAAAATATATTCTTGTTATAAGTAAAAAAAAAAACTTGTTATAAAAATTAATAATTTACTACTATAATATATTTAATATTTATAATAAATTAATATATATATTGTAAATATTAAGTGAAATCATGTGTTATAGTTACAAGTAATTTGTAGTTTTTTATAATACCAAAGTATTTCTGATTTTCTTCAATTTGCGGCTGGTCTCCTAACTGCAGTTGTGATTAAACCGATAAAAGAAATAAAATTATACTTTTAAAAAATTAAAGAACACGCTTTTATTGAAATGCGAACTAAAAAGTACAAAATATCTATCTTTATAGTATTAAAATTAAGTGTAAGAGAAAATCGTATGAGTGACACACCACAATATTTACATACTTTTAAATTTTTAATAAAATAATTTAGAATTAAACAAAAACCATTTTTAAAAAAATCTCCCCTGACTGGGCTCGAATGTTAGACCTTTAGGTTCGTAGCCTGGAGCTTTACCTCACACCCACAGCGCAAAGTCTTTTTTTACAAAACAGATTTTTTTTTTTGCTCCAGAGCAGTTACAAACATACATACAGGTGAAGCTAATAAAAGCGTGTTACAAATATCCAGTAATTTGACCACCCACTCTATACTGAAATAATAATATTTTGTTTTAAATTTCGATTGAAAAAAAAAAAAAAAAAAAAAAAAAAAAAGAAGGAAAAAAAGAAAGAAAGGGGAAAAAAAAAAAAAAAAAAAAATCAAACATTCTGGCAATGGATGGTATGGTATGTTGTAGTGTTTAAATTTGATTGATTGCACGTAGGTTCTAGGTCTGGGTGGAATTTCCTATGTGGGGGGACTTTTTGAAAGGTTCTAGCTGTATTTAGGCGAGTTTAGATGAAAATAACGAAAAACTCCAAACGGCTAGGTCGACGAGGGCAATCTGGGATCGAACCCGGCATTTCTTGTCTGCCAGCTTCTGGCACTGGAACAAGACAGGTAAAAATGGATTGATACAGTGATAAAATGAATTCTTACAATGGAAGAAATATGTATAAATAATTTTACAAGAAAGTTATTTTGCTTATTAAAAGTATTTTTATATATTCTTTTTTTTTTTTAAATTTTACTTGCACATTTATGCAAGATATACTGAAGAACAATTTTACAAATTTAATTTCTAAGAATTTTTAATCATTTCAAATGAAAAAATTATTATATTTAATCAAAAATTAATATTTTAATACATGTCCTAATTTTAGATTTAAATAGCTATTAAATTTTAATTAAATTAGTGTTTATTAAATTAAAAAACTAAACTGCATTTAAAAATTGAGCTAAACTTAAAATTAGGATACTTTTGGTAAAGGTAAAGGGCGCCTGAACGTGTTAGCCCAGGGCGCCCGAATGTATTAAAACGGCCCTGTCACTCGGACTCTGAATCAAGGGCAAAGTCTAAAAGAGGCAGCAAATTTTTATTCGGAATTGTACAGCTTACCAGAAAAACTCAATGGTTTATCTACCTCATCAAATACAAACGACGCTATTCCAGCAATATTGAAGGAATAAGTAGCTATAGCAATAAAAGTAATGAAAAATGGAAAAGCTTCATTAGAAGACAAAATGACAGTGGTTATTTTAAAAGAAGCTGGAAATGAAGCCACTGAAGTTCTTACTGAACTATTCAATAAATGTATAACATGTTCAAAGAAGTGGGAAAATACCATAATTTTACTCTCTAAGAAAGGAGAAAAAGAAGTTATTAGAAACTATCGTCCAGTTAGCCTGCTCTTTATTTATTTATTTATTTTTTTTTATATAAAATTCTGATGAAAATTCTGACAAATCGCTTATAGAAACAATTAGATTCAGTGCAACCTAAAGAACAAGTAGGATTTCGAAATGGTTATAGTACCATTCAATATATTCATACAATTAGAAAAAATATTGAAAGAAGTAATGAGTACAAACTTCCTCTCTGTATCCGTACTCCCTAGCACTAGCAATTACGGAGGATTTAATGAATACTAATATTAATTCAGGATACATTCACTTCATCGGAAACATTTATAAAGAAACAACAGCCAAATTAAAACTCCTCAAAACGAGTAATGCATTGAAAATCAGAAAGGGTGTAAATAACAAGAGGACCCAATTTCACCTAAACTTTTCAATGCATTATTTCAAGAAGTTTTTAAAAAACTAAATTGGGAAGAGAACAGCATAAAAATTGATGGAAGGTTTATAAATCATTTGAGATTTGCTGATAATATTGTACTGCTTGCTTCCTCATTTGAGGATCTGCAAGAAATGCTTCAAGAATTAAAGAAAGAAAACAAGCTCGTTGAATTGAAAATAAGCTTTAGTAAGACAAAAATTATGTCGAATTCCTTTGTTTCTCCCCTGAAGATCGCTGTTGATACGGATGAATTCGAAAAATTATGCAGTTATACTTATCTGGGACAAGTCCTTACGATGAACGGGAACATCATGGAAGAAATTAACAACAGAGTTAAGCTTGCAATGCAGAGCATACGGAAGAAATAGCGCTATATTCAAAAGCGACCTCCAACTTTGTTTTAAAGGAAAAGTTTTTGATCGGTGCATTTTGCTTTATTTAACTTATGCTTCAGAAACTTGGACATTAATGTGTAAAACTATACAAAAACTTCAAACAATCCAGAGAAGCATGGATATATGCATGGCAAGATACACTCTAAGAGACAGAACGCGAAACAAATGAATTAGCGAGCAAATCAAAGTTACGGGGGGCATTTCTAGAATTAAGAAATTAAAATGGAGCTGGTCTGGGAACCTTGTCAGAAGAAATATAATGATAGATGAACTACCAAAGTCCTATTCTGGATACCGAGAGATAAGAAAAGACCGAGAAAGAGACCACCGTGTCTTTGGAGAGATGAAATTTTGAAGTTTGGAAGAGCAGAAAGGAGAAGAATTGCAGAAAACATGGCAGACTGGAATCACCTTAGGAGAGGCCTTCATCCTGCAGTGGACTGATAAAGGATGAAATTGATGACACACACACATATATATGTAAAACATTTTTAGATATTTTCTTAAGTTCTTTAGATATACATAAAGACATTTGTGCAGAATAAACGAAAAAAAAAAAAAAAAAGCATGGATATATCAAATGAAAATGATCAGAAGTTCATAAAACTTTAATTAAAAATGCACAATATTGGGAATATTTTGGACTATTAAAAGCATTTAAATAATTAGTGTATTAATGATACTACTACTGAAACTTACTCTTTCGAAATGAGTTAATCATTCACCCTTTTTTTCGCCCTTTTTTAATTGCAGCAAATTTCTTTCCAAATCAATTTTCAGTTTCACAGTAGATAAGAAAATAGTAAAATTGCGAGTAATAAGATCAAGATAAGCAGATTCTGAGAACTAGATTTTATCGGTAGTTAGCGTTAAGAAAAAATTAACGATGAATTCAAAATTCGAAAATATCTTTCTTGCAGTTTTCTGTGTTAACCTTAGAAAATAACATTTCTCCAGATAATAAATTTCCAAATGATTAGAGATAAGAAACACATATCTTAAAATTATTAAACTCTAACTTTTGAAAACTTTTCTTTTCATTTTAAACGCCATTTATCTTCTTTAGCTAGAGAGGAAACAGAAAAATATAAAAAGAGGAAAAGAGCAAATAATCTGAGAATGGGAAAAGCTGACAAAATGCGAAATCTGCCCGATTTTTATCACAAATGAAACTTGTTTTTCTTACACAATTATATTTTCACTTTAGAATATTATTTTGCCTAAAAAAGTTAGTGTAATGGTGAAATGATCACTGTCAGTCCTTAAACAGTATTAACTCGTTGAGCGCCACACAAATTCTTAAAATCCATTAAAATTCCATAATGATTCCTCCTGTAATAAATAAAAATTAAGCAAACTTTTAATAAATTTGCAATCATTCAATGTAATATTTTTAGTTTTATATCCTATTTTATATCCACCACCGTTGGTTGACGCGGCTTTATATCATATTTGACACTGTCAGCCACCGATGGCTGACAGGGCGCGCAACGTTTTAATTTTGTATTGATACTGCTTTTACTTTCGGGGTAACACTTTCACACTGAAATGCTTAAGCATAACATGTTCTGCACATTCCTAAAGTTTCAAGATGATTCCTTCAGTACTTAGAGATATAACAAAATTTCTAGAATCTAGAATGGCTGATATGGCGCTCAACGTGTTAAATGTATCTAAGACGATGGTGCTCTCTACACATGCGAGATTATCAAGTTTTAAGTATAAAGTTAAGCAAATATTTATTATTTAACACATACAGTGTGTTCAAGAAACCTTGACCTCAGCTTTTATTTTTTGAATATTAACCCTTTGTATCCCCACCAGGACTTTAAAGCACCATAAAAAAAAAAAAAAAATCCTCAATATAGCCTAAATTTACTACAGGATTTCATTGGGACTATAGTTTAAGCTTCCCCTATAGTATAGTTTAAGCTTCCCCTATAGCTATAGTTTAAGTTAAATTTAATACTTTCGCGACCGCTGACGTAGATTCATGTCATTTGAAAATCTGTAACTCCACCAGTGGTCGTTTCTTTCGCAATTTGTATGTTATTTCTTAAATATATAGCCAATATTCACATTTTTACATTGAAATATACTATGGATACAGATACTTTGATTAGAAAGAATATAATTATAATGTATATCCATTTCTAATATAACTGTGAATACAGAAAATTTTGTTCTAAAATATAGTAACATAGAATAACGCCCACAGGCGGACCTTACCGTCAAAAATTCAAAATCATGCCGTCTCGAAAGTGTTAATATGAGATGATTCTCATGCATAAAGAAATATAATAAAGTTTCAAACTATTTTTCCAAAAATAAAATAATTTGGGATATAAAGAGCCAAACTACAAATTTACGCTAAAAGAAAATCAATTTCGAGGATTTTAATTTTAAAAATTAAATTTTATACAGGTCCATAAGAAACGACCAGTTACTAAAACAACACTCCCTAATTAGGTTATGTACAAAATTTTAACATTGTGTCATAAAATCTCAGGTATATGGTAAGGTAAAAAAGGTTGATAAACGTCCTTTTAAATGTCTCGATATAAGGTTTCCAAATAATATATATATACCATTAGAGCACCTTTCAGAAGTTTTCAAGAAATTATATAAATAAGAAGAGTTAAATAAATAAACAACAAATAATTTGAAAATAAATAAACGCATTTACATTCTAATGTGCGGCTAATCCGTCAACCATTTTGTTAAAACAAATCACTATGATTTTTTTTTTTTTTTTTTTTTTTTTTTTTTTTTTTTAATGCAATGCTATGCTGAAGTTTTGGATATCACTTAATTATGTTATAGGGTACGTTTTATTCAGTGGAATTTTTTCTATGAAACTGTATAAAATTTTTATTTGTAGAGCCTGAAATATAATCGATGAAATTTTTGATTGATTTTTATAAAAATGTGCTTTTTTTATGCTCTTTGTAATTCGTTTTATATAGTAATCGATTTTTAGGAGGTCAAGGTTTTGTAAACATCCCGTATGTATGTATATATATATATATTAAAAATACTTTAAAAACACGAAAAATAAAATTTTATTTAAAATATGTTAAAAATTTTATCCCAAGCTTTTCACTTTTAAATAGTAAAACATCAGGGATATTTATTACTCGTTTCCAATGAGCAGTTTTTAAATATTTTTCTTTTCACAGTCAACAGTTAACTCTTTTAATAACGTGAATAGCAGCAAAGTCAATTTGAAGTCCGGTGAAGATTGGACCAAGGAGCTAAGAAAAATAAGAGAAGCTAGAACTGTTGAAAAGGCACGCGAGGCTATTGTAGGAGACCGGCTTCACCGGACTTCAAATTGACTTTGCTGCTATTCACGTTATTAAAAGACTTAACTGTTGACTGTGAAAGGAAAAATATTTGAAAACTGCTCATTGGAAATGAGTGATAATAATCCCTGATGATGTTTTACTATTTAAAAGCAAAAAGCTTCGGATAAAATTTTTAACATCTTTTAAATAAAATTTAATTTTATGTGTTTTTAAAGTAATTATCAAGTGACACGTGTTCAATTTAACTCTTTTTTTTAGAGTATATATATATCAGTACAAAAAACCCTTAACGGGTTAAAAGTTTGTGACGCCGCTACTTTATGGCTATAAGAATTAGAAATATGAGTCTTAAAAATAATGATATCAAATTTTAAGTGACGCTTTACAATTAGTTAAAATATACGTAGATTTTCTTATTTGATCATTTACTTTCTACTTTTATTTATATTTATAATGCAAACGTAATATTTTTAGCTTCAAGATCAGACAGATATATAAAATACACTCACTGATGCTTTTTCATTCACATTTCAAATTCAAAATAACAGTTTTAAAAGGAATGACATAAAAATTCCAGTGGCGCCTCGGTGTTATTTTAAAAGATTTGTTTTTAGATTCCATTAAAATTACTTTTGTTTTGTCTAATAAAGTATATTTACATATTGAAAAAGTGCTTTTAATTTTCAAATATACTGTCAAATAATTATACTTTCACTGAGTTTGCATTATAAATTAAAATTATTTATTTCAATAAATTGATTTATCTTTTGCATCACGCTATCCAAAACATAGTATCATTATCATAGTATCCAGCTGAGTGAAAATTTGCGCAAAGAGGTAGTGTAACGTAAAGAAAATATTTACACAGATTTTACTTGCAGTTTCTCAAACTCTTTAAAATAATAATAATAATAATAAGTGGGAAATTTCAAATTTAAGTTTTAGAATTACGTAATTTACATTTTGCAAGTTTCTTTTTAGAGAATTACAAATGCAAATTAAACAATTTAAAAAAATCAAGTTAATGTTAAAAATGGAAAATTATTTATTTTCTTTTCTCTTTTGAGGCTAAGCTCCAATATTCACAATTTTAATTTTCTTAAAAAATGCAGGTAAAAATTATTTCATAAAAATATTTGGTGGAAAAAAAATAGACAAAATATAAATTAAGCTCTACATTTCTATAATTTTTAAAATAAGATTAAATCATTTGGAGGAAAAAATTATGGAAAATACAAGTTAAGCTAAAGTTAATACAAGTTAATTAAAATACAAGTTAAGCTTAAGTTTTATGGAAAATACAAGTTATATATATATTTCTTTTTAAAAATTAAAAATCTCTTTTTAAACTACAGTTAGAGTTTATTCATATATTTACTTTTCAGCCTTTAAAATGATACATATTTTAAATATTAACATAAACTAATTTTTTTATTAGTATTTAAAGCAACAATGGCTAGGGGATGAAAGAGGGGATAAACACGCTATATATATATGCAAATAGAATTAAAATTCATGAAAAATGTGTCAAATAGCAATTATTGAAAAACTCGTCAAAATAAATAAATAACATCTTTACTTTGAAACCCATAATAATTTATTTAAAAAGTATAATTCTCTCTTTCTTTTTTTTTAAATTAATTAATTTATGAATGAAAAATTCCATTTCATAAATATATTTACAACTACAATAAGCAAAAAAAAAACCCTCCTTTAATTGTAAATAATTATTTCTACATTTTTCTAAGCAATTAAAAATGTCTTTTTTTTAAAAGAAAAATAAATTTAATATAGGAATGTATATGGTTTCAATACAAGCAACGAGATGGCGCCACTAGATGGCCAAATTATTACCTTTATGATAAAACCATATACTTTCCGATATTTAAGCTATTTTTCTTAAAAAAAAAAAAAAAAAAAAAAAAAAAAAAAAAAAAAACCACTTTTAATTGCTTAGAAACATGTAGAAATGGATATTTAAAATTAAAGGAGGGTGTTTATTGTAGTTTTAAATATAGTTATGAAATGGAATTTTTCATGCAGAAATTAATTAATAAAAAAAAAAAAAAAAAAAAAAGGAAAAGAAAGAGAGAATTATATTTTTTAAATAAATTATGGGTTTCAAAGTAAAGATGTTATTTATTTATTTTGACGTGTTTTTCAATAATTGCTATTTGACACATTTTTCATGAATTTTAATTCTATTTTCATGTTTTTTTTTTTTTTTTTTTTTTTTTTAATATACAGTGTCATGAATATCCCTTCTTTCATTTCCTAGTCATTATAGCTTTAAATAATAATAAAAATATTAGTTTTATTATGCTAATATTTAAAATATGTATCATTTTAAAGTCAGAAAAGTAAATATGTTTGAACGTAGCTTTTGGTTTCGTTTCGCCAGCCCCCCCGACTAGTAGTTGGCTCTTTGCCAAATGAGAGGTGCTTTTTTCTTTTTGAGAATGTTACTTTTTTTATGTTTAGTTTAGTTTCTCGGCCTGTCTTAAACAGGAAGTATAATTTTTTCTCTTGAACATGAAAGTTATGATTTAAATATTATGATCTTGGCTCCTTTATGGAGAAACAATGTTATCCTGAAATATACTGAATTAAGTTATAATTGTGAATTCTTCAAAGTATACTGCAAATAGTTTTTTATTGTGTGTTTAATCGCTAAATAAAGTTAATAAGCTCTCCCAACTGGTGCAAATTTTATGACTGAAATTGAACACGTGAACACTAGAACTATAGAGTTTGTGATTACATGATTCTGCAAATTTTCATGGTACGAATTTTCATGGCGCAGTATATAATATAATAATATTTTTTCAAGGTGAACGAAACTCGGGATAAATGAAATCCCTTAAAAGTGAAATTACCCTTAGATATTAATTTATCTGGATTTGGATTTGAAAGCTTGGATAATTTATTGTGAAAACGAAACTGAAAAATAATAATGACTGGAATTCCGGATTCGTTATTGGATAGCTGCCTGGATATGGAACCAGGTAAGCAAAATTTAACTACTATTTATAACATTGATTAAATGAAATTAGAAATTTTAATTATTTGAATTATTTTGTTTGATTATTTGCTCGCTATGAATATTGAAAAGTTAAAAGCTAAGCGTTCTACGGAACGCTCAAATGTAACTAAATTAATAAATAAATTAGAGAATTTATTATTGGACGATCTAGAAAATACAAAATCAGACGAAATCATCGAAATCCAGGAAATGATAGGTGAAAGAGAAATTGCATTAAAAAATTTAAATAATGAAATTGAAAATTTAATAGTAGATATTAAAGAGTATGAAAAAGATATCGCGACCAGCGATAAATACGGCGAGCAAATAATTTCTGCCAAATGCAAAATGAAACTAAGATTAAAAAGATTATGTAATAATAAAGATGAAAGTAGTTCAAACTGTTCTGTCAGTGAAACCCAAACAAAAACTGGTTCGGCAGTGAGATTGCCGAAAATCTCCTTACCAAAATTTGATGGACAAATAGAAAAATGGAACGAATTTTTCGATTGTTTCGAAAATTCAATCCATTTAAATGAAAATCTTACAAAGATTGAAAAATTCACTTACTTGAAAACGCTTTTAACTGACAAAGCGTACAATGTTATTGAAGGGTTTTCACTTACGGAACAAAATTATGATAATTGCATAGAAATATTGAAAACACGTTTTGGGCAAAAGGATATTATCATTAATGCTCACATGAATAAATTGATAAACTTAGAAGGCGTAAAAAGTTCATCAAATATAACTGCTTTGCGAAAGTTTTATGACGCTTGTGAAGTAAATATTCGCAGTTTATCTAATTTAGGGGTGACAAAAGGCCAATATGGTCATTTACTGAATCCAATTTTATTAAAATTATTGCCAAACGATCTAGTAGTTGAATATTACAGGCAAAGTGATAAAAGGAAGGATGAGTCTGATGTGACAGACTTAATTAATTTTCTTAAAGTAGAACTTGAATCGCGTGAAAAATCACTTAGTATGATTAATTATAAAAATGCTTCGGTAATTGTAAATAAAAATAAAGCCGAAATTAATGAAAGAAAATTTTCAAATAAAATGAATTCATTGAATGTAGGTGTAAAAAATATATGCATATTTTGCAAGAATTATGATCATCATTCTCTTGGATGTACTAATTTAACTGATGTTGAGAAAAGGTTAAAATTAAAGAAGGATGGCAGGTGTTATAAATGTTTTCTAAAATCTCATCTGTCATCACAGTGCAGGGTGAAATCGCAGCCTTGCGAAAAATGTAAAGCAACAGATCATAACAAATTATTTTGTTTTTCAAAAAACTTGAAACCAGAAGTAGTAGAGAACACTATAGTATCGAATTCACATTTAAAAAACAGTAATCAGGCAGCGTTATTGCAAACATGTTGCGTCATAGCCCAATCTAATTCTAGATCAAAAACTGTCAGACTCTTATTGGATTCCGGAAGTGAAAAAAGTTTTATTACTAAAGAATTGGCCCACGAATTAAAATTAACCCGTGTAAGAACAGAAAAGCTAACTGTTTTTGCCTTTGGTATAAATAAAGGTAAAGAAGAGGAATTCGAGGTTTTTAATATTGAACTGCGTAGCAAAATAAATCCTCGTCGGCTCATCCATGTTGAAGTATTAGCTACAGACTTAATAACCGCGACTCCCTTGAAAAGCCCAAGGGGCGAACCAGAAATTGAAAGTTATATTAAAAATAAAAACTGGAAATTGGCAGACAATTCATTAAGTGATTCCAAAATTAATATTTTGCTAGGAGCTGATTATTTTTGGAAAATACAGAGAGGTATCATTGAAGAAATCGGTGATAATTTATATGTTGCTAATACTATTTTCGGATATACTGTAGTGGGGAAATTGAATAATAATAGTACAGAAGTAATTAATTCGCATTTTGTATCTGTAAATAAATTTGACAGTTTTGATTTGCAGCGTTTTTGGGATTTAGAATCACTTGGAATATGTGACAGTAAGAATGATTCTATGTCACAGAGAGATATAGAAATTATTAATTCTTTTAATGAAAATTTAAATTTTGTTAAGGGAAGATATGAAATTCAAATTTTGTGGAAGGAAAATAAAAATGAATTAAAATCGAATATAGAAATAGCCAAAAATAGACTTTGGGGTTTGAGAACAAAACTGTCTAAAAATGAATGGCTTAAAAATGAATATGAAAAAATTCTTGAGGAACAAAAGAAAATGGGTATAATAGAGGAGTGTAAAATAAACAAAAATGAAACTGGTGTATATTATATGCCCCACAGACCGGTGATAAGAACAGATAAGTCCACTACAAAGGTCAGAATAGTGTTTGATGCTTCTTCCAAAGAAAAGGAAGCAAAATCTTTAAATGAATGTTTATTTGCAGGCCCCAATTTAAATCCTAATATTTTGGATATTATTTTAAAATTCCGCCTTCATAAAATTGCCTTTGTTTGTGACATTGAAAAAGCTTTTCTGCAAATACAGGTTGCAGAAAATGATAGAAACTTTTTGAGATTTCTATGGTTTGAGGATATAAATAGTAAAAATCCTCTATTAAAGGTTTTCCGCATGACTCGTGTAACTTTTGGTGTTACAACATCACCCTTTTTGCTCTCAGCTACCATTAAACATCACATAAAGGGCTATAAGAGCTTGTTTGAGAAAGTAGTTGATATGCTCGATACTTCCTTATATGTTGATGATCTCTTTCATGGCGCTAATTCTGTAAATGAAGCATTTATTTTATCGTCTGGTGCTGTGAAAATACTTAAAGATGCCAATATGACATTAAGGAAATTTAAAAGTAACTCTTACGAATTAAGCAAATTGTGGGAAAAACATGGAATAAACGTTGATGAAGAAATAAATGAGGGAAATATCTCTAAAGTATTGGGAATAATGTGGTCAACTAATAATGACACGTTAAGAATAGACTTTCAGTCTCTGTTAGAAGGGTTTGATAATGAAATTATCACTAAGAGAATTGTTTTACAAACTGTAGCAAAGGTGTATGACCCTGTAGGGTTTATTTCCCCTTTTATAATAAGAGTTAAATTTCTAATGCAAGAACTATGGGAGCAGGGTGTTGATTGGGATTCTGCTTTACCTGATGCTTTAACACAAAAATTTAAGAAATGGCATCGTGAAATACAGGATTTAGAAAATTTTGAAGTGCCTAGAAAATATTTTACGAATTTTGAAAAATTAACTCCTGAAACTATTCAAATTTGTGTTTTCTGCGATGCCAGTTTGAAGGGATATGGTACAGTAGCTTATTTTCGTGATCCTTGTTCCCGTGAAACTTCATTTATTATGTCAAAGACAAGAGTAGCTCCTCTCAAAAAACTTACTTTGCCTCGACTTGAATTGATGGGAGCCTTAACAGCTGCTCGATTAGCTCATTATCTTGGGCAGCTATTTTCAGTTCCCGTCAAAAACATACTATGCTTCTGTGATTCCCAAATTACCCTTTATTGGGTCAAAGGAAGTGCTAGTAACTGGAAGCCCTTTGTAGAGAACAGAGTGCGTGAAATTCAACGATTAGTAGCCCCATCTCAGTGGAGATTTTGTCCAGGGGTTAAAAATCCCGCTGATGTGCTATCTCGTGGTTGCACAGCAACTGAATTGTTGAAGAATGAAGAATGGTTAAAGGGACCAATCTGGTTGAAAGAAGAGCACTTACCGACACCACTACCGGAAAATGAAGTCAAAATACCTGAAGAAGAGATTTTGAGAGAACAACGGAAAACTACTGTTTGCTCTTTAACTCATGGCAATAATGAATTTGAATTATTATATAAGTTTTCATCTTGGTCTAAATTAAGACGTGTTACAGCCTGGTGTCTTAGATTTATAAAAAATACTAAATGTCGATCTGCGCGAAATACTGGCTTTTTAACTATACAAGAACTTGATGAGGCAACTAAAATTATTGTGAAGTTGGTTCAAAGACATGAATTTGGAGAGGAAATAAAGACTTTAAAATCTGGAAGAAACCTGAATGCTAGTAACAAACTCCTTTCTTTAAACCCCTTTCTAGACAAAAATGAAATTCTTCGTGTTGGTGGAAGATTAAGACACGCAAACCTACCTGAGAGTCAAAAACACCAAATGATACTTCCTAAAACGCATCACATTACAGATTTAATTATAAAGTACTTTCATGAAAAACATCTTCACAGTGGAACTCAGTTAACAATTTCAGTCCTGCGACAACAATATTGGATAATTAATGCAAGAGACGCCGTGAAAAGGAATCTGCGGAACTGTATGAAGTGTTTTAGAACCACATCGAACTTAGCCTCTCAACTGATGGGTGATCTTCCAGCTGCTCGTGTAGTGCCATCGCGAGTGTTTTCGAAAGTCGGGGTTGATCTTGCAGGCCCCTTTCTCATCAAACCTCGTAAGGGCCGAGGTGTTAGATCTTATAAAAGTTATATTTGTTTATATATCTGTTTTTCCACAAAAGCAATTCATTTGGAAATACTCAGTGATCTCACCTCTGAAACATTCCTCGCATCCTTGAAGAGGTTTGTTGCTCGACGAGGAAAACCTGAAGAATTGTTTTCAGACAGAGGAACGAACTTTGTAGGTGCCGACAACGAAATGAAAAAAATGATGTCCTTGATCTCTTCTGACGAAAAGATCCACAGATATTTATCCGAAGAAACAATCAAATGGAATTTCAATCCCCCATCGGCCCCCCATTTTGGAGGACTTTGGGAGGCTGGAATAAAACAGATGAAGGGTCATTTAAAAAGAACTATTGGCGAACAAATATTAACTTATGAACAGTTCCTTACTTTAATTACTCAAATTGAATCGTGCTTGAACTCCAGACCTCTTGTTGCGCTCTCGAATGATCCAAGTGACTTAAATGCTCTAACTCCAGGACATTTTATCATAGGCACTGCCTTGACTTCAATACCAGAACCTGACTATTCTTCAGTTAACCTAACCCCGCTAGAAAGATGGAAACTTCTACAAAAAATTTTTCAAAGTTTCTGGAACAGATGGTCTTCAGATTACCTATCAGACTTGCAAAGGCGATCAAAATGGTTAATAAATAAACCAAATTTCAAGAAAGACGACTTGGTTTTAATAAAAGATGATAATCAGCCCCCTTTGAAGTGGAAACTAGGACGCATAATCAAATTATTTCCTGGAGCAGATGGCAAGATTCGTGTTGTTCTACTGAAAACTATTTATGGAGAGTTGAAGCGTCCGATCGCCAAACTATCACCTCTACCATTTTGAACTTTGAAATTTTTATTTTATTTTTATTTTATTTTATTTTATTTTTATTTATTTATTTTTTTTTTTTTATGTTCCTGTTTTTAATCCATTTATGTTAATCATCTAGTTACAATGTTTCATATGTATATTAATCTCTTTTTTTTTTCTTATCTATTTGCAGTTGAAGACCAAGAAAATGAAAACCTGTAATAACACTAATGTTGTTATTGTACTTGTAGAATATTTTTATGAACCTTCGTTCATGGGGGCGGAGCATGTTTGAACGTAGCTTTTGGTTTCGTTTCGCCAGCCCCCCCGACTAGTAGTTGGCTCTTTGCCAAATGAGAGGTGCTTTTTTCTTTTTGAGAATGTTACTTTTTTTATGTTTAGTTTAGTTTCTCGGCCTGTCTTAAACAGGAAGTATAATTTTTTCTCTTGAACATGAAAGTTATGATTTAAATATTATGATCTTGGCTCCTTTATGGAGAAACAATGTTATCCTGAAATATACTGAATTAAGTTATAATTGTGAATTCTTCAAAGTATACTGCAAATAGTTTTTTATTGTGTGTTTAATCGCTAAATAAAGTTAATAAGCTCTCCCAACTGGTGCAAATTTTATGACTGAAATTGAACACGTGAACACTAGAACTATAGAGTTTGTGATTACATGATTCTGCAAATTTTCATGGTACGAATTTTCATGGCGCAGTATATAATATAATAATATTTTTTCAAAATATATGAATAAACTAACTGTATTTTAAAAAGAGATTTTTAATTTTTAAAAAGAAATATATATATTTGCAAAAGTGTATGTTTTAATTTAAATTAAAGACAAAAGATGGCGCCAAAACACCATTTACTGTTTTTTCCCATCTCTGCGCGGAATGATACATGAATAGGAATCGCAAATCATTGAGCTACTATAAAATCTATGTTTATGAATGATTAAAAAATTTTTGCTTTAAAAAATTGTAAATTCATCATTATTATGATAAAATGGAATATCTAAAATTACAAAATACTTCCTTATTTAAAATATTATCGAAATAATTTTTTCACGAAATGCGAAATTTTGAAATCTTAAATATTTCCTTTATAACAAAAAAAAAATATATATATATTTAAGTGAAATTTTATTTCGTATATATACAATAAATATTTAAAAGAAACAATAAAGTTTCTTTCTTGCATTAAAAAACAAAATCTTAATTTTTTATTGACTGCATTCAGATTGAACCAACTAACCAACTACAAGACCAAACCGAATAACACCTGTTCAGAATTCTGAGAATTATCAATAGAAATCTTTGCATCGCGTAGTAAAAATAGTTCGATTTTTAAACTGAGTTATAAAAAAAACAAGAGTTTTCCTAGGGAAAAGGGAGATGTCAGGCACATCAGATAAAAGCGATTAATATCATATATAAATTAAACTAAATTCGCTCGAGCCATATTCGAGAAAAAATTCTTACACATTAGGCCGCCCATTTATAGCTTAAATGAGCCAATTCATATCTCGAAATATATTGCACGCAGAAATGTAGCGATTTCAGGGTAGGATCAGACAGAAGGTGAAAGACTATTTTGAAATTATCAGAACATAACCTCCCATATTTCCTGAGATATTAAGTGTCGGCTTTCAGCGGTTTCTTTGATCTTTAAATTGGTGTATATATAAGTGTCGCAGTTTCGTTCGTTTTTCCGTTTCCGCTGAGTGTCGTGGCGTTCGTTTGTTTTTGCGCTTGCGTCACTTGAGACTCTGCCGAGTCTCTTGATATGCACACATTGGAAACCCATCCTGTTTCTCCCTCCCCCTCCCCTCCATGTTTTTTGACAGTTGCCTTATCCCTTTTCGACCCAGGCCGTACGATCGTGCGGGTTGGACATCACGACATCCACTTACATTTTTGCATCTGGAACAGTCATATGTAATAAAATCAGGAAATTAAAGATCAAGCTAATTAACAGAAAGTGTAAAGTATAATTTTCAATCAACAAATGTCGGTTATAGTCCATATTTTTCTTTCAGTTTGTAAAAACAAACAAGACTAATGTTTTAATAAGGTAAAAATGTTTCGGGTCAGAAAGGGATATATCTCTTCTATTCTCTTACCTTTCAATAGTTTAGAGGCATAAAAGTTCCGTTTTTTACTTTTTGGAATTTGTTAGCGTACAGAACGTTTACATCATTGTTTGAATAAACAGGGCAAGAACTTTTTTTTTTTTTTTTTACTTCGGAAAATGCAGCACTAACAAAATAATTACAGGTCGTATACAGTAGTTTAAAATCTGTATTAAGAATATATTTTTCTTTTCCTTTTTAGGAAACAAGTTGTACAATAACGTTTAATTTTAAAGTTTAAACGTAAACAATTGTGGAGGCATATTTGCCAAATCTCCATTATTTTCTACGGAGACTTCATACCGGAAAGTTTATATATATGCTTTCAGTTTACATAATTTTATTTATTCGTCGAAAATATATGCGATACATTCCTTTTTAAAAATACTGGTGGATAAATCTGATTTTAAAATTAGCAATGTTGGCAGCTATGTGAAGGTGATAAATAAATAACTGAATTTAGTAAAATTCAAAATTTCTGACGGCGATAACAACTTTTATTATATTGTAAAAGGGGTTAAACTGAATTTGTAATAATAATTACATGTACATAAATATATGTGACGCAGATATCATCTTGTTTTTAATTATTTTTGAACATTTCACTTGTGATACCTATTTTTATATTTTTATGCTATAAAATTATTTCTTTTGTAATTTTTCCAGCAATAATGAATGCAATTATATACATTATTTAACATTTTCTAAACTTTGACCATATCAATATGCATTACTTTTTTTTTTCTTTTAGTAGAAATTAATTGCATCACAACATGAACCGGAAATTTTCTCTGAACTTTAAAATATATTGAACTAAGAAAAGAAACATATAAAAGTTCGGAAGCAAGAAAACGTAACGAAATATTTATTTGAAAAATATACTACAGAGATTAAAATCGAACACTAAAATGTCTGTAATCAAGTTTGTCTAGAATTTGCCAATTTCTCAATTCACAAAGTTCTATACGAGATCCAGGACTTCCTTGATGTTGTAGCCACATTGCCCTAAAATGATAATACCAATTCTGTGAACATATTTACAAAATAACAAATAAAAACATTATGATAATAAGAAACAAAATCAGAAATCTCATACAACAACAACAAACAAAAAAAGTACCAGAAATTACAATTTATTTTTTTATTTATTTATTTATTTATTTATTTTTTCCAGTTCTGGTCACACAGTAATAAAAGAATAACTGTGTTTGAAAAGACTTTAACAAAGCATTGAGTTTTCTTTCATAATGTTAAGACATCTGTAAATATCTACTTGATCATCTCATCAAAATTGCACTTGATTTGTCAAGCGTACTTCCGTTTTAAAACTTACCGCTTTTATTCATATAGACATTCATGTACCGATGCAAAATAATAAAAAGAGAAGAAAAAAAAAAAAAAAAGGCCACAGAAAATTTAGAAATCTATTTTAGAACAACTATACTCAAAATATTTCGAAAACATAAATGTTTCTTCAGAGATTATTCGAATATTTCACTCTCTTGTGTTTTTACTGCATAGAATAGTTACCTACGCTAGCCTAGATTTGAAATTTATTTCGATATCAAGACATGAATTTGATGAAAAGTTAGGTATGTTAAAAACACACCTCCCTTATAGGGCCGGTGGACATTGTAAATTATCGTCTTAAAATGAGAAGAAAAATTGCACACATGTACATTAAAATATAACAAGATTAAGTTTATCAATTTCTTGAAAATTATTTTAAAGAGTAAAATTGAAAATTATTTTTTCAATTAAAATATTACAATCTCTGTAATTTAAATTAAATCGTACTTTATAGTCATTAAAAATTATACTAAAGACACCTTATAGACATTGAAATATATGTGCATTTTTTTTTTTTCATCTTAATTTAGACATTTTTGAAAAATTTGAAATTTACGTTATTTCCTTATTTAATCGTAAAAATATGTAATTTGTCAATGGATCTACGACAAAACAAATAAATAAGTAAATAAATAAAATAAATATCCAAATATTTTCAGAGTATACATAATAATAATAATAGTAATGTGGTATTGACCGGGAAAAAATAAATTGCAAGGCTATTACATTTAAATGATTAAAAATTTAAAAATATATATAAATAAATAAATTTTGAATTTTTTTAAGTTAAAAAGTCTTTTAAAAAAATTAATCTACTTAAAATTGTTATATTTTAACACAGATGTATGCGATAGTTTCTTAAATTTAAGATTTTTATTTAAAAAACGTTCCTCATCCCCTTAAGATGTTTTACTAATCTACTGAAACATTTTTCTCTGCAGAAAAGTATAATACTAGCATTTTTAATAATGCACATTTACATGACAAAAGTAAATAAAATAAGAACTTCTATAAAATAATTTTCTGTTTATAAATACAAAGTATGAATATACCTTTCCTCCTTTGTCTTGAAACATTATTATGTTTCTTCACCTGTTTCATTTGCATATTAGTAACAAATTATGTGTAGCATTTTGCTTTTAAACCTTTGAATATCCATGCAAATATTTTATTTATAAGTACAGTGGGTGATTAAATTAGATTAAAAAAAAAAAAATACTTGACGAAATAATCTGAAACTTCATACATGCAAAGAAAATTTAAAAACTGATATTTTCCACTATAGATTTAGGGTAGAATTTGGATCTTCCTGTATCACATAAAGCTGAAAATGACTTGTAACTTTAATACATTGTTGAACATACAATGTACAATATTTGCATGTTTTGGTGCGGGAATTTCGCAGTTATTAAGGCCGATATATATATATTTTTTTTTCCCTTACTTAAAAATTATTTTTTTGACAAGTTTTTTGTTTATAACAAGAACGGATTTCCATAACATTTTTCAAAACTTGTTAAAAAATTAACAAAACATTACAGAAACATTATTCTGAAACATGAAATTTACACCTGTAATATTCGTTGAGATATGAGCATTTTTAGTAAATATTATGTTGCTGCTCACACACGATAGATAGAAAAATTTTTATTGCATAGGTTGAAAGCTAAATATATCGAGCAACTTTTGTCAAAAGTTCATTTGAATAGAATAACACTTAAGCAAATTACCAGCAAAAGAACGACCTTGATTTTAGGTATTTTTCTCAGATGAATATTCATAAGGGGTTTTTTACACATGCTGCGTATTTAATTTGAAGATCCAATTATTTTAATCACGTTGCAAAAGTTCTTTTTTGTGAAAAACCCCTTATGAACTCACAAATCTTAGTAAATAAATAAAAATATGTTAAAGTAACAAGCCTATAAGTGGTTTTTCACAAAAAAGAACTTTTGCAACGTGGTTGAAATAATTGGATCTTGAAATTAAATGCACAGCATGTGAAAAACCCCTTATAAAATTTAAACTCTGGAAAATATCTAAAATCTAGCTCATTCTTCTACGAACAATTTGTTTAATTTTTACTCTATTCAAATGAGCTTTTAACAAAAGTTGCTCAATATATCTAGGTTTCAACCTATTCAATAAAAAATTTTCTATAGTTCGCGCATGCGCAGTAAAATAATTGCTAAAAATGCACATATCTCGACGAATATTACGCGTCTGAATTTTATGTTTCAGAATAATGTTTCTCTAATGTTTTGTAAAATTTTATGGAAATCCGTTCTAATTATAAGCAAAACGCTTGTCCAATATATATATATATATATCTGCCTAAATAATTTCGCAACTCCCTCACCAAAACATACGAATATTGTACATAGTATGTGAAACAATTTATTAAAGTTACAAGCCATTTGTAGCTTTTTGTGATACAGGGTGATACAAAGTATTTTCGCTATTCTTCAATTTGTGGTCGGCCCCCAATTGAACTCTGAACTATACCGATAGCGTAAACAATGAGTTTTTAAATGTTATTTTCATGTGTGAAGTTCCAGGCCATTTCGTCAAATATTTTGTTAAAAAAAAAAATTCGAGTTCTGATACCATTCTTGCTGATGTTTATGCAAAATGACCTCCTGAATCCGAATATGACTCCCATTTTGCCCAGTCACCCACCGTTTTCTAGAAACACCACACCCTCCCTCATTTTTTCCCACTGTTCTATAATTTTATGACCATGAATTTGATTTGGAGAATGAAAAAGAATTAATTTTACAACTAAAAACAAAAAGTATATAAAGTTTAAAAAATAACATTAATAACAGATTAAAAAAAAATATAAGATATGTAATACATAATTTCAGTGGCAAATTGCAACTCCCCCCCCCAAAAAAAAAAAAAAAAAAAAAAATCCCTTGTTGCAAATGTCCTTGTTTTAGAATTTTCCAACTCTGTAGCCCCTCAGAAGATATTTAACACTTAAAATAATCCTCCCCCTTTCTAAAAATCAAATTTATAGCCATAAAATTACCGAAAAATGATAAAAATAGGGGGCCGTTCCTAAAAAACTGTGGGTGATAGGGCAAAATGGGCGTCCTATTCGGATTCAGGGGGTCATTTTACATACGAATATGCTGAAATGGTGTCAGAAGCAATTTGCACGCCGAGCAGTGTAATTTGATTACCCACTGTTATTAACAATAAAATATTTGCATCGATATTGTACGACATAAGACATAGATTTAACATGAATTGATGCGTAAAAATTATCTATTAGCTCAATATTATTTTCTATTAGCTCATTGATGTGTAAAAATTATTTTCTATTAGCTAAAACAATTCTCTATTATTTTTAATTTAGAAATTTATTCATCAACCATGAAAATTCATTTCAGAAAATTCAGGGTCTATTGGAGTTGTGCCATGAATATTAATGTCACTTGATATAGCTGTGTTTACAGACTCTGACTTTGCCAACGAATGTTATGTGAGAAATGCCTAGCTGGTAATCAGCCAGGGTAGCTCGATGGTTTGAGCATCCGCACGTAAAGCGGAAGGCCCGTGTTCGATTCCCGGCTCTAGTATTTTTCACATAATTGGTATAAAATATCAGCCTTTCACTCCAAACTTTTCTGAAATGAATTCTCTATTAGCTCAGTTAAACTGAAATAATATTAAGACCAATGCTGAATTATGAACAATTATGACCAATGCTGGAATATATATATATATATATATATATATATATATATATATATATATATATAGAGAGAGAGAGAGAGAGAGAGTTTTCATAAAGGTATTTAAGCATAAAAAAATTGTTTACATTTAACCATGCTTTCAAATTTATTCCAACAGGGCTTCTAAAATCTTAAAATTGATTTTTTTTAATAACTTACATTTCATCAACATTTCCCCTTTCTCCTTGTATCACACCTTGAACTGTTCCCCACGAAGAGAGTTTTGTCCATCCTTTTAAGTTGAATCTGTCGCACATTTCTTTGCAATACTGAAGAAAAAGAGTAAGGTACAAAATAATTTTAGTAACTTTAAACAGTAATAACAGCAACATTCGTTTTTAAAATAGCTATAGCAAACAGAAAAAAAATAGAAATAAATAAAACAAAATTAATTTAGCTTATTAAGTTTCTTTTCGGCCTATAATGGTGATTTAGCTTTTTATTTTTTTCTATATGTATACATAGAGAAAGTACTGGATTCGTAAAATTTTTCAAACTCCAGTTTTCGATGGATTTACACATTTTGGGATGCTCTGAACACGATTCGACTGTTTTTAGAAAATGTCTGTCAGTGTGTGTGTGTATCATAAATTTTGTGGACGCTGTATCTCACGAACCAATGAACGAAATTTAACCAAACTTAGTATTTAGTTGGACCCTGACATAAACTGGTGCTAATTAAATTTGAAGGTCAATTGCTCAACAGATGGCGTTGTAATAGTATTTTTCTAAATTTTTACATGGAAGTAGGGCCAAATTTCGTATAAATGTACATTATGAGAGTTTTGTTTCATGTGCGATTGTAAATTTAATATGAATTATTGATAACAGTAGTAGTAAACTAAGAAAAAATGTTTGTGCATGTGGGAGCATCGCTTACCCCTCCCCCCCGGGGGGGAAGTACCTGCCTAGGGGGTGTAAATTTTCTATATGGGTACCCTTCGAAAGATCTCGTCAGTACCTTTAAAATGAATGGTTGAACCATAGATCTGTGTAATTTAAAACAATATTATCAACATTTTTTTCGAAAAAAGAAAAACTTTTTTCTTTTGATTTTGGCACAAAATTGCCGTTCTTTCGGCATTTAGTGATATAATTCTGTCAGATAAACATCATCTGTATTTAAAATAGAAAATAATTTAATAAATAATTTGTATTGCATGATTTTTGTGTAAAATTATGTAGAAGAAAGTCTTGTGGTGGTCACATCATACTTAGTTTTTCCTTTCTTTTCTTTTTTCAAACAAAAGCCTTTATTGCTTAAAAATAAGTACACAATTTTTAATTGATTTTTAATCGTTTAAGAAGTCTTGTTTTTCTCACTAGTATTACTTACTTCTTCCTGAACAATAATTTCACAACTGAAATTATTAATAAAAAAATATTCAAATTCCATAAAAATAGATTTTTTCGTTTAATTAAAACAAAAATTATATTTTAAATTTCAAAATGATTTGATAATTATTAAAAGAAAACAACTTAATATATTTTTTTTATTTTGAGAATTCAGATAATTTATTTTTTCCATTTACTAAAATCATTAAAAGTTCATTTCATATTTCTCAATGGCTGGCCAAATTTTGGCTATTTTTTTTTAAGTACCGTTATCATAATTAGCCAATCAAGTCAGCTTAATTTCGAAGCATTGTTGAATAAAGCAAAATTTTTCATTAAGCTATTATTGGATAATCCGTACTCTTGATGAAAGATTGGACTTGTTGACAAATTGTTCATTAGAAAACAATCGGCAAAGTGAACATTCCTAATTTTAGAATAACTAAGTTGTGTAAAATTTTTCAATGATTAGCTAACCATTGTACTATTCAAGTTACAATTGAAAATTCCTAACCTGAATCTAGTTTCTCTGAGATATATAGCGAAAATGTGTCTCCCAGACGTAAGTAGGAGGGGCTGAATATGTACGGTATAAGTCTATATATATATATTAATTTTAATAAAAAAAGGGGCTAAAGTATGCAATTATGCGATTTTACAAAATCAATATAAAAAAAAAATATATATATACATAATCTTTTGCGCATGAATAAACATACTTAATAAATTCCTTCATATTATAGAATTTTTTTTTTTTTTTTTTTTTTTTTCCGAAATATATTTCAGAAAGCTACATCAAATTAAATTCGTATATTCAGTGTTTTTATCAAATCAAAATACCATTTTTTACTTTCTGGATCAAACAATTAGTTTCGCACTGTTAAAAGTGTAGCAAAAATGATAGGAATGGGCAAATTGATTTTTAGTTTTGTATTTCACGAAAAAATTTGCCTAGTGTGAAAAGATATTTTTTTTTTTTTTTTTTTTTTTAAGCATACTAAAATGGATAAATTGAATACTGACTTAATAATTGTAATATAATACCTTATGTAGAAAGAAATTAAGTATAGGCCAGATTTCAAACGCTTCTACCACACGTTACAAATATTGAAAAGAGAAAAAATCATACGGGAAGAAGAAATAGTAGTTGTAACAAGTAGTTGTAATTAACTAAAGAAAAATTGCTCCTTGAAAACTTTAAAAAGTATATCTTATAGTAAAATAAAATAAAGAACTATCTGCTTCTTGTTAAAAAAATAAACGAATAAAAAAATAAAGAATGACTATCTTACCTTTGTGAAGTTCACACCTGAAAAATAATAAAAGAATATTTTTAGATAAAGAAATAAATAATTATATACATATATAATAAATTCAAATGTGAAAAAAAGGATTAAAAAAAAAATCCCATTCTATTTTCATATAAAAATATCGTGGTTTTATTGTTAAACAATATACAAACAAATGAAATCATTACTTACCAAATAATGCACATCGTCTTACTAAATGCTTTTCAATCGAAATAAATCTTTGTAAATATTATTTTACTCTACTGACTATATTCAGATACTGAGTTATAACGTTTAAGTGTTGTTATATATACATTTTTCAAGTAAGCAAACGACTGTGTCATTGGAAAAAAAAAAAAAAAAACTTTCACCCAGCATTATTTGCCATTATACCAGTGTCGGCTCGTGAGTCGAAAATAGGTGAAGAGCTTAAAAATAACATGTATGTAGTTTTAATGCATAATTTTTATTAAAAATTAATTAAAAATACTCATTTTATTTAAATGTAGATTTATACTCTATAAATGAATACAGTGTAAAATATTAGGTTAAGTGCCTCTTCACCTGTTTTCGGTCCATGAGCCTCCGCTGCATTATACAAGAAATGTTCAGTCTCGTTTGAAAAAAGAAATATATTCTTTATTTGCGTATTATCAGTAATAGCATAATAATAATAATAAAAAGCATTTAATTTTATCCTTTCCCCAAATATGAATTACTTTATCTTTCCGTAAGGGATCATTTATGCTCCTCCCACTTTTTAACAATATTTTTAGGCTATTACTTAAATTTTTGGAATTTAATCAGGGAGAAAAAATATGAAGGTTTTTTTTAATTATTATTTTTATTTTCTTGAAATTAAGAGGAACCAAAATTTGAGGATGTTAATGATAAGACGACTTCATGACAAATTTTGGCTCTCTTCCCAAAAAGCCATCGAACTGTTTTTTATTTTATTTTATTTTTATTAACACGTACGAATGAAATGATGCAAATATGACCTTAAAAATAGTTATGGAGTCATCGTACATTTAAAAAATAAGATTTTCGATACACGTAAAGTTTACCAGCATTGCCCAATGCCCACATTATAATCTTAATACAGGATGGTTATCTTAGTTCAGCAATGCTTATTATAACTATAATACAGGGTTATTAAAAATGACTAACAATTGACATTGCTTTTTTTTTTAAACATTTTCACGAAATTTTGGAAATGGATTATACCCTAACTCATTTTCTTTCAAATACTCTTCCAAAGTTGATAAAATGAATTATATAAATGGCACCACCATGGTAACGAAATATTAATACTGTGAACGTTATTCAAAATCCGCATGTCACTTTTGTTGCGATTCAATCGCGTGACATCCGCAAATAACGAAAATCATACATTTTTCTTCATAAGAAAAGATGTATATAATAATAGATACGTTTATGTGCGTCCATGGAAAATTAAGAATAAAATAAACTTTAAGTTATAGGACGAATTGAAAAATTTAGACTTGCATCACGTTCCTAAAGTGTCATTTTTATTTGCATGTATAAAATCATACCTTTATGAGGTTATATACAGAAAAATATCGACGCAAACCGGAATCTGTATGAAATAGATTTTTAAGAAATATCATTATGTTAAAAGAAATTTAAATTATTTAATTCTAAAACATCTTTTAAAACTGAGAATCTAAAAACAACTTTTATTTTTTGTTTTAACATTTTACTGTTGGATATGTGTCTGAAGTCAATGGTAACTTTAAATCACCTAAAAGACTCGATATATTATTTTCTTTAAATAAATATTTTAAGTTTTGTTAGAAATAATTAAAAAATATTTGAGAAACATATTTATTGGATTGGAACACTCATAAAAAGAAAAAAAAAAAAAAAATGCACATTTTTACGAACAATTTCTTATGTACTTCAAAACTGTTCACAACTTTATCAAACAAACATGGAATATTAAATCCAGTTACTCCGAAAATATTTTTTGAAGCTTTAACAATTTGAAAAATTGTCATTATTCCAAATATATACACCTTTATTTATTTATTTGCTTTCTATCTAAATTACTTCTGTTAATTTTTTTCCCTTTTTATTTATTTATTTGTTTATTTCAATAAAAATAAAAAAGAATTAATAAAAATTAAGAATATTAAAAGGTGAATATTAAATTTTAAGAATATTAAGGTTAATTTTAAAATTATAAGAAAGCTTTAAAAGTAGTGTAAGGAAATGTAATTGTTTTCAGTATTACCATTCCGTATTAGGTAGTGAAAGTAAATATTCTGTAGCAATTCTAAATTAAATTTTTAGAGATTCTTTCCATTCAGTCATTTAATTATCATACTAAAGAGACCTTCAATTCTTACTACAAAAGAGAATCTATTTAATTGTTTCAAGAACAATTTACACTTAATTTCCGGGTCGCTGAAGCTAAATCAAAGAAGCCTTGTATTCTGACCGTGAAGAAAGTGTAAATAGGAACTTGGCAACTATTTTAAAAAGAAAAGATTGAAAAGAAAAGGATGTTTTCAGGTAGATATCCAACAAAAATCAGATAAGATACATTGGTAGATTTTCATTCTACTTTTGAAAAGTTTAGTAGAGACAAATCATTGAAAAATTTTCTTTATTATTTATCGGTTTGTTTTACTAATTAAATTTCATTAAAATAAACACTTTGTTGTTAGACAAATTACAGAAAGCATTACTACTTTTGATTTAAAGTTTGATCTAATAGAAATTATGACTTAAAAAGCAATATATATCTATATATGCATATATTTACGTAGTACTTTCTCATTCAAAGCTTGACGGTTTTCACAATAATTCATATTTCTATTGAATAAAATCGTAGACAACGCATCACCATTGCATTGATGCTTCAGTATTGCACTTGTACCTCCATGTTTTGGTTGATGTAGAGATATTCTTATTTTTTTCGACTCGAAATAATCGTTTCGTGTTTTTGCAATTTATTGTGTTTACAAAGTTTTTATTCATTATCATTCAACACCAGCTTTGGTGCATTTTACTAAAAAACGTTCATATTAGTAAAATGATTTGAAATTCTACCTTTTCTTCTTTTTTCTTTTATAAAATATACTTTTATGCATAAAAATTAAATTTGTTAATAAAAAGGCATGTAGTCAAATTCCAAAAACCCTCAAGCAAAACAATTATAAATATTAAAATTCAATTTCTAAAATAAAAGTGATTCGTTACTATCTTAGTAAGTATGGTAAAATATTTAGGAACAAAATCTTTCAGAATATCATTCAGGTTGCTTATGTCATGCCGTCAAAATTTGTAGGGAACAAGGTGCGTATTTTTAAGAAATACACTCCTAAATAAAATTTTAGTATAAAGAAATATTATGTGAACGTCAGAAAAGGAATAAACTGCACTGTTGATTACTTTTGGTTATATATCAACATTGAGAATGTAAATTTTTATTATATATCCTCTTTGAGAACTGTTTCCTTTAAAACAGATTACCATTTATCTATTTTAAGACTTTTTCTATTTTATTATCATTATTATTATTTTAAGGCGACAGTGAAATTTTTTTTTTTTTTTTGAATTAACTAAAATAATAGATATTACATTATATTACTGCAATAAGTTGCAGATTCATATAATGTAATTTGCAGAGCAGAAATACCCTATTAAAATTAACATTCAGATGATAATTAAGATCTTAATTAAAATTATTAATTAATCGTTAAATTTCAAAATATTACTTGCACATTAAATTTTGACTTAGTTTTCCCATTTTTTTTTTTTTTTTTTTTTTTTTTTTTTTAACAGATAGTTTTAGATTATTTTAGCAAAAATTAGCTGAAATTTTTTAATTTATGATAATTATGAAAGAAAAATTTATAAACGTTTGAAAAAATTTCATTAGATTTTTTTAAAGTTTTAAAAACAAAAAGGGGAAAACTAAATTATATGCTAAGTCATATATACATATATATGAAGTTTTATGAAGATTCAACAAAAATTAAGACGCATGGAACATTTTAAACTTGACGCAACTACATAAAATTTTAGTTTTGAAAGATGTTTAAAGTTTTCATTTTAAAACACATTCAATATTTGTTTACAAATATCAGCGCTTAAAACTCAGAAAAGAATAATGGGAATTAAAACTTTTTTTTTTTTTTTTTTTTTTTTTTTTTTTTTGCCTCACATTACTGCTGTTAGGTAGTTTCATATTTAAATATTGAATTTTTAGTCTAATTTTGCCACTTTGAAAGTACACTGTCGCCTTAAACAGAACATTATAGAAAGATGATTACATCATTATAAGATAAGTATTTTAAAATTTCTAGATTATTTAGGGAACATCTCTCAATAGAAAAAAATATCTATATTTAGGAAAAATGAAGTTTTTATGTAGTCTTTAAAATAAACATGAAATATCTGCCAGAGAATTATTTCCAAGAAAAAAAAAAAAGTTCTTATAAGGAGTCTTGTCAATTTGAGCATTCTAAGAAAACTGATGAAAACATTTGGAATTGATTTACCAAAGTTATTGGTTTACCACTGATTTACCAAAGTGAAAATATGAAAAGCATATTATTCCTAGTTTTCAGACTTGATTAAATTGGTAATAACATTTTGTTAGGATACTGATATACTATAAGGATATTAAGAAAACAAGTAAACAAACATTGGGATCTTTAAAATAAAAATTTAGATTACAGGTGCTATATTAAAATTAACTTAACAGAAAGTTAATCATGATAAAACTTCTAATGAAATTTCAAAAGAGCTTCATCTGATTAAAATTTGATCAATTCGTACATATTACATACATGAAATAAGCGATTATTGTATAAAGTTTGTATAGTTCATCAAAGGTTTAAAAAGATTATTTTAAATAAAATATTAGTTTTTATTGTTATCCGGTTAAATAACAGACAGCTTATTTATTATTCTTAATAAATTGAAATTCAATAATTTATTAAAGCCAAATGTCAAGTCAAGTCATTGTAGTGTGTACTCAACCTTTAGTGTAGGCACAGGTTTTAGTAAATTTATAAGTATTAAAATTAATACACGCGGTTATTAGTGGTTGAAAATACTTATTTTTTAAAGACACTATATTCTGATTTTACTTTGAAATATTGAAAGTGGCACTGATTTTTCAATTCTACATTAAAAGAATTCGAATAAATTACTTCAAATTACCTTAGTTTTATTAATTCAATTCTAATTTAAACGATTATTGTCAGTTTGCGAGGTTTTTTTATAACTTGATAAAAGAAAAAAGTAGTTTTTAGAATAAAAATTTTAATTGTTTTTGCTTAGCTTATGTAAGGGATGAACTAATTTATCCTTTACTTCAAAACAAGGTCATGGTTATCGCCTACTTATATTTTTTGTAAAAATAAATGTAATTTCCTTAAAATGCGTAACAATATACAGAAGGATACACATGTATTAACATTTGTTGTTTTATTTATAGCATGGGCAGAAAAATAGCCCTTTAAACAACATGAAATTAGCAAGTTTCACCCCAAAAACATGAATTTTTAAAAATGTAAATGTATTTGTGTGATGATTATTGCTATAATTATTAGTCTTTGGATGTTTAATGTTTCTTTGAAAAATCAATAATAACAAAAAATTAGATGGATCGACAGTCGAAGATTATGACCCCCAAGAAAATCATGAAATCAAAAGTGGAACTACAGAACTGTGTCTTATATGCGAATTTATATATTTTAATACGTTTAACAGTTTAAATAATATAAACTGTCAATTTATTAAAAAAAGAAAACTATTTTACATACACACAAATTTTAAGGAAATATTTGCGAAGGTTCATTGCACCAAATTGAAACCAAACAGCTAACATCTTTTAATAAAAATTAAACAATTCAATGCATAAAATTAATAAAATATTTGAAATTAACTTACCTTGAACTCCACCGAATACTTCAAATTCCACATGGACAAGAATTGGTTGCCTTTGATTATCTTGTCGTGCTTGTACATAAGTTGTCATTTTGTTTCCGTGGATAAGCGCTCGAATGGATTCTAAATGCTGGAGGAATTAGAATCGGAAAGAGTCGACGGCCCATTGTTAAAAATAAACAGAATGAATTTGCTATCGCAGCACATGAATTGGGTCACAAGCTGTTTTTTTTTCTTTTCTCAATGAGACAAGGCGAAGAAATGTTTGTTTTATATCGAAGGTTAACGAACACAGTTTTATTAAAAACAGTGTTTTTGAAATGACAGCAAAAAGAAGCATACGAAATATATTAAGTAAATTAAAAACAGCTACTTAAATAATAAAAGAAAAGGAAGAAGAAGATGAAGATTTGCATTATGTGTACCAAATCTTATAGGATCTCAAGGTTAAAAAAATATAAAAAGTAAACAGGTAATTGCTTAGCTAATAAATAATTAATGTATTATTAAAAAAAGATAATAAAACTAATGGTGAAAGGAAAAAGTGTTTTAGTTATTTTTCTAGTTTTAAAATTAAGCAATATGTACCTAAAGTGAATCAAATATAGAGCATATACTTTAACAAATGTTTTTTTTTTTTTTTTTTTTTTTTTTTTTTAAATACAACGTAAATAGAGTGTGGTAAACACTGGTGTCAATATGGAAAAACTGTACACAATGAATTCCTCAATTTAGGATTCACGATTTTTAATTAAGAGCGAGAAAAATCAGAAATTACAGGAAACGAGCCAATAATAAATTTTTGGTCATAATAAAATCAAGCGGTGGTTTTAAAACAGTGGTTTGAGAACCTCTAGGGCCATTGGAACCTTTGATGTCTCGCACTCAATGTAAAATTTTGCACTGATTACTATTTGTTGATTAAGAAACTTCTGCAATTTTAATTCTTGAGATCTTGTGCAGTGCAGCAAAAGAAACAAAAAGGAATTATTGGTGACTAAGGCATTCAAAATCCCAAACAAAGCTAATAATACATTTTAACGCTTTACCATCTAGTATATAGGGTAGGTGCTCCAGTGATTGGCATGCTCCAGTAATTGACATCTATCCCGAAATAATTAATAAATAAGAAAAATAATAAAATCATATATTTTACATATAAGAATTTTAACATTTTATGTTAAACACTGGAGCATAGGGTGCTAATAACAGGTAAAATGAATAACTAGCAGTGTCAGACACTGGAACATAGGGTGCCAGTTACTAGTAAAAGGAAAAACTGGCAGTGTCAATTACTGAAACAGTGAGTGGGTGTCAAATAAAAAATCATAAAAAAAAAAATCGTTATCAAATGTACATATTTTAATATATATGTAGTTCTGAATGTCTTTCATGCCATATGTATTAACTTAAGATTTCTAAAAATAATTTCTGATGACTAGAACATTAAAAACATCAGAGATTGCTCTAAAAATGTCAATCACTGGTGCACTTTCCCTACATAAATAATTTTAATTTTGAACACATTATCAAATTTATGCATTATTATTTTGACTTTTTTTTTTTTTTTTTTTTTTTTTAATTTTACTTTAAATACAAATCTGATGTTTCACCCCAGATATCTTTACAACTGTATGAAATGTGTTAGAATTCACATAACATCTAAAATGTTATGTATAGAATGAAGTGAAATCTTGATGATAAAACGGAAAAGCTATGCTACAAATTATATAAAAATAATAAGCAACCCAACTCGTTATTATTTTTTTTTTTTTTGCACTATTTTTTTTTCTAATATTTTAATTCAATATACAGATATTGTAATATTTAAAAGTTACAAATCTTTATAAGATACAACAATTAATTTAATAAGAATGGTATCAATTTAGTTCCAATTAAACGAAGTACGTAAAGTAATCAAATGTAATATTGCCACCCGAATGCCAAGATAAAAACATTTAAAACTTTAGACAAAGAAAAATGTCCTTATTTTTATTTGTATCTAAAAAAAAAAAAGGATTAATAAATTTAGTATGTGCGCATTTAACATTAAATCAGACTTAAAAAAAAAAAAAAAAACCATCAAAAGTTTTATACTCTCAAATTACAATGTTCGCAATTACATTTCTTGATTTTCCATATCACAATGTTAAATATACTTGCAACAAAGTTTTTATAAAGTTATAGATAACCATAAAAATAGCAGAAAGAAAAGTAATTTCCTTTTTAGTTTCAAAATTATGGTTGATACTTTTCCTTTCTGCAAATTTTATTTTATTCACTCAACCTACCTATTATGAGCACATATTTTCCATTTCCAAAAAAATAAAAAAATAAATAAAAATTCTCTGTGAAATATTATTTAAAAGGTATTAGTCGTTATTTTCAAATCGAAATAGTTTAAATAAATAAATAACTAGTGAAAGAAAAAAACTGAAGGCATTAACGTATGACATATATACATAGTTAAAAATAATAATAATAATAATAATATTATCGCTTAAAATAAAATTTGAGTAATAAGTCAAAAATTATTTTTAATGACAAGACATGAAAATCACAAAAAAGTCTGAGAATTTCATAGAGACAATATCATGTCAGTGATCTCTATATTATTGTGTGACGAATTTGTGTCCTAATTTCGTGTGCGTAATTTTGTAACGATTTTGCGAAATTGTGTGCGTGTTAACAAATTTTATCCGACTACATTCGCAAGTTTTCGTGTTAGACTTTCCTCATCCAGGGTTCGCATTGTAATAATTTATGATGATATCCCCCCCCCCCCTCGTCCCACAAATGACAAATGGTGCGAGATTTTTCTTTTAGATTATAAAAACGATTCCTTTTAAATTAAGATGATTTTTTTTTATATATATATAATGGTGCAAAATTTGTGCCTGACTGACTTATTTTATATTCCGTATTGGGACAGAGTAACCCAAATTATTTATCTAATATCAATTAATTTTAATAGGTCGATTTATTGTATTATTTGTATTTATTTATTTATTTATTTATTTATTCTTTTGTACGCAGGGCGAGATCGATTAACTAAAATTTATGTGGATATCTGGCTTGGTTCATACTGTTTAAGTTTCTTTTTCTTTATTTCTTTTATTATTTATATATATATATTTTTTTTTTTTTGGAGGGAGGAGGTAGGGAGGGGCTTTTCAAGTCCAGTGTTCAGGTATCTTGATTTTAACGGAATTTAGCTAGTTCAGTTACCATTCTGTGAGCTTGATAATAAAATCCAAAATTGTTTCATATAAAAGAATAATACACTATTAAACAAATAGATATTCAATTCACTTTCTAAAAATACAGTTATACCAGTTATAAGTTTAGACCATTTTTATAAAGCTCTTCATTATTATTTTGGTTATGTAAAATATTTTTCCATTTTGGGCTCCAGTCGGCTTGCCCATCCATCAATGAAAAAAAAAAAAATAATAATAATAATAATAATGCACCGTCCAAGCTTTGAATTGACTGTAATAGAATTTTCAAATTGGAGTACAATCTAATGCTCCAAGCCTAGTTAGTGGTTAATAAATATCGTATATCAAATAAATTTGATGAAGAAATTTTGACTTTTTTTTTTTTTTAAACACTGCTTCGAATGCAAAAGAAAATACAATAGTTACACAACTTCTTATTAAATTAAAATTTATTTAATTAGAAATTGCGTTAAATTCTATTGAAATCTAACATATTTTAAATATTTAATACATTTTAAACCAAAACGAACTTTAATAAAGAAGCATCAATAAACTGGCGTTGTAAAAATATTACTTACAAACTTTGAATAAACACCATACAATGCAATAAACTCGCAACAATTGTTTCGGGTCGAAAAAACACACGACCCTTCATCAGGCGAATAAAGTAAGCACGAGTGCTGCAGTCAAAGCGGCAACGCACCTGCAGCACTCGTGCTTACTTTATTCGCCTGATGAAGGGTCGTGTGTTTTTTCGACCCGAAACAATTGTTGCGAGTTTATTGCATTGTATAGGTGCGTTGCCGCTTTGACTGCAGCACTCGTGCTTACTTTATTCGCCTGATGAAGGGTCGTGTGTTTTTTCGACCCGAAACAATTGTTGCGAGTTTATTGCATTGTATGGTGTTTATTCAAAGTTTGTAAGTAACAAAACGAACTTTGTTTACGGAATTATATGAATGGACTTACACAAGGAAGACAAGCTAAACATATATGAAAACAATTATAGAATGATAATAATATAATTATACACCTCTGAAAGCAATTATAAAATGAATATCAGCTGTGGAACATAAACATTAAATGTGAACCAAAAATGGTAAGAAATAGTTGCATAGAAAAGGCATTATTCGACTCAATATTTTTTATTATCTTTAATACAAAATAAAATGTTTTTGAGTAAAAATAAAAATATGCAATTTTGCCTTTACTTTACTTTAAAAAGTACATTTAATTAAATTTTAAAATGGCTTCTAAAGCTAACAGCTTTAATCAATTCCAAAAATTACAGTGCAATTGCAACAAAATAAAAAATTAAATTTCGGTCTAATTTAAAAAAAAAAAAAAAAAAGAGAATAATTCACCAAAACTCATTTCCTGTGGTTTTTATTTATTTATTTTTATCCTGTTTGCCTAAACTTGTGACGAAATTGGGTTTAAAAAAAAAAAAAAAAAAGTACTTTATGATAATCAAATATTTTAAAATTTGTCGAATTTGAAATTTGTCTTAAATAGATTACATTTTATCACAAAATTCACAAAAAAGATTTGTCAAAATATATTATATGCTTAGATATACAGATAGGTACTTCCAATTCTAAAACGAGATTTAAAAATATACTAACGTATTGGCCTTATTTTTAAATACGAGCAAGGGGAAAAACTTGATTACTAACCAAACTTAATTTTTAAAGTGATTAATCTATTAGATGATTATACATATATACATACACATATTTTATGTATTGTAAGTTGTATGAAAGAAGTATACAATATATTTATACAATGTTGATAAAAAACCCTTTGCCGTCAAAGAATGATCATTTTATCGCCAATTTGAGACTAAAGTCCTTTTCATACTCTAAAGGAAGACCTTCCAATATAAATATTCAAAAAGTCTCCCCCCCCCCCCAAAAAAAAAAAAAAAAAAAAAAAAAAAATTAAATTTACTCAAAGATAATATGGGGCAAAGCCATTCAAACTGAGGAATCTTTATAATTGGAATGGGGAAATATTTTGTTTATGATGACACATTTTTGTTAAACGAGGATAGTAGCTATTTTAATTCTGAAACTAAAAATTCATTTTTATTTAAATTTTAATATCTGAGTGAACTTTGTATAGATACAAAAATCAAGACCGAAGATTTTATTGGTTTTATAAATATAAAAGCTATGGATAAGACTTTTTTTTCCAGTGGAAAAATTACCATCAAACTTAAAGTAAGATTGAAGCAAATTCAACATAATAGCTTGATTATTAGAATATACTTGGAACAGAACACGGGAAAAAAAAAGGACAAAAATGGTTGTGGTGTGTAAGACACTTTCTACTACTTCTTGTGACACAAATTCTTGTGACACTTCTTTCTATAACTTGTCGTGTGACACAAACTTTGTCACCGACGCACATAATCCCCATCTTTCATTGCATCTTGAGATAAGTTATTTTTGATAAGATTTTACCTTATACGTAAAAACCAAAAGATGGGGGCTACTGTGGCAAACGTTTCATGATTTGAGTGATAGCTGTATCTTAGCTTCTGTTGAATATGCAATTGTTCCAAAATAATTTATGAGATGCTCATCGAGAGAAAATATTCTTATTAAATTTTGGTGCACATCGTCAACTAATGACAATTCTATGTTACATTTTAAAGAACGAGTTCCATACTTATAATACACACATGTGTAGGCCAATATTCATCCGCCATTACATAGAAACATCTAAAAACTTATATATAAGATGTTCATAATATAATTTTATACAGATATTCTTTCTAATATTTTAAAAGGAATGCTTTCCATATTACGTGTTCTGTGTTTGTGTTTTATTAGAAGTATTTATGAAATTTTAATTGGTTTAAAGTGAGCAAATTTACGGCAATAGCTACAATATTGAGAATTTTATGTTTTAAAAATGATATATTAAAATGTCTTGTGATAACATCCTTTTGTCTTCGTAATTAAAAAACTAAATATATATATATATATTTTTTTAAAAGACCTCTTGATGAGTTATAAAATTATACATGACATCATTTATGGACGAACTTTTTTTTTTTTTTTTTTTTTTTTTCCCCCCATGAGTGAGAACAGGAATGCTGATTAAATTTTAAACATAATATATTTACCGTAATTTTAAAGCTTATTTAATATTATGCTTTTGCTCAAAATATTTCCTCTCAATGGTTAAAAAAAAAAGTAACTCTCTAATAACGTTGCTTAATTATCAGTACTTCAGAATATTTTCGAATGATAAAGTAGCTAATTTTTATATTTTAACAAGTTAAGTGTTTACTTATGATTATTATTTCAAATTATCTACAGTGTAAAAAAATTCTGTAAATATACTAAAATATTTATACAGAATCTCTGTAAATTTACAATACTTCTTAGTTAAAAGTAAATAATCAAGATCCACAAATCTTTAATATTCAGTAGTTTTATCTATTTTTACTATTTAATTTCTCAATAAATATTAAAAATTTATTTTTCTGCTTTAGATAAACATTCTAAATTTTAAATATATTCTTAGACAATAATTAAATATTAGTCATTAAAATACATATATAAAATAGATTTTTTAACATCTGCGTTTATTATTCACTGTAATTTTATTTAAGACTTAAGATAAATGATTACCAGTAGTTTTACTACTGAAGCTTTTAAACAGTATAAATACACTTCAAAATTATCCACGTGCATTACACATCACCAACATTCACGTAACGAACACCGTACATACGCGGAAAGCATATTTAATCGTGCAGTGACGTTACAATTTTTCATATTCACTGAGGCACGGCTATCGTATGACGGGTACTTACGTCTTGACCATTGAACTGATTAAAGACAAATTTAAAATGCAGACGATGAAATTAAATTAATCACTATTTCAGATGTTTATATACAAGCTGTATAAATGTTTGTTGAAAGTTTGCAGTTGGCATATATTGAATATATTTACAACGAAGTACTCCGGACATTTTGATCAAATGGGAGTATTCTCCGCATCATGTTACTCATTATATTTTGTAGTCAAAAACATATTCATTGATTTATGTTTAATAAAAATTTATTTTCTCAAGAATTCAGCAAAATATTTTGTAATATCTGAAAATTGTGATTAGTCATTTACTTATTATATTTCACTTGTTTTTCATCTTTATTAACATGTTTCATAAAAACATGAATGCTGATAGCTATATTTATTGTACAGCTATTTGAATTTTATTGTAAAATTTTTGGCAATTATTTGAAATATTAGAATCTCAATTTTTTAAAATTTAATTAGAGTCTGTATACAGAGTGCATCAGAATTGATGGTAATAATAGTAAGGATGATAAAACTCTCGCAAAATCAAGTATTTTTTAAATAGAAAGTTAGGTTCATAATTCAGATTGACGAAAACAGCATCATGGCAGGCACCGAGAGTCACAATTATGCTAACAACGATACCATATATTCGATCAAAATAATGAAAAATACAGAACGTCTAATTCAGTATATCTGTAAAAATAAAAATTGTGATCTCCAATAGTGACCTTTTACAATGCATAACATATTCTACACGAAAAGGAAATTTACTGAAAATATTATTTAAAATATCCTTGTAAATTTTAAGCAAAAATCTTTGTTCGGCTTAGAATTTTAAAAGGGATTTTTCTGATTTTGTAAGTAAGATAACCCTATACACACACACGCACAAATCTTTATGGAGTTCTGTCGTTATTAAAGTTTCGATTATCATTCAGATAGATACATATTATAAAATAGGGGTGATTTCCAGTTTAACCCTTTCGCGCCGACTGTCACGCATACATGTCTGCAAGAAACACACTCATTCCCCGCTTTGGTGCACCGGCGTGACAAAGTGTTTTCTCGTTCACGCCCGGGCATCACACATTTGTACCACAGGGTCCTTTAATGTTTCAAATAATGCAATGTTTGGCACAAAATGGCATTGTATGTCCACAGGGTTTGAGATACTGATTTATAGGATTTGAGCGTGTGTTTGCGCTTACCGTCGCGAAAGGGTTAACAGTTTTTCAGTTAAATAAAAATCGGCGATTTCAAGGTACTTTATTTTTATCTATTAAATTGTACGAACCTACCCGTTGCCTAGAAATGTTACTGAAATAAACTATTGGAAAATTCGATGTTATTTTCTTTCAATGAAACATTTTAAATTATTTTGTGTATTTTGCGTAAATTTTCTTTGTTTTCCATACTTTGTTGATTGCATAAGTTCAGAGCAAATTAAGTAAAATATACTTAATGTTATTTACTTGAAGTTTCTTTGGAAAGAAATCGGGTTCTTCAAGTTATAATAAAAAAGAAAATGCAATGGAGCTATTTTAAATTGCACATTCAGGATTCTAGAATTTAGTCTACTTTGAAAATCTAGTTCTGCATTTTGACATTTTGTGAACAAGCTTTTAAAATAAAAACTAAAATACTTTTATGATTCCATCTATTCCTATTGAATATTTTTTGACTAGTAAATGTTATTTATTATTTTATTTCGCATTTTTTCGAAGCCATATTGTGTAACAAGGTCAAACCTATAAAGATCTCAAAGACGTTAGGGCTGCATAACGATATTTAACTATAATAAACACTTTGACAGCATGCCAAATGTTTGGAGGGATTCAACGTTGCATTAGAAGGTTTTAACTTAAATGCTGATTTGTCATATGTAGTAGACGTCTTCAATCTTATTTACTGACGCACAGATTAGTTTATCAAATATCTCATATAATCACTTTGATAAATTTCAGCATATGCAAATAGTACGTAAAGTTTAATTCCTTGCAAATGCAGCAGTTGACATATTAATCCTTATAGTTAAAATTTAAAAATTATGAGGCTCAAGAAAAATTACATGTATAGCTTTTAATTACATTTTTGTAATTTTGCTAGAAAATAAATTTTTAAATGTATTATTTTTGTACAAAATCTGTTATTTCATCTTCAGTAATTTTTTCTTAGATTAAATTTTTAAGAAATCAAGTTAATAGCATTAAGTTGATAAATATATATATATATTAAGAAAGCTCGCTATACTAAATATAAAAATGATATATTTCTAGAATTTTTTTTTCTTTTCTCCTTGTGTACAAATCTAGAAAATTTGTGCTTTCAGCACATGTGAGTTTTAAAACCGATTTTGATTAAAAAAATAAAAATAAAATCAAGTTCAAATAAATAATAATAAAAAAAATTGCACAAGTAATTTCAAATTAATTAGTAAGTTTGTTTTTTAAAAAGAGCAAGTTTTAATTCAAATAATTGCAAATGTGCAGAAGAAGTGTTTCACTTTACAGATTTGTGGTCAGCAAATCACCTCATACTACCTAATGTTTAAATTATTATAAATGGAGCTTAGAAAGTAATATTCAATGGGAACTTATCTATTTTTATGAAATAAAAAAATATTTAGTGGGAAGACTTGCTAGCAGTACAGTTTTGAAAAAAAAAAAAAAAAAAAAAAAAAAAAAAGGAAATCAATAATAGTACAAAATTTTCATTTGAACCTCAAAGTATGCATTAAATAGAAAACTTATATAGGTTCTTGTTCTTATAAATACTTTTACACATATTAAATATTTATCTCGGCTTCCACAAGCAATCTGAAATTTGATATACGTCACTATTAGGGTTTTATGGTTTTACCTCGCCCATCGTTTTTTTTTTTTTTTTTTTTTTTTTGACAGAAATCTGTGGAGAATTTAGGAATAGTCTTTCAAGCCGTGCTGGTGGTAACTTGGCTTTATAAGAAAGATTTTCTTTTTTTTTTTTTTTTTTTTTTTTTTTTTTTAAGAAAAATAGTTATACACCATTGTCAAGAACACTATGAAGCATTTTTGCTCATTTAAGTACTTTAAAAGATTCATGTTTTATTCAAGTTTTAGTTATATATGAGACTTATGTAAACAAAATATAGAATTTGTATTTCTTTAAAATAACGTCATATAGCTGCTGTAATGAAATAAAATACTGATTTTAAAGAACGCATTTTTTAAATTTTTTTTTTCTCCCTATCAACTGAGTATTGTGATCCAGAGATTTTGAAGTATGTATTACAGTTTAGAAAATTTTCTTGTGAATGTTTTCACTTTTATACATTTTGCATCAGTTGATAAATATCATAATGTAATTCCACGTCATTTCCTTTTAATTTACAGGCAAGTCGTATTTTAATTCTAAATTTTGAATAGTGATTATTTAAATAAACGACGAGAAAAATGCAGATATAAAAATAAAAACAAAAGAAAAATTATCTCTTTTTAAAGTATGTTTAAACTAATAAAGAAAATTTAGATTTTTTACAAATCTTTCTAAAAGTGAATTTATTTTTAAAGGGGAAAAAAATAAAGAAGGAAAATAAATATAATCTGTAATTTAAAATGTAAATTAAACACAAAAATATTGTGATACTAAAAGTATTAATTTGGTTATTTAATAATAATATTCTTTATTAATTTCTATTATTCTAATTTAGAATATTTCATGGCGATAATCAAGAGAAAGTTTATAACCGTAGGATATAAAATATACAAAATTTTACGCATAAAAATATTTTATTTTCGACTTTGGTTCAAAAGACCATTCATATATAAAAAGAAAATATAAAAATTTTATTTCAAAACAAGTTAACAAATTTTATATTAAAATTTAAAAAGAAAAACAGTAAAGAAGCTTGAATATCATCATTATACATGAAAAAATTTCACTTCACATCAAGTCTACTTGCATCAAACATACAAAAATGAAGACCAAGAAAGTACTTCGAGTACACGGAGATTGAACAAGCACAAGAACTTGAAAGTATTTCAAGTATTTTGAATCTGTAACAGAAAAAAAAAAAAAAAAAAAAAAAACTATTTAGAAAATCTATATAAGCAAGCAACTTTTAAAGAAACTATTTCCAGTTATTTAAAAACTTGATAAATTTTATTAATAAGCGTACTAGTGAAAACTGTTAGTTTGATCTTAATAAATCAGTTGTTGAAGAGAATATTCAAATCCAGCGTTTTTTACTGTATGCAGTTATCTTAACTTCAAAATATGTTTTTGTAATACTGATACGAAAATATTATATTCAGAAAAAATTGCGAACGTTATTTCTCAGATTATGGTCAAAGTAAAAATGAATAAATAGATGGATAAAAAATAATTTGTCAAGAAAGAAATACAAGCTTGCTATGAAATTTCATAATTTTATAAGCGACATGTCTTTATTTATTTATTATTATTATTTTAAATACCTTTTGTTTGATGAATACAGTACTATCTTTGGTATTATAATTGACTATCATTAAAAATGGAATGTTTTAAAATAAAAAGATGCACAAAATTATATAGATGAATTATAGTACTGATCTAATACAAATTATATTATTTTATTTAAAGATACAAAACTGGAGCAGCAAATTATTTGTTTGCAAAATAATTTATTCAATGCAAGAAAATCTTTTGGTTATAAATTTTCCAGATGAGTGATATTTTGAATGAGCATGATTTATAAATAGGAAATAAACATGAGAAGAAAATGCGGCTTGAAAGATTTAATAAAAATCATGCGATACCTGTTAAAAAAATATAAACGAAGTATAACCTTGTACATTATCCGATGCATGACACTCCGTAATAGTAAATACCTATAAAAGCTACAACTGCAAGAATCTGCTTAGGATATTTTTACATTAACTTTTTTTCTTCAGTTTAAAAATTTTTAACAATACTTAAAAGTATTTCAATTTATAATGGTGACGTACTCGAATTACATAAGACAAGTTTATGTATAGAATTGTGCCACATACTAAAATTCAGCCACGTTACAAAAAGCATATCATTAAAAGTATATTATAAAAAATATCAACTAAAATAATAAAATACATTTAGATACTTGCAAACTTTTACGCTTTTTAAAAACCACTTTAATTTTATAGAAAATGCTACTTTATTTAATCAGTGAAAAGTGTTGCAAGAATTTATGGAAAGTTTCTAGGAAAAATACTAGGAGTCAAAATGCGTAAAAGTTGGCATCTATGCTTTCATAAAATCATCTGTCTGTGTAGCCCTATATATGCCATTTTAACTGGAAACAAGTCTCAATCTAAACTAGGAGACTCGTAAATTTAAACTTAAATAGTTTTTTGAACAATTTAATTGTTTTATGTATCTATTTTTCTAATTGTCCGTTTTCCTGTTTGTCCGAACTTTTGCCCAACATCGAAAATGCAACACCATGAAAGAGTGGGTTGAATGTGATAAAAATTTAAACACAGGCATCTGATGCCTATACGCGATTTTATTTATAAAATTATAATTTTAGATACCACGGCGTAATACGGCGAGATCAGTACGAAGTAGGATCACTCTCGCGGAATGGCCACTCATGCAGCAACCCTACGAGTTGCAGGCAGAGAGTGTCCTGAGGAATGGAAACCCATGTTTTCAACTATACTCCACAGTTCGTCTTCCGATTGAGTCTGGGGTAGAGCAAACAAATGACAGCCAATAACCTCCTACAGATTCTCAATTAATGAGAGATCAAGAGACCTTGAAAGCCAAGGAAAGAGCTGGACATGCTGCAAGAATTGTCTGCTAATGACGGCAACATGCGGTCGCGCGTTGTCTTGCCTTAAAAGACCAATTTGAAGCCGCTGATTTTATGGTAGCACAACCGACTTCAGTACCTCATTAATATATTGTTTTGGTGACGCCATCAGCGTGCCCCTGATGTGTACTAGGAGTGATCTGCTATTGTGTATGATAGCACCTTAAACAATTATGCAACGTTGACGAGCGTTATAGCGCTCAACAATAGCGTTCGGATCCCCTCTATCCCCACTACGCCTTTAGACTCTCACCCAACGACTATCATTCGACAAACAAAACTGAAATTCGTCGTTGAACACTCCATTGTGCTATTCAGCCCTCCAAATAGCTTGATCTTGACACCATTGTAATCTTCCACGTCGGTGAGTCTATGTCAGTGGCAGTTTTCGTAAAGGGAAACATTAATGCAAGGCCACTTTCAGCCAAGTGTCATAAAACTGTTCTTCTAGATACTGGAGCTTCCGAAACTCCCTGTAGATTCTGTAGAGTGTTAAGAGTAGATGATTGAGGGGCTAGGTGTACATGGTCTTTCATGAGGATTTACATTTCCGTCTTCAATCCATCGGGTGAATATTATAGGTGAAATTGAGGCCTGGAAAAGTGCATTTTGTGTCCTACCAATATTTAAGTAATAATCTTAAAAGTTTTAAGAAAGAAGTGTTTAAGTTGCAAAATGTAAATATTAAATATAGCTTAGATTAAAAATTACCCTCCAAACCTATTATTTTTACTAAGAGTTTTCAGTGGTCTTAATAAAGACCCCTTATTCACTCAGAAATGATAAGTTGATCAAATTTGATTTAGGATATAAAAGAATTATTAGAAACAAAACTGCAAAAAATAATTTTAAAATCAAAATAGTATTATTGACTTATTACAAAGCAGTATAGACAAATAATGTAAATTTGGATAGTTGAATCCATTTCATTTATAATATTTTTTGCTGAATTATGATTTTATGAAAGACTTTTAGTAAAGACGACCTTTTTATAAGACTTTTTTTTTTTTTTTTTTTGTTAACAGCATCGTGAGTGGCTTGCTTGGCTTCACTGTATTTTTTTTTTCTTTTGATTGTTGTTGTTGCTGTGAATTAGCAAAGTTAGCATTTTGTCTTTAAATTTCAACCCGCTACGAGCAAAATATTGCGAGCACCATTTTTCGATTAATCGCCGAATTAATCACTTAATTGAAGTGTTGTCGATAGATTACGATACAGGTATGGTGCTTTATGGTTAAAATGCACATTTATTAAGATCTTTTGTTTAGATTAATTTTGATTTTAAATGTTAAAACATGTCTTAAAAAGAAAGTAACAAGATCTCAAGATAATTGTATTCGATTCAGAATAAATAGGCAGATCATAAAAAAAAGTGGCAAAAAAAAAGTCATATTATAGGTCGTGTAGTCAGACTAATCGTATATAACATACACTAGCAATATATTATCCTCCATCCCATTCAAGAGCATTGCATAAAGTTTCAATTTTATGTCATTTTGAACTTGTTTAGGCATGAAAGCCCTTTATATTGTTTAAAAATATAAATTATAAGTATGTGCAAATTTTGTGAGTAATCATTGCTACACGTATATAAGTATATATGCAATGGGGTTCTCTATTTTTCTAAAAAAAGTGATTATACCTTCACAGACACCATAATTACATTTTGTGTTTTTAATTGCAGTTCGCATTAATGTATTACATACCTGCACACGCGCATGTATTATTCTAAATGTTTTTGGATAAATCTTTCAAAATTTCTACATATAATATTTACAAATAAATTATTGCAACAATTTCACAATGCAGTCTTACAAGGAGAGGTCATGACATGGAAAATTCACATCGGGACGAAATTGCGTAGGATTGTAGTATACTATGAAGGTAACAGCTTATTAAAGCAGTAGGACCCACTATTCACAGAATTTCGAGAAAAAAGCATTTAAAGTTTCAGCAATCTTTAAATACAAGTTATTTCACAAGCGAGGGAGCGCCCCAGTGGCGTGAGCGTAAAGCACTGGTCTTCCACCCAAACAGCATGGGTTCGAGACTACCTACGGACTTTTTTTTTTCCTTAATCTTTTATGTAATCTAATTTTTTTATTTATTTTTACTTTATTTTATAAATGAGTTCAAAATTTGAAAAAAATATAAAAGATTATTTAATTTTCTTAAATATAAAATCATTTTTTTAAAAATATTTATAACTTAAAAATACAATAAATTTTTATAACTTAAAAAAATAAATTTTAATTTTACAAAACACTAAATAACAAATATAAAGAAAAACAAATAAAAAATTTAAATAACTAAAAAATAAGCAAGCTGTAAAACAAAGTGTAAAAAATAGTTAGCAGGTGTACTTAAATCTTGGTTTGAGCCTCCTGTTTTCCTTTTCCCCATAACCATAAATGGTTATATGGCAGATGCGTACATGACATTTGCGTACAAGCTGAAATTAGTGACACTTGCGTACAAGTCCAGGTGTTCCAAATGTTACAGATCTGTTTTCGAAAAATCAAGTGGCATTTCCGTACAAAATTTGTTTCGCTGTATTTTTCGTTTGTAACACAAAGGGGTTGTATCCATATGTTAAACTTAAAGATAAATACTCGTATATAAATACGTGAATTTTCTCTTATGCATGTAGTCTTCTCTTACGGCTGACAAAGTTATGAGCTTAACCCTTTGCGGCGCAAGACAATTCGGATCATCTGGAATTCATGAACTAAAAGAAACTAAAAGAAATTTTAAATTTTAAGGTTAAAAAAAACCGGTCTTTTCTGCTATGTTATAAACGTAAACTTTTGCTAAAATATTTCCGGAATGAATTTTTAACAGCTGGATCTTAAATTTTGCGTCCTCGCAGCGAGGACAGCGCGCGTTAAGGGCATATAAAAGTTGCAAGCTATAATAGCCGTAGTTATTTTCTGAAATGGCATTCAATTATTTATTCACTGAGTCAAGATCAATAAAGGTCCTTATAAATGCTATTAAGGTCTTTAAAAATATTTTTATTTCTTAAATACTTTTTTACAAGTATGAATTTGTGTGTCTCCAATAAAGAAAAAAAAAGTTAAAAAAGATCTCTCTTCTTTATCAATAACGAATTGAATCATATTCCTATTCCTGAAATTATTTGTCGTTCACCTATATGCCTCTCTTTCTCCCCCCACCCCCCCAAAAAAATTGTGTGTGTGTTAAAAATGAAAAAAGTCGATAACTTTATTTTAAATTATGTCACAACACCCTATAAATTACGTAAACCCTTTTAGCTTGTTAATAATAGAGAGCAGGTGAAGTGAAATATTTTATTTCGTCCACAGAAAGATTTAAGAAAAAAGTCGTCGTCGTCGAAGAATAAAGTATGTTGATTAACATTTAAAATCTACATTTAAGGATAACATATCTTTGCCTGTAACAATTTAATAGTATCGTCGTAATCCTATACTTTCATCATTTCTCTGTATTTTTTTTTTTTTTTTTTTTTTTTTTTTTTTTTAAACGAAATTTAATATTGTTTTGGATATACCTAAAATAAAATAAAATACTTAGAAAAATAATTAAAAGCATTTTTTTTTTGTTTTGCCTTATTTTATAGTTAAAACAAAAGTAAAATTTATTTTTTAAGTTATAGAAATTTATTGTATTTTTAATTTATAAACATCAAAAATAGAAAAATTTATTTATTTTATATTCAAGAAAATTAAAATCTTTTGTTAAAATTTTCAAATGAATCATAAAATAAAATAAAAAAATATAAAAAGTTAAAATTACATAAAAAATTAAAGAAGAAAAAAAAAAAAATCCCGTAGGTAGCCTCGAACCCATGTCATCTGGGTGGAAAATTAGTGCTTTACGCTCATGCCACAGGGGCGCTGCAACCCTTACGAAATAACTTGTATTTAAAGATTACTGAAACTTTAAATGCTTTTTTCTCGAAATTTTTGGGATAGTGGGTCCTACTGCTTTAATATGTTGTTACCTTCATAGTATACTACAATCCTGCACAATTTCGTCCCGATCTGAATTTTCCCTGTCGTGACCTCTCCTTGTTAGTGTATTTACGGAATGCACACTAATATTACGATTGCAGAGCTGCCAACATTTTAATTTATTCCGGAGCATTTTTAGCCCCACCTTTATTTCATACCATTCTTTATTTAAAAGTAATTTTTTTTCTTATTTTATCTTAGTTATATGTTGGAGAAAATTGCTCTATAAATTAATTGGTGCGAAATAAAGACGGGCCTAATAATCCTCCGGATTAAATTAAAATGTTCGCATCTATGAGAATAAATTTTTCATTGATCTGACAAAACATCTTCAAAAATCTTAGCCCCTCCCAAAAGTTAAGTTCTGGATCCGCCACAGGCCAACATTTCCTAATCTACACGAGCTCTCTGGAACGTAGAAATGTTCGCAATTTTGGTTTCTGTAGGTGCCAGTGAGTAGAAGCAGTTGGTTCAAGCACCGCTTCCTCTTTTATCTAGAGTAATCAAGTAACCAACTTACACGTCATATAATGAGCATAACTTGTTTAGCTGTGTATTCTCCCACATTTTATACTTCTGTGACCTAATCTTCATGGTGCATTTTCTACGTCGAACAGTATATATCAAATTAATATGAAAAGCCTAAGAAATATTTTTAGCTAATAAAATTTTTGAATTTTTTGACAAATTTAATGCTATACTCCCCTTAAATAACGATAGAATGAATCACAGATTGACATGTAAATTTTAAATTACGGGTCTAACTTCTTTCATATAAAAGCTTTAAAATCTTTTTGATGGACACTTTAGTTAATACGCTTTGAGGAAAATAACTTAAATAAATTGAAATGTGAAAAGTGTGGTTTTTAAATTGAAGAGGAAATTCCATTCGCAGTATAACTAATAAAATTTGATAGTCAAAAACTGCCAAAGAAAATGTTATCAGTGGAACAGATGGTTCAAAAAATAGATCTGGTGTAAAATCAGAATTGTTTTAGAGAGATTGATGGCATCTTTATTACTGCTTTATTAAATATGTCTGTTGCTAAAATTGTCCGTCATTTTAATGAAAGATTTCGGAGTCAACATTTGCACGTGTTCTAAGTAACTGGTATTTCATAAAATGTTAAAATGAATAAAAACTAGCAATAACCGACAGATATAAAATGATACGAAGAGAAACTGTTCTAAAGTAGATTAGAGACAATGTGGACTGAAAATGTTACATGTTCGAATGAGAAAAGTTTTATTCTTGATTGACCAAATAATTTTATTTGTTTATGACAATATCATATAATAGCGAAAGGTAGAATAAGCGTTTTAAAGGCTGATGTGAATTGGATGTTTTAAAAGGTGGATATGTGCTGTTCTATTCTGAGCATCAGTTTCAGCTAACGGCAAAATGATTTTAGGTGACGACTAGGAAACATTGAGCAGACATCCGTAAATCTGAAACATACCATTCTTAGTATATTATTCTCTTTTAAATGGCAATAATTTAACTTTTTAGACAAGAAAATACTTTTGTGTAATTTCTAGAGCAACAAAAAATGGTTTGAAGAAAGAAACATCAATACTATAACTCAGCTATCTGAGACCTAAAAATTACAGAAAATTGTTGAACTTGCTATATCAGAAAAGAGTATGCGCAAATAGAAGGCAGTATGATTCATTTAAAGACTTGAGGATAACGTTTCTGCCGCATGGTACGTTAGTGATCCTGATTATTTCGGAAGGGGGGGGGTTGTTAAAACTATATTAGAGAGAATGGCTGATTGCCTCCCTATAGGAAAAATTGTCCCACAAATTCAATAAATAAATAAATAAAATTACAAAAAACGATGAACAATCGAAATTTTTTGTAATTCTGAACCCGAGAAAAACTATTTTTTTTTAACTCTATTTTTACTTTTTAATTAGAAAAATGATTTTTGGACTTAAATCCTTTATACTTATCAGTACAGAAATGTCTTTTAAGTTATTACCGCTGGGTTTTAAAAGTATTAAAATACTTCTTACCTGATTGTTAAACATCCTCTGAACATTCAAACTCGGCTTTCTTTTTGTCACGCCATTTTTTTAAGGATAAATCACAAATAGGTATCGTTTTTAGGTATTCTTCATATTCTTTTAGTCTTTCCTGAAATCATTTAATGGGAAAAATATCTTACATATACTAAATACGTTCCAAATATGAAGCTTGAAATTAAAAAAGAAAAGAAAAGCCTCAAGACACGTTCTTAAACGTGTATATACTGCAATGTTACGGAAAAAATAATACAGAGTTTTATAAAGTCAATAATTTTTTTTATTTAATTAGTTCAAGATTAATTCAACAAAGTATAAATTACTTTTAAGAAGGTGAAGTAGAAAATTTCCACATCGCATCATTAAATATCTCAAGGATATGAAAGAAAGAAAAATCTTCCCTTAAATTAATTTTAACTATCTCAACTTGGTTTCTCAAATGGTAGATTTCATTTCAGGTGTTATACACAAATTGAGGGTGAAATATTCATAGCGTAAATACATACAATTATATTCTGATTTGCAACTAATACATGAAAGACATTGTTTTAAAATAATATTCTTCAGGACTTTTTATAAAAAATGCTGAGTTTTTGTGTACCACTTAATTAGGGTATAAAGGAAATTAGGGTATGGCAAAGGAAAGCAATTATTATTATTTTTTTTTTTTTTATTCAGTTTGTGCACTTAATATTACGTTGGAAAAATTTGTTACTTAAAAACTTCAATACTTACCGAAAGTTCTTTCACTATTATGGATTTCTCTATTAGATTTTCCTTTTCCTTTAATTCTGATTCATTATTCTGAGAGATATCACTTTCATATAAACCCATCTCTTAAATAGAGAATTAAAAAAAAAAAAAAAAAAGAAATTAGAACTTCTATTTGCATAGATATCAATTTTAGATCATTGTTTTAAATATATTATAAAGCTGTTCAATAATACATCTGAATAGACATACATATGTATTTAAGGGATGGTTCCCCTACCGAGGCCAGCAACGTAATCTCGTGTTATTTAAGGTAAATTTTGTTTGCAAATTATTCACTACCAAAATGTTTCTTTCTTTCTTTTTCTTAATTCAGTTTTCACATTTAGAAAATTGACAATTGTTGAAATGATTCTCGTTTCCCAAAAATTGGCTTTCTAAACTTTTAATGATTCATTTTAAGCTATAAAGGGCAAAAAACGCACTTAGTTAACATTTTGCTTCGAAATGAAATATTAAAAATTTTAAAAACCAATTTTTGTAAAACGAGAATAAATTTAACGGTTGTGAATTTTTTAACGTGAAAACGAAATTAAAATATATATATATTAGATAACAAGTAAGTTGCATAATAAATTTTCCCATAAAACAACATGGGGTTCTGCAGCCAGCAACGATAATTGAAGCGCTAATAATGCGATAACTCTTCTATTGTTGTAGACTAACCCTCTATCTCACAATATGGGGAAAAAAATTACCATTATAGATTTATAGGAAGTTTAATGTATTGTATACTAGTATACCAGTACGGTTTCATCTGTGAATTTTCTAAAATCTAAGTTTCTATCGAATTACTTCCTTCTTACAACACATATAAAGATGTTGAAATGATATATCCAAAATTTTTGAAAAAATCAGTAATATTATTTTGCTAACTACAGTTTTTTTTTATAATTTTACGTCAGTACGTAAAATTTTCCATTCGATGAAGGACAGTTTCAAAGAAGAAAGAAGGTACCGTCCACTTTTTCGATTAAAAAAAAAAAAAAAACTTCGAGCTGCAAGCGACAACGCAAATTTGCCTAAAAAAGCACATTTTCATAAAAATAAATGAATAAATTAAAAATCAAGCTTCAAAGCGCATGGATGGGAGGGGGGGGGGGCATTTTTTGTACACTAGTCGAAACTGACTTCCGTGACAAGTTTTGTGGCTTTCCAATTACCAGAACATAATCACAACATAGCGCAGACAATTTATTTTATTATTAATGTAGATATAAGTCAGGAGCATCAGCAGATATATACATGCAAAAAGAGTTTCTAAACATATCAAATAAGGATTGGCTGAATGATGATTAATATTATATATATTACATTACCTTTTCCTTTCACTGTTTTATGGATATTAATTAGTTTGTATATTAAAGTACAAAATACCTTCAAAGAACTTTTCCGTACTATTTTCAGAATGACTGCTTTCTTCAACTTCAGATGTATCCATATATTCTGAAGGTTCTTCAGTAGTAGTTGTAGAACTGGGCGTCTAAAAGAGAGAAAATATATATAACGAAATTTTAGGTGAATATTTAAATTCCATAAACATCTTCACTTTGATTAAGAAATCATTGACTTTTTGAAAATGTACCATTTGATGGAAAACTTATTTCTTTCATGGCTTTTTTTTTTTTTTTTTTTTTTTTTTTTTTCAGTGCAACTTAAAAGTTTCTTATTTTAATAAAATAAAACGGATTTGCATAACACAAAATGGATGTACTTTTGAAACCAAAACTGTTCGAGCCCTGTAGAAAATTTATGTCAAATAATGCAAAACTTCATGACGTGTAGCTCTAACTACCACGTTTTTTGTTTCTACTAAAGAATATAAATACTAACTGAAATGATTTCTTCTTCTGACGTTTCTTTAAAAGATTTCTCAACAGTCTGACTAATTTTGCTCTTCATTATTTCAGGTGGTAATTGAATGCTCCAAGAATCTTTACTTGAAACTGTAAATGAAAAAAATATTAGGGGTGGTGAAAAAAATATTTCATATTCAAAAAAGAGAAATTTAATATAAATTTTATTATGTAAGTAATACAAATCTTCAGAGACTAAACACTGCAAAGTTAACCAGCAAGTCGAATGGGGAATGCCTAACTATCAAATAGTCGCAGATAGAAAGTGCAAAAACTGTTTGAATCCACAACTCATTATTTTAATTCATAGTTGTTGATGATCGAGGCTTAATATAATAAGCATCAATGTAAACACATGTTTTATTCTATAGCTCGAATTATTGCTTAGTTAACATTAGTAGATATATTGAGGAGAAAGTCTACTTGAACTGTGCTATGAATCATTTGCTTCTAAACAATGACTGAAATATAAAGAAAAGTCCAATGCACTAGGATAGTAAAAGGGGTTTAAAACTTCCAAAAAAAATTAATCAAATGTAAAATTAGAAATCAAAGAAATGACCCTCACTAAATACAACATTGCATCATCATTCTTAGAGAAAAGATTGTAACATAAATGTCGACAAGAAGTGGCAATTCTCATGTTGTCAGTATAGTGTTATGAATAGTTATCTTATCGATTCGGTACATCCTGGAAGAAATAATGAATTGTGTAGCCTTAAAAACTTCATTCTTTAGTTTTCTAATGCCACGATAAAATTTTATACGTATTGTGCTCCAAAAAAATTAGAATAACCAATACAAATTGTTTTTTAGCGTATATGCTATATAAATGAAGCATTCAATTCACTGAAAGTCATAGTTCGATCTGACTTCTCTATTCAAACAATTTTGCTAAATTTTCAACTTACTCTACATGTATATACACTAATTAAACCTCTCCTGACGTCTAAAACCTGACATCCTGAAGTCTAAAATGTGATTTATCTGAATAGTAGCGTATTTTTCCGATTAATCGCATTGCAATATTCATTATTTCTTTCTTTATTTGTTTATATAATGTATACGGTATTTTATCTTTTAAAGTCTGAATATATATCACTCCTTAAAAGTTTTATAAAACAATTCAATTTCAACTTGAACAATTTCAATTTAAAAATTTCCCACTTAATGAAATGTTCTTTAGTTTGTAGATATAAAGAATGCATTCGTCGTCCTCATTTTCAATGATGATTGGTTTACGATAAAAATTGATGGTACGAGAATATAGAGAGGACGAAAATGTATTGAGTATAAAAAATAATGTTTGCGATCACAATTAGTAATATTAAAAGAATAAAACTAAAAATTCTGGAATGAAAATCGAACTCTGTAGAAATGTACCACTGTTATGACACTAATAAAAAGCGAGCAAACACTAATCTCTCTGTCGAAAATGCGACATTTCTCACTTTTCCTGAAAGAGTGTTGGCTTGATCACTATCACAAATAGAGAAGTGTCATCTACCTCATTTAAATGAAAACATGAACTTTTCTGTAAAATGCAGAATAGTGCTTGCACCATCTATTGGTCTTATTTCGATGAAATATGAAATACGATTTTATGCATACATTTAACAGAATTCAATAGAAATTTTGGATAAACAGAAAAGAAAATATCTAAGTTAAAATCTAGCTTGATAAATATTTCACATTTTTCGATACAATTGACAAAATGATATCTTTCAAAGCTTTAATATTAGTAAAGAATGCCGAAAATTGTAATAGAAATCCTTTTTACTCAGAAAATATATAAAGGGAAAAACAACAATGCAAACATTTAACGCAAAACTTTTTTAAAATTCTATAATAATTTATATTTTTATTATAATCTTTGAAACCTACATTATGTAAAAGTTTCAACTACTTAGCATTAATATTTTGCTAATAATTAAAATCAGCCACAAAAATCATACCCATAAAGAATAACGATTCAAAATACTGCATTTTGAACTGATATTATTTCATAATTCTTCAACTTTGTGTGAAATGACTGAACCATTTTTTTTAAAAATCGTGTTTACCTAAGCAATATTTTTTCTAAGCTACTTTAGAAATAACTCTCTGTCACAAGGAACCTATTTTTATTTATATTTCCTGTTTTTCAAATAATCTTATTTTAAGAAAAGAATCCCATATTTTGCGCAGTTATACATAAAGGAAGTAAAATTTCATAAATATAATTCATATTTGAATAGTTTACTACTGCTAACTATTACTAAAATGCACTCAGTGGTTCAGGGTCTAAATGCTCGGCTGCTATTATTCTCGACTGCTTCCAAAACATAAATTTCCTCTACCTTTAACCTAAATCCACGTTACGCATCGGCGTTACGTCACATTGACCGACTGAGCATATACATGTATATATATATATTTAATCTAATTTAAATTTAAATTTAATTTATTTGTTTATGTAGTAGGAGAAAAAATACTAAAATGTATTGAATGACTTAAAATAATCTCACTCTTAATGGAAAATGAGAAATTTGGAAAAGAAAATTTTCACTCTTTAGAAGTTGACTTCATTTTAACATGTTCAAAGTGTGACATGCCACTCTTTTAGAGTTAGATCTCACTCTTTATATTTTAGTAAGGGATTTGTAAAACTGTAGCAAATGTTAAAATAGAGCCTGCACATATAAGCATTTATTTAAAAATTAAAAATAATAATAATAAGCATAATCTTTTATTTATCATATTGTTGATTTTTTAACAACATTTATTGCTTTTTACAATACACTGAAAAGGCACCATAGAAATAATATAGTGCAATTGGAATACAAATGTATTAAAATCTTATCAAATATGAGTTTTGGTATAAAAAGTATTTTAACTGCGCATGTACGGACGCTAAAATTTCCCTCTCATAAATTGATAGCTAAATATACAGGTTAACTCATACTAAAAGCTCTGTATAAAATCCTAAAAAATTCGGAAAATACATGTAAAATACAAAATCGTTTTAAATTATTATTATTTTACTATTAAGGGATATTCGGAAATAGCTGCTTTCATTCAAAGTCAGTGGATAGTTATACTAAATTAAATAATTGATAATTATATATTTAAAAATTATTAATTTAAGAAATCTAAGTTTTTTGTCTTGTGTAAAATAAAAGTTATTCGAATATACCTGACTTATTTCTTTTCATTTGCTAATGTGTGTGTGTGTACTTTAATAAGTCTTTACATATTTAAGAATAGTTATGCGTTAACTTATAAAGAAAACAGAAAACTGCGAGAAATTTCCTACGTAAAAAATCAATTTCATTTAATAACTGAAAAGCACTTTAGTATTTTGCACATATCTTTCTGAATTTTTGAGATATTAGATGGTCACACACTGCCCACAACTGACGACATTTCAATTTCTTATTAATTTCTAAAAGTTCAAACTAATATAAATTACACAAAATAGAATTTTGACTTTGAAAATATGTTACTTACTGTACAATAAGAAGATTATCTATTCAATCGTAATAAGCTTTATGTTAAATACAGAACCACAAAATATTTGATTAATATTTACTATAAACTACTATCAGGGAAGATATAAAGGTTTGAAATAAAAGCAGTCCATTTTTTTTTTTTTTTTTTAAATATAGTAAGGCTTTATATAAACTCATGTGGCATAATTATGGAATATTTTATTTTTCATTAATTTTATATCTTATCATATTGTTTTTTTTTTTTTTTTGTTTTTTTTTTTGTTTTTTTATAACCGGTGTAAGAAGCCACTCGGAATAGGAGAGTGCATGAAGCATTAGTGTTACCATCCATGGAATTCCCCAGTACGTGGAGAATAATAAATTATGGTCTAAATTGAGTTACAAAATTTTATTTTGTTATTTTACTGTATATTTTATTTTGAGTAAATTTCTTTTATACGCATTAAAAATATCAGAAAGTACGCGTCATAAACTATGCATTGCCAGATGTCGTATACAAAATATTTTAAATATAAAAGATTGTACAACTTCATGCTATCTAGAGGTATAAAAATATTTAAATTCTTTTCTTATATATATATATATATATATATATATAAACTTATTTTAGGAAAATAAAATATTAGTTAAAAAAAAAAAAATACATTTTAACAATTACATTTGAAAAAATGTTAGTGAACGTTGATACTGAAAAATATTAAAGTACTTATCGTTTTGTATGTTTTTTGCCTTTTATCATCAAAATACCATAAGTGGAAATTTTTATTCAAAAATAACACATGCCTTCTGAAGCCTTTTTAGAAGATCGTGATTTTTTCCCAATGCTGTTTTCGGATTCAGAGGATACTATGAAGTCTTCAATAGGTACCGAGGAAGTGACTGTCTAAAGAAAAATGTATAATTTATTAAACAGTCCAAATTTTTTTTTATATTTACTGATACACCTAAAGTCAATTAATTATTTGCGTAACCCCAATATTTTATTATGACCAGTATAAGGAAAGGGTTCCGATGTCCACTAAATATAGGCCTCTGCTAACTAAAATTTAACGAAATTTTCTAACTCGCATCTCAATATCATAATTATTTATGAGATTTATTTTTATAAATTGAATTTGTAGCTTAGAAAAAAAAAAAAAAAAAAATCAGAAATCCACCATGGAAATTATCAGAATATAATGAGAAAAATGTTTGAGTTTGTGAATGAAACAATTTTAACAGTTTTATAAAATTAGACATAAAAATGTACTTACTATCAAGGACTCCCTTTTTCTTTTATGGAGACTCGTTTTCGTCAATTTAGATTTCGCTTTTTCCTTAGACTTACTATCATCTCTGATGATTTCTCCTGAACATAGAAAGTTTAAATATGTTTACTTATGTATTAAAAGGCATATATAATTCAAAACCAGTATTTCTTAGATGAAGTTTCTTTTAAAATTACTATGTTTCACATTAAAATTGCTTATAGAATTCTATACTCGTCCAGCATTTTAAACCTAGAGGAGTTATCATTTTTACTTAATTCAGTATTTATAAAATAGTTTATACACGAAAACTTTTAATGGCTGTGTTCATTTTGCTACGAAATTCATATGTACAAACGTGTGAAAATTATTAATCTCAAAGTAGAAATTTAACATTTCCTTACTTTATCCTTTTACTTTAAACTATTTCAGTTTTTAAACTTGTAGGGTGTAAATGTCATGTTATACCTCAAATAATTCAAAAAATAAATAAATAAAATAAAATTCTGTCCAGAAGGGAAAAAAGTGCCAGTAATAAAGATAAAAAAAATGTTTGGCGTAACCCTGTAAAAAATTAATGCTTAAATTGCGTTATAGCAGTAGTATGCGATTATTAAGTTTCTTTTAGACATACATTTGTATGTGAATAGCACATATATTCATGGAGGCATAAAAGTTTAATTAACAACGAAAAACTTTCCGAACGTTTTTTGTTTAAAAAGTCCAGATTTTTCAAAACCAAACACAGTATGTGTCTACTGTAGTTTGTAAAGTTTTCTAAAAATGAGACTGCATTGCTTTGAAAAACGCATGTTATAAATACAGGGCTCCCAGCGTTCCTATATTTTTAAGATTGTTTTATTGTACTGCAACCAAAATTTTCAAAAAGAATATTTTCATGAAGGTTTTCATGTAAAAATAGCATCAAAATATGCAAGAAATTTTCTTTTAAAAATTACGGTGAGAGTTTAATAAAATGATCATAAAAATATAGGAACGCTGGGAGCCCTGTAAATAAATGTTCGTTGCTCTTTAAGAAACTTTTATATCTCGATGAATATACGTGTTACTTGTATAAAAATGAATGATTTTCAAGCATTGATTTTACAAAGTGATATTAAACTTTTTTTTTCTTAGATTTGTTACTGGTTCTCTTTTTGCATTCGGCGCAAAACCTTTACGGAAATATATCCGGTATAACACAATGTCTACACCCCACAAGTTTGGTTGAGATTGAATGGCTTTTCCGTTGCACTAGTGCTACAGTATGGCTCACAAGTTTGGAAACTTAAAGAAAAGTAAAATTAAGTTGGTCATTGAAAAGTGCCCGTGAAAGATGTTTTAAAAGGAAAAAAGTGATGATCGATCTGAGAAATAATTTGAAATAATTACCTCGTCTAAATATACTATATAGGTGTTGCACATATATAAACAGCTTAACATTTAAAATTAATTTGGATCTAAAAGATGCGTTCGTGCGGATTAATTTTAATAAACATTATCAATGACAATTTCAACAAATTTGTGGAGAACTTTAATAAGTTTACTTAGGCATACATAAAAAATTATGATATATTTTTACATTATATATGCGCATTATACTCATTTTTAAACTCAGTAACAATTAATATATGTTTAATACATGCCGTACCTTTTGAAGATTCAGATATCTTTTCTTTCGAAATTCTTAAACTAAGTTTGCTAATTTCTGCCGATTCTCTAGCTATTATGTCTTTAGTTGGCGCTAACGAGGGTTCTACCTATAAAGAAATATCATGAATTTGGGAATTTACAAAGTTATTGAAAGTCAATTACATCATGCACATGCTTCTGTCTTTACATGCCATGAATTACTTTAACAGATATGAAACTAACGTCAGAAATGTAGGTAATTTATTTATTTATTTTTTTCCCCCACAGCGAGTTGATATATTTCAGTGCTCAATAAGAACTCGCTCAATCAAATTAAAATTTACTTATTTTTATGAGAATAAACTATTTCAGAATTGCTACGGTCTCGCCTTTTGTCTCAGATTATTTCACCACTATATTTATACAGCAATTTTCTCCTTAATTGATCGAGGATACTTGCTACAGAACATTACTATATAAGTATGGTGATGTATAAGTCAGAGAAAAATACGGACTGTTGCAACCCTGTATTTGTATTGGTAAAAGTGAAAATTATTGTACTGAAAGAACACAGATACTTACCGCCGTAAGGAAATTTTCTTTTAATGCATCTTCACTGGTAACACTTTTTAAGCTAAGTTCTTTCTTTTTCGATTTTATAACTCCTGAAGTTTCCTCTGACTGGTTACTTTCATGGACAATTACTATTAAACATTAATTAGAATTAATCAACGAACAATTATTCTTCAAAGAAAAAAAGAAATTTCGTTTAGTTTTAAACAGCAAAACGCTACAGAGATTAATGGGATATTCACCTAATTTTTAAATACTAAACAGAATACTGGGCTGTCTTTAAGTTTATATATTTTAAACGTTAGGCTATATGCACTTTGGGTAAATACGTATTCAGTCGGGGAAAAAAGAGGGAATATAGTGGTTAACTGCTCTTTAGTGCTTGTAACTTTTCAGCGCCAAGTTCAAACAAACACTTTTCAGATGTCAAATGGCAGTCAGTTTATGCACAGGCTTTTGTAAACCTTGCTTTGTACATTCAGTTATGTGTAAACTGTGTTTGGATTGTTGCTATGTTATCATTATTATCTGGGATTAGTTTTACTGTTATGAAATCAATTCATTTTTCAAGTGCTTAAAATAATTATATAAATAATTTTGCGATGTACAATAACTCCGCCCTTTTTCCAATTGTTTGGCAATTGTGAAACGGATCAGGTAATCTTAATACCAGACAGAGTGAAGAGTGAACCGTCAGAAAAAAAATGTATCTTGATTTTTCCAACGTATTTCTCTTTCTACAATAAATGCTTATAACCTCTAAATTCGACATGATACTCTTACACAAATGCTTGAAAATTACAATGCTTGAGAATTTTACAATATCTATGTTAACATTTGCTATAGCTACAGACAATGAGCTCTCTCAAATCATGCAGGATGATTTGCAATTTTTTTTTTTTTTTTTAATTCAATTTGTTGTCGCCTTCCACCCTTAATTAATGTCGCAACCTAATCTGTATTGAAAAAGATTAAGACGGTCTTGTTATTTCATCTCCATTGTTATGAACATTCATGAAGTAGGCAATTTACAAATTAAAAAATTTAAACCGCTCGTATGTGAATCTTGCTAAACTTTTGAGCCGGAGTATATGTCTGAAATATTTAGGAGCCCTCTATAAAATATTTAATTAACCTTTTTTATATCCAGCGTTTCTTGTTACATTTTTGATAGTGCAATCAAATAAAAAATTTAACGTGCCCATAAAAATGCGCATATTGCATGTTTTTAGAATGTACAAGTAATTAAAAGAGAATAAATTATAAAACTTCAAATTACCGTCACAATTTGTGTCTCTTTAACTCGCGTAGTGACACTGATCATCTTTCTAAATATATATATATATATATATATATATTGCGATAATTTATCAGTGGCTTCGTATGAACTTATAACTGGAATACCAATAGGCAATTATACTGGGTCCACCAAGCTTCATACTCCCCAGGAGGGGGAGGGGACTTTTTGCGGACCCTGTATGTCTCTAAAACGTCTATCTGGAATAACTTATTTATTTATCCACGTTTTAAATTAAAATAAAATATTCAGTTTTAATCTTTTGTACATGGGGGGGGGGGGGGGGGGGAAGGTGTTCCACAAAAGTCATCATTTGATTTTCACGAATTTAATGACGATTTTGTACACATTGCACTTTTTTTTTTCTTAATAGGAAAAAAAGATAAATAAATCCAATTAAGGCAATGGAGAGTTAGTTGGACAGTTCCTCATATTCTTGGAAAACAAATGCTTCAATCATTCAAAGAAAAATCATTCAGTTATCAAATATTTAGTAATGTGTTAAATGTTGTACATATTTATTTTTCAGTGGGTGGTCAAATTATTAGATTTTTTTTACAACCACAAATTGAAGAAGAGCGAAAATACTTTGCACCACCCTGTATCCCAAACAGCTACAAATAAATCGTAATTTTAATACATTGTTGCACATGCTATGTACAATATTTGCATGTTTTGGTACGGAAATTGCGCGATTATATGTATATATAGGCAGATATAATTTCGTTTTTAGAAAATTATTAATTTTTTTGACAAGTTTTTTGCTTAAAACTAGAACGGATTTCCCTAAAATTTTACAAAACTTGCTGAAAAATTGACAAAACATAAGAGAAACATTATTCTGAAACATAAAATTCACACGTGTAATATTCGTTGAGATAAGTAAATATTCTACTACACAAGCGCGAAAGATAGAATTATTAGTATTTCATAGGTTGAGAGCTAAATGTATTGAGCAACTTTTGTCAAAAGTTCATTTGAATAGAATAAAAATTAAGCAAATTGTCGGCAAAAGAACAACCCAGTTTTTAGGTATTTTCCAGAGTTGAAGTTTCATAATGGGTTTTACACATGCTGCGTATTTCATTTGAATATCCATTTATTTCAATCACGTTGCAAAAGTTCCTTTTTTGGGAAAAACCCTTTACGAATTCGCACATCTTAGTAAATAAATAAAAATATGTTAAAGTTACAAGCCTATAAGAAGTTTGTCACAAAAGAGAACATTTGTAAAGTGTTTGAAATTGGATCTTCAAATTAAATACGCAGCATGTGAAAAACCCTTTATGAAATTTCAACTCTGGAAAATACCTAAAATCTAGCTCGTTCTTTTGCCGACAATTTGCTTAATTTTTACTCTATTGAAATGAGCTTTTGACAAAAATAGCTCAACAATATCTAGTTTTAAACCTATGCAATAAAATCTTTTCTATCTTTTGGGCATGCGCAGTAAAATAGTATTTACTAAAAATTCTCATATCTCAACAACTGTTACATGCATGAATTTTATGTTTCAGAATAATGTTTCTCTAATGTTTTATCAATTTTTCAGCAAGTTTTGTAATTTTTTATTGAAATCCGTTCTAATTATAAGCAAAAAGCTTGCCAAAAAATTTAGTAAATTTTAAAAAATATTTTCTCTCTAAATAACTGCGCTATTCCCGCACCAAATTATACAAATATTGCACATAGTATGTGCAACAATGTATTAAATTTACAAGTCATTTGTAGCTTTTTGTGATACAGGTGATCCTAAGTATTTTCGGTCTTCTGCAATTTGTGGTTGGTCCCCTAATTGCACTTTGGACTAAAACGATAATGAAAAATATGAGTTTTTTAAATGTTCTTTGCATGTATGAAGTTACAGACCATTTCGTCTAGTATTTTTTTAGATAATCGAAAAAAATGTAAAAAAAAAAAATTCTAATAGTTTGAGCATCAACTGTACTTTCTAATTTTGATATAGACTTCGAGCTTCCTTGTTAGAGTACAGTCGACAGGAATTTTTTTTTTTTTTTTTACTGTTTTGAAAATGCCTTTTTCGTTTACAAGCTTATTTTCTCCTGAAACCCAAAGGGGTATTAAATATTTTTGTCGAAGTAAAGCTCTCTTCTCTAATTATCTATAAGTACTTTCGTTATGCTCATAATCTAAGCTTTCACATCGAATTTTTTTATGTATCTTTATTTGTCATTGTAAAAATTTGCCACTTTTTTTTTGACAGTGTTGAAGTGAAAAAAAGTTGCTTGGTTGAAGGATTAAAATATAAATGAAAAAACTTATTTTTAAGCGTTTTAATTTTTTTTTCTCTCTCAATATTTTATTTATTTATTTATTTATTAATAATAATATAAAACTTTGACGAAACATTATTAACTAGTCATGAAACTATAGAAATGCGATTGTAACCAGAAATTAATCGCAAGAGACGAATAAAATTGTCAGACATCTATTTCTCACATACTAAGCATATTGTGTACAACCAAAAATAATTTTGAGGTGCTATGAAAAACAGTAATATTGGGAAGTTATATAAAGGTGACTCCAAATGAAGCATATCAAATTATTTCTAAGTACTGATATGTCGAATTAATATAAGTTACACAAAATGTAACTTTGACATTGATAACATTCTGTGATTTACCATATAATAAGTGGATGAGATAAAGTTAACTGCGCGATTGAATAATAAGTGCTTTGTGAAATCTTAAAAATTTTTAATTTGAAAAAATATATATTGATATTTTGTATATTAAATAGAATATTTTAGAAAAATATAATATTAGTTATAATTAAAAATATTTCAAGAATAACATTTAAAGAAATTTCAGCAAGCGCTGATATAGAAAAAAAAAAAAAAAAAAAAAAAAAAAAAAAAAAAAAGTTAAAATTTCATATAGTTTTTTGACACTTTTATAATCAAAATATGCAAGAGGAATTTTTATTAGAAATAAGACATACCTTCTGAAGTATTTTCTGAAAATTTAGAAGATTTTTTTCCTTTGTTTTTTTCGTATTTGGAGGATACTTCTTCAATTGGTAGAGAAGAAGTAACTGTCTAAATAAAGAATGTATGATTTATTAAACCATCTGAAATTATCAACACTAAATAAAAACTGGTGTACAAACGATAAATAGACAATAAGTCTTCTTCACACACCATTTATGGTGTGTGAAGAAGTCTTATTGTCTATTCATCTGAAATTATATTTTTTAACAAATTAAATTGCCATGGTGATTTTTAGGATTCCGGTTTATAAAGCCAAATTAATTTAATCATATTATATTAATAAAAGATCTAATTATAGTACATAGTAAACATCAAAATTGATTTTTAAAAAATTGTGAATTATATAGTAAATTAGCTTATGTAGCAAAAAGCTCTTAGCGGATGCTAACTACGAGATAGTTAATAAAGAAGCATCAATAAACTGGCGTTGTAAAAATATTACTTACAAACTTTGAATAAACACCATAAAATGCAATAAACTCGCAACAATTGTTTCGGGTCGAAAAAACACACGACCCTTCATCAGGCGAATAAAGTAAGCACGAGTGCTGCAGTCGCCTGATGAAGGGTCGTGTGTTTTTTCGACCCGAAACAATTGTTGCGAGTTTATTGCATTTTATGGTGTTTATTCAAAGTTTGTAAGTAATACGAGATAGTTAATTCAACGAATTCTACGATATTCAACCAGTTAGGGTTTTTTTTTTTTTAATTAATTATTATTATTAAACTTTTTTTTTTTTTTCAGAAAAGATAGCAACTGCGTCATTATTAACAGAGTATTCCACAACCTACTGAAAAAAAACGTCTGACAAAGAAGTGTAGAATTTGTACCAATGTTGAAGAACGCAACGAAACGCATCGTTTCTCCCCAATCTGTCAAGAGAAGCCCAGCTCTTTGCGTGAAAAATTGTTTTACAGAACACCATAGAATATAAAAATACTCTTTCACTTGCTAATTTTGAATAGAAGTTATATATTTTCTGTTTATGTAAAGAAACTTTTATTTATTTTTGTTTTTTCTTGCGGCCATCTGTTTATATCTACTTTGATATACTACGAGTTTCCTCGTAGTTGCACAAATATAGTAAGTAACCAAGGTATGACATAACTTGTAGTTGGCGTTCTAAGTCAGTAAGTTAACTACGAGTTACCTCGTATTTTGCAGGCAATATGGTAAAAATATACCTAATGAGTCTGATATTTAAACAACTTAATTATTTGTGATACCCCTTTATTATGTCTCCACGTGTACAAAAAGCGAAATGTGTGACTGAAAGACCTTTTGAAAAAATATGCTATAGATTTTAGATGGAAAACTACAACAATGCCAGTATGTTAATGTCAATAGTCTTTGGACTGTTTAGTACAAATAAGCCTTACGCCCTGATGAAAAATTGCCTATTTCGTTAGGAATTGTCCGTCGAAATCACAGGAACTTTTCCCAGTTATCTAGGCACCAAATTGCTAAAAATAGAGAAAAAAAAAATCAGCTAATTTCTTCTTCGATTAATTCAATTGGAAGCGAGGGGGAAAAATGTTTTTTCTCAAAACCCAGGGGAAAAGAAGAGGGGAAAAAATAGTAGAAATCGGTAGAACTATTTTAGAGCGTAGGCTCAAGTAATTCTTTAAGCTTATCCAAATTTGAGCACGAGCAAAGGGTTTTCGTGTAATAGAAATTCGGCTCTTAACCGTATAGTACTGTGACTTTCTTTGGATTCTTTCTTAACAAAGCACTATACTTAGTATCCATTGGATTAAATTTTCTCGAACTCTGTTTTACTGTTAAAGCAACAACTAAATGATGAATTAGTTTGAATGAGTGAAGCTCAAATATATATATATATTTTAAAATAATGACAAAATTAATTTGTACAAAATAGGCGCATAAAACAGCACTGAATTATATACAAAAATTATTTAATTTGAATTATGATATATGAAAATGAAAGTGGGATGTATAAACAACCAAAGCAAATACTTAGTTACACGTGAGGATATAATACTCCTTTTGAAGCTTTTCATGAATGAAAATATAATTCAATATGTTTTTTTGACAAATTTTTGGTTAAATTTTTAAATTATAGCAGTTACAGTTATCAGCAGCTTAATAAATTGGACAACGAATATTTGGAATTAGTTAAAAAGAATTTTGTTTTTGTCCCTGTAGACAAAGCTGCAAATAACTACAGTATTTTATGTAATATCTTAATATATATCTTAATATATATAAATCTCGTGTCACAATGTTTGTCCTCAATGGACTCCTAAACCACTTAACCGATTATAATAAAATTCGCACACCATGTGCAGTTTGATCCAGCTTGAGAGATAGGATAGTTTTTATTACAAAAACTCGACCCCAAGGGGGGGAGGGTGGCAAAAAAAAAAAAAAAAAAAAAAAATAGAAATGCAGTTAGACCGTTCAGAATTGGTACAAATACGTTTTAGAGGCCTACAAATCGAATGAGGATATTTTCGAAGTGTAAAGCTATTAGGAGTGGCGGGAAAGGGGGCGGAGGGGCAAAAAACAAAAAAATAGAGTTAGGTCTTTCAAAATTGGTACATAGCGGTTTTGGTACCTGCAAATTAATTGCCAATATTTTCGATTTTGTAAAATCATTAAGAGGGGTGGGAAGGGGGACAGAGGGGCCAAAAAAAATAAAAATAGAGTTAGACTGTTCAAAATTGGTACAGATAGGTTTTAGAGGCTTGGAAATCGAATGAGAATATTTTCGAAAGCGTAAAGGTATTAGGGGGAACGGGAAGGAGGGCGGAAGTAAAAAATATAAAAATAGAGTTAGATCGCTCAAAATTGGTACATAGAAGTTTTTGATACCTACAAATCGATTGCGGATATTTTCGAATTTGTCAAATTATTAGGAGGAGTGGAAAGGGGGGGGGGGAGAGGGGCAGAGGAGCAATAAATAAAAACGGAGTTAGATCGTTCAAAATTGGTGCATAGAGTTTTTGATACCTACAAATCGATTGCGGATATTTTCGAATTTATAAATTTATTAGGAAGGGCGGAAAGGGGGGCAGAGGGGGAAAAATTAAAATAGAGTTAGATCGTTCAAATTTGTGCATAGAGGTTTTGGATACCTACAAATCAATCATTTTCAAATTTGCAAAATTATTAGAATACACGGGAGGTGGATGGCAAAGGGGCAAAAAAATAGTAATAAGAGTTAGAGTGTTGAAAATTAGTATTATTAAGTTTTAAGGCCCGATAAATCGATTGCGGATATTTTCAAAAGTATAGAATTATTAAGAAGGGCGGGAACGGTGGGCGAAGGAACTCGCTTGCCGTGCGAACAGGTATAGGCTGCCGCAGGGAGTGTAGGTCCAGGCAGATTATTCCACCGATGAGAGAAGAATTTTTTCTATTTTATATCATTTCACTTTCGATAATATAGGGATTCATTATGAGTGTCGAACATAAATGCGCGCGCGCAGAGCACAATGGGATCTCGATGCGACATTTTTCTCGATCAGATTTTTTTCTCTTTTCACATGATAAAAATTAATGCAATTTTGAGAATTCTTTAGTGAATCATTTAAAAATAGGGACCTGCGAAGCGGGCTAAGCCTTCTAGGATCAAGGATGTTATCAAGGACGGTCTTTATTCGTAAATAATAATTTGAATATATTGAATATTTTACTACAATATAAACCAACGTATAACATAGCCACAGCAACGCGTGGTCGGGTCTGCTAGTATATTATATATTATATATATATATATATTTTTTTTTTTTTTTTTTTTTTTTTTTTTTTTGAAAGGACTTTGGATGAACTGAACGATGATTTTTATTATACTAAATTAAAGCTAAGCTCTAAAATTGTTAAAAAATATTTTACTGCTTATTAAAAACAAATAAAATCTCTTTTTTCATATAAACAAATTTCTAATGAAAGTAATATTCCTTTTTTATTTATGACACCTAAATTTAATAAAAATCCAGTTAAATTCAGATTTATATGCTGTACTAATAATAGTATTGGTAAATGTTTTAATATTAAGTTAAACTTTTTGAAAACCAATAGGGCTATATACCAAACCATTTTGAAAAAAATTTACGATTTTTTAAAATTCAAATATAAAAATACTAGTTATTTATGGTCCATTGATAATAATACTGATCTAATTAATAGAATTACTTTTACTCCTTCGTCTATTCAAACTTTTGATTTTGAAAATTTATTTTGTAATATTCCTGTAAATCAGCTTTATGACATAATTAAAAAAAATTTTGATGATTTTTATATTAAAAATGAATTAAATATTCCTAGAAATTTCTTTCTTAGTTTATGTCGCTTTTTTTAAAAAATAATAATTATATTGTTTTTCAAGAAAAAAATTTTAAACACACACACGATATTGGCATGGGAACAAATTATTCTTCCAGTGCGGCTAATCTCTTTTTATTTTTGTCGAATATAAATTTACTGTAATTCATAATATTAGTTTGCATGCTTATATTGATGACTTGATTATTTTTAATACAGATTTCAATAATATTGTAAATTTAATTTATCCAGATATTTTAAAATTAAATAAAGCTAATACAAGTAATTTTGAAGCTGATTTTTTTGTTTTAAAAAATAATACTTTATACACTGATTTATATGATAAGAGAAAAAACTTTAACTTCAACACTAACTGTATGCCGAACTGGCACTCTAATCTAAGTCGTAAAATTTACATAATTATAATAATGAATCAACTTTTAAAAATAAAAATATTGTGCAATATGAATTTAAGTAAACAAATATATAATTTTCAAGCACTTTTATTTTATAAAAATTTATATCCTTTAACGTTTATTTTACACTATACTAGTAATTTTTAGTTTACTTTATGTGACATCTCCGCAGCATTGAGCTTTGTAGATGTCCTATTTGATGTTGACAGCTCAAAGCCTAATTTTTGGGAAGGCTGTATAGCAGATGTTTGGACAACTATGACGCTCTGCCAGACTTTGAAATGAACTGGACATCTATGGATACGGAAGGAGCATTTATGTATTTTCAAACTTTCTAAGTTTTCAAGATGGAACTGCAATTTTGCTAACATCGACTGAAGCAGGTGGGGAGTTTTTTCACTTTTATTCTACAGGTACAGGTGGGAGTATGTCCTTGCTAGCATGTCACTTTATAAACTTATAATATTTATATTGCAAAATTCTCAATATCTAGCCTTTTTATCTGTTATTAAAGTTTACCATGTTGTTTATCATTAAAATATTAAAAATCAACCAAGCTGTTTATCATAAAAATTATATTTCAAGTTTATGGAACTAATTTGTTGTTTTGAATTACAATTTGGAATATGCTAGCTTCAGAAACCTGTTCGAATTACATAGTTTTTTAATGGCTGTGTTCCCACCTGCTGAAGAGAAGACACAGCTTGGTTGTGATTTTATCTTGAATATATTTTGAAATGAAGCTTTTAAAGTATTTGTTTTGGTTGTTTATACATACCACTTTCATTTTCATATAACATAATTTAAATTAAATAATTATTCATATATATACGCATATCTTTGGTAACAGAGTAATAGAATGTAGGAAAACAGGTAATAAAATCCCAGCGAAATCCTCAAGAACCAAAAGGAATTAATAAATAACCAAATTAAATAACCTGCTACATCTTTAAAATATGAAAAAAAAAAAAAAAAAAAAAACAGTAAAAGTTTTAATAAAGATATGAAAACATCAATTCAACTTACCTAAATGGAATCCCTAGAAAGAAGTCGTATTTTACAACTTAAAATACAATATCCAATAACAACGCGCCCAAAGTAGAAAGTCCCGGCTATTAAAACAAAGAGTGAAACCACACATAAAATACAAAAGTGTCCAAACAGATTATATGACAAAAAAAAAAAAAAAAAAAGGATCACTAAAAACTATTTAAAGCTTTAAATATTGGAATTACGTTCAGACTGAGGACATTAATCGTCAGAGTACAGTTATCAGGGCCAGATTATGGCATGGGCCCACGCTGGCCCAGGGCCTCCAAATTTAGGGGGCCTCGTTTCCAAAAATTGAGAAGTAATAGTACAATTTTTTTTATATGTCTATTAAAATCAAAAATTGATTAAATTTTTCTTTCTATATTTTATTAGAGAGCTTAAACAACTATCAAATTTTGTGACAAATTTCCTAAACATTGGCTGATCAATGCGCTTCAGTTTTTCATTTCTCATGAACATAAAACTAATGATTTTGCTATAGGTTGCTAAAACAATGAGGAAATAGAAGGTATAATTGAAGGTAAAAATTTAAAAAATGCACAATTTTTATTTATTTATTTTTGTTTTTCCCAAATTCTTATGTACTTACTGTCATTCACTACGGTATGTTTGTGAATCTCAACCAAATAAAAAATGCGCCTCTATTTTAAGATAAATACAAGCTTTTTCCTTTGTCTCTCCGTGGCTCAGTTGGTATGAGTGATATGTTAGTAATCCGGTGGCCCCACGTTCGATACCCTGAAGGTCCGGAGTGTTAATTTTTGCAGACAATTAGTAGAAAAGATGTCAATTGATAAAAGAAAATATACCGTTGACTACACAGTATTCTAAGAATTTTTGAAGAGTTTTTTTAAGAAACCTTTTTGTTACATCTCTTTTTAGAAGCAAAAAAGAGTTTTTTGTGGACTACAAGCGCCCTCTATTGATCGGAATATTAACTAAAATGTCAATGAAACAATTAACAAAATAAAAATGATTAGGAAAAACGCAAAAAAATTAACCAAATCAGTAAAATGTTAAGTTATGATATAAAATAATAATAATAAACTAAAATAATAAAAAGGTGCCTCAAACGAATAATTAAATTGCAGATATTGGCCCTTAATCAGAAAATGAAATCACAAAACTTATAGACAATCGTGTGGTGCTGCCATCTGTTGTGAATTTTAAGAAATAATTTCTCTTTTCTTAACACAGTTCAAATTTCCCCCAATTTTGGTTAATGAACAAAAAAGTTACATTTTTTTTTTTTTTTTATTAAATTTTATTGAGAATGGATCTTTCTGGGGAGCTCTTTAGAGCAGGGTAATGGGGCTCCAAATAGCATCAGTGCCCCAGAGCAAGATTAAAAAAGAAGAAAAAAAAAAAAAAGCAAGATTTTTTAATCTAGCAGCTGCTTGTACATATATATATTAAATCACAAGATTATTTTCTAAATAAATATAATTTATAAAACTATTTAAGCTGTAAAAAGTCTCTAAATTCAGTTGAACTTCAGTCAGCGCTATTTTGTCATTCGACTGAAACATTACACCCAAATGTATTATGAGAGTATAAGGAAATTTCATGCTAGGGGGGGCATATAAGGTAAGTGATTCTACAGTGCCCACTAAATATGATTCCGTATTTTTCCTAGTCAAAAATTAACGAAATATTCCATTTGATAATGTAGTATAGAAATATTTTACGTGATCTACTTTAAGAAATTGAATTTATACCTTCGAAAAACAAACCCACTAAGCAAATTATAGGAATAATAATGAGAAAAATGTATGAGATTGCTTAGAAAACAATTTTTTAAATTTCGTGTATTTACACAGACATTTAAAAAAAACTTACTGTCAACGACTTCTTTTTTTGTATTTTTTTCTTTCTAAGGAGATTCTTTTTCAACAATTGAGATTTCATTTTTTCCCCGGGTTTATCATCATCTCTGATGATTACACCTAGATATGAAAAGTTTAAATTAATAAATAATTAAAAAAATTTCATGTCTTAAAATTCATAGAATACATTTCTTTTACTATCACTTTTACATTAATGTATTTAAAGAGTACACTGTTTCAATTTAGCTGCAACCAATATTTTAGTGCAATGTATACCATTATAGAAGTGCTATTTTAGTATTAAGCACCCCTGAAATGATAAAATTTGGTGAACACTGAATGGTGGCACCGGAACATTGATTGCAACTAAAAATGCCTAAATGGTGCCATTCTTTCGCTGAAACGTTGGACTATTATTTTTAACAGTGTACTTAAATGATTATCTATTTCGAATTATATGCATATTATACTTATTTTTATATTAAGATATTTTAGTGTATAATTTAATCATATGTTTGATATATATGTCATACCTTTTGTAGATACAGATATATTTTCTTTCGAAACTCTTAAAGTTTTGGAAACTTCTAAAGAATCTCTATCAATTACTCCTTTACTCGGGAGTTCTAATGAGGATTCTACCTATAAAAAGATTATGAATTAGTAAATTTTAAATAATTTATAAAACTTTTTACTAAAATACTCAAAATCAATTTTATTATGCGCATGTTCCCTGTATTTACATATCGTCAAATACTTTAACACTTATGAAACTAAAGTACGCTTCAAAAGTATATAGACAGGTATTTTTTTTTAATTAAAGTTTAAAAAATGAAGCAATAATCATTAAAAAGATAATTAGCATATGGAATCATCACATAAATGTATTATACTGCATAAATATCCTGTTTATGTCAGATTTTTTGTAAAAAAAAAAAAAAAAAAAATTAAAATAGGCTGTCCAAAAATATATGTTCAATGAAAAGATTTGCTTTAAAGCCACCAGATGAGTAAATAAAAAATGGATTTTCTGCGTTCTATACATGTGACGAAGCCACTTCGAGATATAAAATTACTGCTCGAACTCGTTCTTTTTTTTTTTTAGTTAGTTTCAAAAGACCTTGCAACGTTCAACTTTCTTCAGATGATATAGCTAAAATTTGTCATTTTAAGGCTCATAATGTTAAGTTTCTTATATTGTTAAACTAATGAAGCTTAGCAAGTATGTAATTTGCGAAATTCTATCGAAAGATGAAAATGTTATTGCAAAAATGCGTTCTGATCAACCAAGGAAGACATTACAACGAAAAGATAGAGTGATTTTACAAGTAGTTCCAACCCAAAAAAAGTCTGTTAGAGAAATTGCGAGGACTTCAGCGTTTCCTATTTCGAGATCTACTGTTTACCGTTGCATGCAGAAAAGCAAATTTAAATATCATAAGAACGCAGAATGTGTTGGACACCTGGGTATCTATTCTCCTATCCGACTGCCATAGCGACCGTCCTTAAACAACGACAGTCGTCAAATCAAAAGTCGGAATGTGACGTCACGTAATCAAAATAACGACTGCCACAGTCGTAATTGAGGTATAGTCTGGTCGGAGAATAGATGCCCTGTGCTGAAATTGCACCAAAGAAGACACGTTTTCTGGACTGAAAAACACATGCATTAAACTGATAAATGGTTAAATATTTTCTTCGGTGACGAAAAAATTTCAATTTGGATGGCCTTGATGACTAGGTATACTATTAGCATGGTCTACGATAAAAACCTCGCCAGTTCTATAATTGCCAAAAGAAGGGCGCTCTCTCATGATGTGGGACGCATTGTTTTTCAACTTTATAATAGATGTTTCATTTCTTAATGGTCGATAACAATCTGAGATTATCAAAATGCGCTCAAAAACAATCTACTTCCAGAAGGAAATATCGTAGGTTAGAAGAGGAAATCTTGAAATTCCAACAGGAAAATGCGTCGACTCACACCTACTACTCAACAAAATCTTAGTTTACGCAGAGTCAAGTGCCTGTTACAGACTGGCCAGCCATCAGTCAGACCTGAATCCAATTGAAAACCATTGGGGAGTAGTTGAACGAGATGTATATACCCATGGTCATCAGTTTTTGACTATTCACGAATTAAATCTAGAGAATAATTGATTCTCATTACAGCCACACATTCTCAAAACGATAGTTCTGAGCATGCTTGATAGAATTTTCAGAATAATTCAAGGAAATGGATTCAAAATTTTAATTTAAATACAAAATACTCAAAAATCCACATATTTTCGGGACAGCTTTTTTGTTTATAAAAAAAAAAAAAAAAAAAAAAAAAAAAATCTGTAAATATACTGTATTTCTTTGTTGTGATTCTTGCTGATTCCATATACTTACTATTTTTTTTTCCCGATTACAGCTTATTTTTTTAAACTGTTATTTTTAAAATATCCCCTGTCCATATAATTTTGAGAAGCACTGTAACGTCAGAAATGTAGGTGGTAAAAGGTTTCTACTCAATGAATTGGATAACATTTCAGTGTTTAACACGCTGAGCGCCATGTCAATTCCCCGTCAGGTCACGCGCGCTGCTTAGATGCGCGTAATGTTTACCGTTTTTCAATAAAATCCATTAAAATTCCTTAATAATATAATCCTGTAATAAATAGAAATTAGGTAAATTTTAAATAAATTTTCTGTAATTACTTAAAACAGTAATTTTTTTAGTTTTATATTATATTTTACACTGTCAGCCACCGGTGGTTGACGCGGCCTAAACGAAAAGTTCAGTGTCAGCCACCGTTGGCCGACATGGTACTCAACGTGTTAATGAAAATTCCTCAACTAAATCAAATACATTAGTGAAAGTGAAATTACTGTACTGAAAGAAAACAAACACTTACCGAGAGGTGTTTTTCTTTTAATGAATCGTCCCTGGAAACACTTTTAAAGCAAACCTTTTTCTTTATTTTAACACTCTGAGTTTTCTTTGAATGGTCACCATCATTGATAATTGCTACCAAACAATAATTAGAATTAATAAATAGTTATGAATAAAAGTAATAAATTTCATTTAGTATTGCTCTACAAAATGCTACTGAGATTGATTGGATTTATTATTAAAAAGTGAGTTGGGTTAGTTTTACTTGCTGGGTAAATGTGTATTCATTTGTGGAAAAAAAAATAAATAAATAAAACGCAGAAATATGATGTTTAGCCTTAGTGATGTAACTTGTAAATCGTTAACATACTCATAGAAGTATTATATTAAAAGTTGCTATCATACTTTTTTGATAAAACCATAAATACTTTTCGGATAGTAGTCATTTCATACTCAGGCTTTATAAAGCCTTACTCTGTATATTCAGTTACAGTGCTTTATAGCGTGTTGGAATTTTAGAGAATTGTGTTTGAATTTTTTAAAAAGGGCTCGTTTTCTGCAGTGAAATCGCTTGCAAGTATAAATAATCTAGTGTGGTACTCACGTGACTTCTTTTAAACTGTATTTAAATACTATAAAGATATATTGCAGATAAAGGGGCAAGATAAAAATTACTGTATATAAACCTACGTTAAAAATAATTCAAATTAGGTTTAGAAACAGTTATATTTGATAAATATTTCTGTGTGAGGAGAGGTCTACCGCCCCCTTAAACCCTCGCTTGGATAAAGTACTTGCAATTATATAGAATACAGGACTGCTACTAAATTTCGAAGTTTATTGCAAATTATTCACTCAAAACTTTTACACGCACCACTTCCTGAAATTTATCATTTCAAGTAGCAACCTCATATAAACTTCCAAATTTCAATTACCTGTAATTAATAATTTTTAAGTTACGCTGATAACAGTCTTGTACAAAGATTAACCGTTACAAACTTGACATTACTATTCAGGGGATCTCAACACGCGTAATTATACAAAAGAACCAACGCTAAAAATTTAACTTTAAAACTTTCCAAGTATAGTCCCACTATATTCTGGTTCATTTAAATAGCACTGTAAACGAGTGATTAATGATTTTCATACCATATTCTACACGAAACATGCTTTTCTGCATATAAAGAATATATATTTCATTTTGTTTAGCTTGGATGTTAAACTGTACCTACCAGAAATTTTGTCCATAGGCGTAAAGTATTTGAATTACCTTGGATGTCCTGTACACGGCTCATTAGCTTGATCTCTATGAAACTTATAGTGTAGCATCCCTATATCTGATACAGAATTAGAATATCTATTTTCGACTATCTGCCACTATTTGTTCTTGAGATATGCTGATAACAGACACACATACATACACAGACCAACCACTAAAAATCTGCTTTATTGATTCAGAGGATCTGAAAACGTGTAAATATCACAAAAGTCAATTTCTAAAATTTTACCCAAAACAATACTTTCTCTACCATACATAGGTAACAGAAAATAAAAAAGAAGGGGGTAACGCTTTTAATTATTGTCTACATAATCTTCGTTTACACAAATACTATGCACTTCTCCCTGTTGTTGAGAAGTAGTGAAATAGATTGCGAGGCCATAATAACCAAGTTTCGAAATTACAGTAAACTCCCGATTATCCGTGAGCGGATTATCCGGGGGTAATGGAAAAAAGCGGTATCAAGATAAAGGGTTTTTCTGAACAATAAACAAAAACAAATGATTGCTTATTTTAAACAAACTAGTAAGTTGTGGCCACCACGAGATTTTCTTCTATATTTTCCTATATAAATTCACTCAGTAACAATAATTAAAAAAAAAAAAAAAAAAAAAAGTGGGACTTTGAAAAAATTTTGGGTAAAATATGAAAATAATTCAAAGTTTGTCAAAACACGGAAACCGTGGGACTTTGACAAAATTGGGGGAAAAAAGCAAAAATTTGTTTAAGTTTGTCAGAACACGGAAACCGTGGGAATTTGATAGAATTAAGGGGAGAGAGAAAAAAAAAAGTGGGACTGACAAAATTTTGGGTAAAATATGAAAATTTGTTAAAGTTTGTCAAAACACGGAAACCGTGGGACTTTGACAAAATTAGGGGGAAAATGCAAAAATATGTTAAAGTTTGTCAAGACACGGAAACCGTAGGACTTTGACAAAATTAGGGGGAAAAAGCAAAAATTAGTTTAAGTTTGTCAGAACACGGAAACCGTGGGAGTTTGATAAAATTAAGGGGAGAGAAAAAAAAAAAAAAGATTTTTTTTTTTAAGTTTTTTTTCGTAAAAAGTAAAAAAAATCGATAACTTTGTTTTAAATTATCACAGATTTATAGTTCAACCATTCGTTTTAAAGGTATTGACGAGACCTTTCGAAAGATACCCATCTTGAAAATTTTTGCCCTATATCACCCTGTTAAAAATTTAGAAAAAGCGGGATGGCAACGCAACCTGTAAGATGATTTTTACCAAAAGTTGATAGGCACTAATTTATGTCAAGGTGCAACTACATACCAATTTGTATGAAATTCTGTGCAGTAGTTCCAGAGATACTGTTGCCACAAAATTTTGTCACACACACACACAGACAGACCGACATTTTCTAAAAATGGTAAAATCGTGTTCTACAGCTCTCAAAACGTGTAAATTCATCAAAAACCCGAACTCGAAAATTTTTACGAATCCAATACTTTCTTCTATTGAAGATAGAAGAAAGTAAAAATATAAATATGAAGAATAATGTTGCTTTTGTTTTATTTTTCGTACAGTAAAGTACGGTGCCATGTATGCTAACATTCTATTTTTATTCTGAAGCATTGTTAATATCGGCCTTTTGTAATTAAATATTGGAGAAAATTAATCTACGAATAAAGTGGTTGACGAATATTAATAAATTTGAAAATATGTTATTCAAGTTCACTATCGGATGCCTCTACTGATATTGGAGTAAGTACCACCACTGGTTTGAGTACAAGGACACCCAAAATAAAGCCTTGCGTTCTATAAGAGATATTTCTATAAACCACATTTTAATAACTTCATTTTGCATAAATGATAAATAGACATTCATTATTCATATGCACAAAAAAATATTTTCTACAGAATACAGTGTGATTAGCATTAAGATTTACAGGGTCACGCAAAAATATTAACACACACAAAGGGCTATAACTGGAAATTGCTCCAATTGTATTTTCGATTTTATTAAGCGTTTTTAACATTTTCTAACAATGTTTAAGAGTTATTATGATTTTAATTAACCCATGTGTCTGTTTGTCTGCGCTCTAACTCTCTTAAATAATTCATGAATTCCTTGAAACTGATATACAGTCCGTAACAAAAGTGTCCGAACACTAGCAAAAATTCCTATGTAAAAAAAAGTACACTTCATACGGTTTTGTTAAAAAAATCCTTTTCGAATCCTGTCCTTAGTGTAAGAACATGATTCGATAAGGATTTATTTAACAAAACCGTATGAAGTGCACTTTTTGTACATAGGAATTTTTGCTAGTGTTCGGACACTGTTGTTACCGACTGTATGTTATTCAATATATTAGGTCTACCGGAAAGTTCTGTCCTTTTGAATTAAAATACTGACATCGGAAAGTTATCTTGGATAATATTTAAGATATTCTTGCGTAACATTTAAGATAATAATTGGTAAAGTACCATATAAATATTGCTAAACAAAAATTTCCGGTGTCATTTTATTAATTTAAAAGGACAGAATTTTCCGGTAGACCTAATACAATAATATCTTATATAGAGACATGTTATCCCACGTGTATTTTGTATAAAGCTACAATTTATAAAAGAATCCACTTTAAGACACGTATAAAAGTTTTAATTAAAAACATTAAAAATTACATATTGCGTCAAGGCCTTTTTTTGGCTTGGCCCTATTCTAAAACCTCACTACTTGACTTTATCGATTCCTGTAATAAACAATTTCTGTCAATCAATTTTACTTATGAATGTGAAACTAATCAAACTCTACCTTTTTTAGATCTCGCTATCCATCGCAGTAAAGATAACACAGTTATATGGTTTGATGTTTATTATAAAAATTCATTTGTACCCCTCCCAATTCCTGCCACTTCTGCCCATCCTACTAATTATAAATTTTCGTTTTTTAACTCTTACATTACTAGGGCTCTTAAATGTACCATTTTCCATTTTAGCGAAACTAGGCAACTAAACAAAATTATACAAATAGGTATGGCTGCTGGCTATAAAAAAACTACTATTATCAAAATTATTAATAAAATTAAAAATAAATTTAATCCTTTTACAATAAATTCTTCTACCTCAACCCCTAAAATTAAATATAGTAATAGTTTACCTTTTTGTTACGAATTTATTAATTTTAAACATTATATTTTCCGTAAGTTTAATATTCTTATCCTTTTAGTTCTCCTATAACAATTAAAAATCTAAGCTTAAATGATAGAGATCTAACTAGACCCACTGGAGGTGTATATAAAATTCCTATAAAACTCAATCATGATATTTTCTTTTACATTGGAAAAACAAAAAGAACTTTAAACGTAAGAATCCAAGAACATATCCGTAATGTTAAAAAAGAAAAAAGTTCAGCTTTAGTCAATTTCATTTACGAAACCTCAGCTTCACCTCTTTTTGAAAAAGCGGAAATCATCTCTTCTCCAGCAACTAACTCAGAATTAACAGTTTCGGAAGCTGTAAATATAATTAAATATAATGCAATCAATTTTAAAGACGCTGCTTTTTTGCCTAAAATTTGGTATTTTCTAATTCAATCAGATATTTAATATAATCTAATTTCAGCAGTGCCTTAGTGCTAAGGATCGTTTAAGATGAAGGAAAGAAAAGATTTTTCTACATAATTCCGACAGTTTGTTTGCAAGTTTGGTTTGAGAGTGGCAATTCTGAAACAAGTTTTTTTTCGTCTTATGTCGCTAATTTTTTTTTTTTTTCCCCACCAACGCAGCACCAGTGTGACGTGAAACCCAATCAACCAACTTCTCGTATAAGGATTTAAAGTTCCTCATCAAGTACCTCAACACAGATGAATGAAGGACCTCAACTACTTTACAGAAATGTGTCTCCGTGGTGAACCAAATAGTACTCTAACCTTCAACCTCGTAGTGTCTTCATTTTAATTGGACTGTTGCATCTATGTTAATAACTGTAACCGAAAATTAGTCTTTTGTATATATATATATTATTGCTGTACTTATATGTTAGAAAATGGCTATGTTCTGATGATGCCCTGAAACTCAGGGCGAAAGGCCTTGACGCAATATGTAATTTTTAATGTTTTTAATTAAAAATTTTATACGTGTCTTAAAGTGGATTCTTTTATAAATTGTATGTTATTCAAGTTTACTATAGGATATTTTTTTATTTATTTATTTATTTATTTTTTTTTTTTTTTGAAAATGGAGAACATCAGTGCTGGCTTGTGTGCAGGGACACCCAAAAGAATTCCAAAGCATTGCGTTCTCTGAGAGATATTTCCCCAAACCGTATTTTATTATCTTTAATTTTACACAGATCATAATGAAATTAGCATTTATTATTCTATGCACAAAAAAATGTATATACTATGAATACACTATGATTAGCATTAAGATTTACAGGGCCACACAAAAATATTCCCATACACGCTATAACCAGAAATTGCTGGAATTGCATTTTCGATTTTATTAAGCGTTTTTAATACTTTCCAATAATTTTTGAGAATGATTATAAAAATTTATTCAGTCTACTTGTCTGTCCGTTGTGTGACCACATAGGCAAAGGTTACGTAGAGTTGGAAAGTGTTAATCTATGTGAACCGCATGATTTTCCGTTCTTGTTTTAATTTCAACTCTGTGAAGTTGCGTACGATATACGAGTATTACGTACCTTCTAGAGACTTATCTGCGTTTTCAGTAGGAAAACTTAAAGGATCTTTCATGCCTTCATTGGATTCAGTAATATGTTCTATGGAGCATATCGTGGATGCAGCTTTCTACAGGAAAAGAAAAAAAAAGAATTATTTTATAAATCATTAAGTTTGCTTATTATATTATTTTTCGATCTAGTAAATCGATATGAGTACAATAGATTTTTGAAAATACATTTTATCAGCGAACCAATTCAATTTCACTGTAAATTTTACTATCAATCTAAAAATTAAAATCTGAAAACTCTTGACTTGTGATAATCTATTAATTCAGACTTTATTGATAAATCTTATTTTTGTAACAGAAAGCTTAAGAATAATTTTAAGTGATTAATTTATTACTTCATTATAATTCAGATATTATATTTTGTGTTTTTGAGCCGTTTATAGTATGCCTATAATAAATTGCTTTTAAGGTTTTAATCTGTTCAAAAACATTTCGTTATATTGTTTTACTGTTTAAGACTTTTTATTTTTAGTCTTTAAAGTCTCCCTTCGACATTATTAAAATAATGCAATAGTAACATTTATTACCAAATAATGTTTTAATACGTTAAAAAGAAATTCTTAAAAAAAAATAAAAAATAATTTGGAAATTGACTTATTATCATCGATGAACACTTCATCTAATTAAGACATATTCCAAAAACTGAAATCGTTCTTCACTTACTCACGAGCTGTCAATTAAGCCTGAATAAAAATCTGGATTGCATTTTCTTCTATGCTCGTGATTCTGATCATCTCATGACTAACATTAATGAGTATTGCTCGCTGTTCTTCAAGGACTTGCATTAGAAATACATATTAACTGTCTACGCGAACTAAAAACATTAATTAACTTTTTATTATTTTATTATATCCAATTATATTTTTCAGTTTGTAATCTCTTTCACTTCTCTCTCTGATTCCATAGTGAAAGGATGCACGATAAGATGCATCCCAAATTAAAAATAAATACTAAGTTAAAATTAAATCTCGAATGATTTATTTCTAATACATATAAAAATACTCGTTTAGCATATAGGATGGATCATTCAACCTCTTCTGGTGTAACACATTTTAGATAAATGGATCTACAGATCTGAAGCTCCACGGATATTAGGATATTACTTTGTTGTGAGACGAGACCTTGCGATGAAACTGCTGCATAGAAGGTAAGTGAAGAAAACAAAGCGTGCCCCCATTTTTTTTTTTTTTTTTTTTGCTTTGCAAATTTAGAATGTTTGGTTTAAATTATTATACTACTTATAAATCTTCTGAAATTTTTGTTGTATAAAAAATTTACATACTCAATTTCTAAAAGGATAGAAAATAATCTAACATTGGGATAGACTGTTTACATATTTTTAATTGAAGTGCATACAGGTGTTAAATGTTATAATTACCCAGCCTTCATTATAGAAACCGTTCCAAAAGGGCATACTTCCTTTCGCAAAAATGTTAATGAAGTAAGTAAATACCTCATATGTCACGAAAAAATCCCCAAATTTACTATGAAAACTACAAAATTAATTTTTTTTTTCATAGTCCCCAGGTCAATACAGTTATATTTAATAAAAGAATCTAGTTACACTAACATGAAAATCAAAACAAACAACAAAGTATAGTGCGACCACGTTTCCTACGACTAGCAGTGAGGTCGAGTCCAAAAGTTTGGAGGGATGCAAAATTGGCCGAGAGGCAGTTATTTGGCAAACATCCAGTTATTCGGTGTTCCCTTATCGCTTGTTTTCTCTCAGTCACCCCTATTTTAACACTGGACTCGTTCAATCCGCACTTGCGCAGAGGCTTCCATGGTCGCAAGAAATGTGGTTAAAGAATATCCTATGCCATAGATTTGATAGAGTTTTTTAAATCCAGCTTTTGCGATTTTTACAGATACTTATTGGTTTGAATATGTGACCGGTCAAAAAATAAATTTGAATCAATCCAGGTTGAAATCAAGGTGCAACACAAAATCAATAACCACCACAATTTACAATAAAATGGAGGTTTCCAGTTCATAAAAAAATGCAACCAAAACTCACTTGAAACGAAAATACTCGGATAGGTTGTAATGGTAAAAAGAATGTTTTTCGTCTTTTGTTAGTGTATGAAGATTATTTTACTCATTAGAACTATTCCCTGTGAAAAATTTCAACAGAAAACTACTGGTAATCATTTATCTTAAGTCTTATGTAAAATTACAGAGAGAAATAAACGGAGATGTTAAAAAAATCTATTTTATATATTCATTTTAATGACTAATATGAATTAATTATTGGCGAGAATATATTTGTGACTTAGAATGCTTTTTCTAAAGCAGAAACGTTTATTTTAAATTTTTATTGAGAAATTAAGAAATAAAGATAGATAAAAATACTGAATAAAGATTGAGAATCTCGATTACTTATTTTTAACTAAGAATTATTGTAAATTTACAGATTCTTTGGATAATTATTACAGTAAATTTACAGAAATTTCTTACAATGGAGCTATGGTGTCAACATAATTAGATTAAATTTGATTGTTGGTCAATAATCATGTGATATAGCAACGAATCAAGTATCTATATTCCCTCCAACCTATGGTCTGTTCATTCTGACATCAACATAATCAGTTTTTTTTTATGTAGTTTATCTGTTAACTTGTGTTTTTATCATGCGTAATCCATCATTACAAATGTTTTATTTGCCACCTCATCTTTGCATGGATACAGTTACGTATCAAGCTGTAATTATAGGGAACTGAAAATTACATAAAAATTTAGATTTTTATAATTTTTATAAAAACTAAATTTGTTAATTTTTCTTCAATATATCATTACTCACTTCATTTAAAACATTTTTGAAATTGGAAGTGTGTCCACTTTACGAACGGTTGGGAAAATAAAGACTTATGATGATAATATCTTTTGCCCCTGTGTAACTAAACGATAAAATTTGTATTTTGGACACTTTTACACCTAAAAAAAAATCTTCTGGACTTCTTTACTCAATATTTATAGTAATATTACTGTTCATGTTTATTTCAATAAATAAACATTAAATATTTCATCCTAATTTTATGTAAATTAATGTAAAAAGTTACGATACCCTCTAAATTTTAAAATCTTCAACCATACACAGAAATATTAATAAAAAAAATAACATTCATAGCAAACAATCTTGAGATTTTTTAATTGGTTTCGGATTTCATTCCAATCTCTGAAGAACTGTGCATTTTAACATTTAAATATGTAATACCATTCTATGTTCTTTTGGATGGCAGTATAAATGGTACCCCCAAGTGACTCACGAGCAATCTTATAAGTGGAAAAGTTGAGGAACGGCAACACTATAAACAATGAATACAGCCACTCTATGAGGTAGACAATATTACCAAATAACCAAAAAGACCGAAAGTGAATAAGGATCAGGCAATTTCAGGTAAGTATAACACGTAAAAATTTCAGCTGGGAGACCCTATCTGGAACCTATTACATGTGAGAGCCAAGAAGCCTTTCATAACGACGCAGGGTTAACTAATTCCGACTTCCAGCAAGTGTTTGCTGGTTGATGAGTGCAGCAGAGCCAGAACATTAGTTTCGATTGGTTAGCTGCACTATTGGATAGATTTCGTACGAACAGTTTGAACTACTTCAAATTATATTACTTACAAACTTTGAATAAACACCATAAAATGCAATAAACTCGCAACAATTGTTTCGGGTCGAAAAAACGCGTTGCCGCTTTGACTGCAGCACTCGTGCTTACTTTTTTCGCCTGATGAAGGGTCGTGTGTTTTTTCGACCCGAAACAATTGTTGCGAGTTTATTGCATTTTATGGTGTTTATTCAAAGTTTGTAAGTAATATTTTTTACAACGCCACTTTTGTGGTGCTTTTTTATTAAATACTTCAAATTATGTTTAATGGGCATTCATTTTGTGACTATGGTACTTTACATATAAAAAGGGATTACAATAGTTTAGAACGCCTCCAGAAACTTGCCGTGTGTCTTCATAACTTGTGTACCGAGTGAATATCAGTTTCGCTTGTAACTGTTAGTATAATTACTAGAGAGAAATATTTTGCTAAAATTAATCCAGATTTTTCATCAAAAATATGTAGTACATACGTGGTGGGAATAGATATCTTAAGTATTCATTACCATCCAGCAATTATAGAGATATACAAGTAACAAAAAATTCATCCATAAGACAACGTCTGTATTCGTAGAATGGATGAAAAATTTGGAACTTTCACATGAACGAATAATGCTAGTCAGCTGTCGACTGGGTACGTTCAGTTAATAGAACACTGATACGGTACACATAAGGACCCAAGTTCGATTCCTGGCCTTATCACATATTGCTCTGATAAAAATTCCTTTCCACAAAAGATCTGTAGTATAGATAGGGTCCAAGCAACTATTCTGATTATAGTATTCCGCACCTTAAAAAAAATTACAGTTTATATTTTTACAATATCAAAACATTTTTGGAAACTATATTTATTCATGTGAATATGAAAGCAAATACAGTAAAATCCCGATTATCCATGAGAAGATTATGCGCGGTGGGGATTATCCGCGAGTACTGGAAAGAGGCAGGATCAAGAGAAAGGATTTTCTCAACAATAAACAAAAACAAATGATTGCTTATATTAAACAAAAAATATAAAGAATATTGTTGCTTTTGTTTTATTTTTCGTACTGTAAATTACAGTATCATACATACCAACATTTTAATCTATTCTGGAGCATTGTTAATATCTGCCTTTCTTTTTTACATCCCATTTTTGAAGGGTTATTTTTATTTTTATTCTTATTTAATTGTAATTAAATATTGGAGAAAATTAATCTACAAATAAAGATGAAAAAAAGGCGGGTATTCACAATGTTTAGGAATGAATTAAAATATTGGCGAGTCAGCAATACTGTTTAATTTACTGCATACATTAGTTTACATAGGTTGTACCCTGCTCTCCTCGTAAATACACTTTTTTTTTTATTGTTTTCACATCTATTAATATGTAAAATACAAATATTTTTATTATATAGTGAATATTTTGTCTGTTTTTATTACGTTTTACATATAATACAATCGCGTTTTAGAGCTAAAAAATCTCTGATTTAATCCTCATTTCCAGGCTTTTTTCAGTTTATCCGCGATTTGCATTATATGTGGGACCCATGCCACACAATTCCGCGGATAATCGGGATTACTGTATTGGCTATAAATATAAATACTTGGTATGAGATAGTATTGGACGTTTTATCTTGCTTCTAATTGAATCAGTTTTAAAACATTTTTATTTACTTTTGGCTTATAAAATAGTATATAGTCAAACATTAAATTTCTGTCTATACCATCCTAAAATTATACATTATGATGAATTAAATGTAATTTCAATTTTGCTGGTCAAATTACTATTATATGTAAAACATATTTATTACTTACGTGAGATAAATTCTTTTCTAGTACATCTTTATTGTCTGTCTCCGTGTTATCAGATAAAAATAATCTTTTTGATTTTGGTAAATGAAGTAAATGAAGGTTTCTAATGAAGGTGTCTAATCTTAAATTTTTATTTCGCCGATCGCATCGTTTGGGATTGTTTTGATCTGAGGCACCTATCGTCAAAAATAAAACCATGAATAAAAAACAAAATCATAAATAAATAAAATAACATTTCATTGGATCATAGATGGTTTGATTCTCCCTTACCACCGATTGACATCGTTTATATTATATTGGGTGTTGCGGAATAAGGCCGATTTGACTACTCTTGGGTCCTAGGCCAGATGGGGAGTGTCTTCCGTGGAGGTTTTTCTAAGGGGGTCCTAGCCCATATTTATGCAAGTTTCGGAGAAAACCACGGAAAACACTGAACGGCTAGGCCGACAGGCGCGACCTGGGATCGAATCCGGCACCTCACGATATTATATTGGATGTCTAAACGGTGTCATTTTGCCAAATGAGGTAATCGGCGCAAAGTCCAAGACATTTGATTTTCCAGCGGATTAAAGATGTTCGCTTGGAATAATTCTTTATTAATATGTCATTTTCATTATGCTTTTATTTTTAAATCAGTTTGACAAACTGCACAATAAACTGGAAAGTTTATTTTTATTTATTTATTTATTTATTTATTTATTTATTTATTTTTCAGAAATTGTTTTTTAAATATTTATAGTAGTATACGAAACCGGATACATGATTAATCTTTTGATGACCAGGTAGAAATTTCAAACAAGAAAAACCATGGAGTCATTCAGTAATTTCCATTGTTAAATATATATTTATTTGCCATGTGAAATAAAACCCAAACCTTACCTTGGATACTAAAATCATTTAATAATGCATATAAGACTTTCAGATTTTCAAAAGTATTGGTAGTGAATTGTATTGTATTTCCCTGCGTATAATCCACATGTCTGATTAATCGATTCTATACCAGAAACTTTAATTAACAGATTAAAGTGTAACTGTACGAGGCAAAACTTCGTTTAAAAATAGCTTTGTCCATTAATTTAAATTTACGGTGAGAAACTGATAACTGATTTAACAAACCTGCGGATTATACACGCAGGAAAATATGGTAGTTGATAAAAAACTTATTTTAAAAGCAATACATTTCTTTTAAAATTAATATTCGTAAGAAAATGGTGTTGGATGTCATAAAATAAACTCCAAAGGTTAAATATTTTAATTTATTATAGTTTCGTAACAACATATGGTCTTCAATCTTTAATAAGCCATGCAGTTTCTTGTTAAGAATATACCGCTAGGGCCTACGAAGCTCTTCAATGATTCAAGTAATCATGTGATTAAATAAAAACGTAAACTGAAAGACTGATGTCTTAAAATATAGGATAAAACTTTGTTCTTTTCCTATTTTAAAACAAAACTTGCTTTTATTGTTTTATTTTCATCTATATATGAATACGTAAACACAAAATTTGTCGTACGTTTTTAGCCTATTTTTAATAAGAGGTGGAGCTTAAAAATAGTATCGTTCGAAAAGTATGGTTGATGTACGTCACAGAGAGAAAAAAAAATATTTTCATATGATGCCAATAACGCAGAAACAATACCCAGGCATCGCAGCGTACCTAAAATTTTACCGTTATTTTATTATATTGCCACCAGAACGGTCAGTAAGAAATTTTTGTTGAATAAGTTTCAGTGTTTAAACGCTAAAGCAAGTTGTTAAAAATTATTTTAAAATTGTGGTGACAATATAATTAAATGAGCGTAAAATTTTAGGAACGCTGCGAGACTTGAATACCTTTATTTCTTTACACTTTTCCCTTTTATATAGGTAATTTTTAGTATTTAAAATTCCTGCAGAAGAAAGTTGTTACACCCCGCGACAAAAAGATAGGTACAAAGGGTTTTTTCTTTGATTTTTCATAAAATAACATTATCTAAATTGTGCTATCATTTATTATTATCATAAAATAACACTATTCCCGGACTAATTTTTGTTTTAAGACTAATTTAGAAAAATTTTAAGACTAAAAATTTTTTTATTTAAAACTACACATCGCGACAAAAAGACAGGAACAAAGTTTTTTTCCCCCTTAATTTTTGAATATTTAATGTGTTTTTGATATGATAATACTTTGTTATGATAATAAATGATCAGCACAATTTAGATAATGTTATTTTATGAAAAAAAAAAAAAAAAAAAAAAAAAAAAACCTTTGTTCCTATCTTTTTGTAACGGAGTGCAGTCTTAAATTAGAAAAATTTAGTCTTAAAACTTTTCAAAATTAGTCTTAAAACAAATATTAGTCCGGTAATAGTGTTATTTTATGATAACTATAAATGATAAGCACAATTTAGATAATGTTATTTTATGAAAAATCAAAGAAGAAACCCTTTGTAACTATCTACGATTTTTTTTTAAATGAAATACAAAGGCTTGTGGTTTAGTTTATTTCCTGGATTTATTTTCCTCTGTTTATTTTTCAAAACCTTAAGCATAATGCAACATAAGAGTATCATTTTTTGCTTTATTATAACGTTCTTTTACCATATGTCTTTCGGCAGCAAAAGTGAGTATGTTTTGTTTATATATATTTATTTGTTTGAAAAAAAAAAAAAAATGCTCACTTATTTTCCCAAACTTTTGATATACTGTTTCCATATAGACAGTGCTCTTTGCTATTGAAATGTCCAGTCATATAAAAGATAACATTACACATTTTTAAATTTAAATTTCTATTAAATTAAAAAATTTTATCTAAATAATGGTATAACAAAATTTCTTTTACCAAAAAATTCGAATAGTTACAACATAACATTATTATTATTTTTTTAATAATAAAAACATAAAATGTGATTTTCTAAACTTAAAACAGGAGACATATAGAGATAAAAAAGGGAGGTAAGAAATTAGATGTTAAATAATTCCGAAGTGCAAACTTACAAATGTCTTCGGTTATTTTTTTTTTATGTGAGTTTGGAAATATATAAAAAGGGAGACCATGCTCTAATCAAAGAATTTAAGTTGTTTTTAATATCGCTGAAAATAGTACATCATATAATGATTAAAAAAAAAGATGCACAAGATACACACAGATAGATGTTATAACAGTCAAAAAAATAAAGTTTTATAGTTCTGAAGTTAACTGTTTCAAATTAATCTAAGATACTCACGATGCAGGCGTTTTTTTCTCTCTCTCTCTCTCTCTCTCTCTCTCTCTCTCTCTCTTTAGAGTATATATAATCGTTAGATTTTGTCATTGCATTAAACTAACCTGTCGTGGGAGTTTCATACAAATCTTTACTCTTTGTTTTATTCAAAACTTTGGAGCTTTTCTTGTCTGGAACTGAGCTTACAGAAGGCAAAACATTTGGTCCTTTGAAAGAACTTATCTGTTTTTGAGAAAAAACAAATTCAAATATGTTTTATAATTTTAATATAAGAGATCTTTTCATATACACACATAAACACAAAAATTATATTTTCAAAAAATAAATAAATAAATAAAAATAAAATAATAATAATAAATAAATAAATATTCAAAACTAACAAGTTGAAATGTTTGGACATTTATTCACAAAATGTTAAATAATGCTTCTTAAGTATTTTTTTAAATCTTTCTTCGAAGTACACGTATCTTAAATTATATTTAAAACAGGAGATTAAATTCAGTACTGATAAGTATTTTAAGTAAAATTCATTGTCGGATATTAAAAAAATAAAAATAAGTGTAACTGAAAAAAGTATTTAAAATATTATTTATAAGAATCAAAACAAACTATTTAAGTTCCATGTACAAGTCGTATTTCCAAAAAAAAAAAAAAAAAAAAAAAAAAAAAAAAAAAAATGGAAGAAAGTAAAAATTGTTTAAGTAGTAGAATAGTCCCAAATGATGTGGTAGACAGCTCGATGAGTTCTTTCGTAAGCAAATTAACTACATGGAAATAATACTAAAATTATGTGAAATAAATTTATTATAACAAAGTCGGGTTTATAGGCTACACTTATAAGTTTAGAAAGTTTTATGTATTAAAGTATTTATTTGTTGAGATATATCAGTAGTACTCTATATTTATCACGTTGTAACATTTTTATCTTTACGATATACATTATCATTTATTGTATAATTTATTTACTAAAAGTCATCTCCAGTGAGTGGCTAATTCCCAATTCCATCTTTTCTATCAAAAAATAAATAAATAAATAAATAAATAAATAAATAAAATAAAATCTTGTATTATCACGACTGAAAAATAAAAGCATATTAAATATCAAAAACAAAAATAATGAACCTATTTAGAAATAAAATTTATTCGTACAAAGTGGCTAAATTTGTTTATGCGCTAAAGTATAAAAACTTACTTCATGTGACTTATCCTTCGGCACATCTTCTTTAGACTTATTGGCTTGGAAAGGCTTTTTCCTTTGCACTCTAAGAGATATTTCCCCAGAGTGCCCTTTAAATAGAGTACCTGCAACCATGCCAAAATATGTTAATTTTTCATGCCTGAGATAGTTTAGTTTTATCACGTTATCATTATTCTTACTGGTAAAAAAATAATACTAAAAAACTTTTACACTTAAATCACATTTCTAATTCCATTAAAATAATTTTTTTCTCATTTACGATAAGTACAAACTTAATTAACCATAGCGTAATTGACAAAGCAAAATCAATAAGCCAATCTTTATGTAATCGTGAAAAATTTCTTCAATTGAAAAAAGTAACACAGAAACAAAGCATAATACTGTACACTAAAATCTTTATTTGACTAGAGTTTTTATTGAAACACGCATAAAAATAAATACTTCTAAATTCTCGAAAAATTTAATGATTTGAAAGTGAAATATGGTAATTGCAGAGAGAAGAAAATTTGCTCGGAGAATATCATTAAATAGAAAAATTAGTAAAAATTTTGTGAAACGAATTTGAATTTCGGGTGAAAATACTTTTCCCTAAGATTTCCCCAATGATTATTTTTATCTAGCAAAAATAATTTTTTTTTTTTTGGAAATCTTATTTTTCATCATCATTTATATATAGAATGAAAATGTGCTCTTTCACTTATCATCAAAACTATTTATTTCCTCTGCAAGAATCAGTGACTGTGACAAATGAACATCAAATCGTATAGTGTATCACGATATGGTTAGGCACTCACCGAGCTTGCATGTTTCCTATGTATCAATCTAGAGTATGAAAAAAAAAAAGGGGGGGATGGATGTAAGTACTGAAAATAAGATGGATTGTAAGTAATTGTTTATATTCGGACAGGACTCTTTTCATAAAGGCTCAACATTCGTACAAAAATTGAACTTCTAAAGTTCCAATCAAAACAGTTTATACTATTTTAAACACCTAAACACAGGCAGTTACTTTTCTTTGTAAATTTTTTAAATGAATAATTATCGAAGTTACTTACTGAAAAATAAAAGTGTCAAGGAGTTAAGAAAATCATTAACAAGAAGTTTCAATTTGAATCTCGAATATTTTATTTTATAAATAGCACTTCTCAAATATTTGAAAATCGTTCAAAACACTCATTAAAGTTTATAAGCATTTGTTGTAAATATATAAGCAATCTAAGTTTGATACAGACTGTGACACAGTGAAGAATTATGTACATTCTTATCGAGAACAGAAAATTCTCATCCAAGGGTCAAGTTTAAACCGAAATTCTTGAGTTTTATGCTTACGTGGAACATCCGGTTCCGATTTCAATGTAATTTTATTTTCTGACATAAAACATTTATTAACTTTTTTTAATTTTTTTTTTTTTGCCATGGCTCTTGTTTAGAAAATGTATTGAATTTTTAAAAGTTACAATTTATTTATTTATGCCAGTGTTCAGGCCGACATGTTTATATATAAAAAAAATTAAACGACTTAATTTAGCCACAGCAGGATGAGTTACTGTTACAGATACGTTGAATACCGGTCTCTAAATTTCCAACTCCCTGTCAAATTTTGTTTCAATCTATTTTTCACTGATTGGGAACTGTGTTCTACGCGAACAGTTTTCCTTTTATTTCATGGTGAGAAAAGTATCTTTGTTTTCAACATTTTTTCGTTAATTATCCCTATTGTACTAGTTTACGTCCATACTACTTGTATGGAATGTTAATAAATTTGTAAGCTGTGTTGAGAATAGTATTAATTATACTATTTTAATATTTTCCATTAATTTATGTTTATCTGTCAATTGCAAACACTGTCCTTTATATTTCGTTACAGTTTAACGTACACTAAGCGAGGGAAAAAAAGAAAAAAAAAAAAGAAAAAGAAAAAAAAAAAGAAAGCCGCACTGCAGAAAAAATGACTTATACCCTTTTTATTCGTAATAACTTTAAAAATAAAGGGTTGAAACAAATAAAATTGTCTTGTTTGCATAATACCAAAGGGGTGAAATGATACCTACGTATATTTTCGATATAATAATTCGCTTTATTACACTCTACGAAGTACTTTATAAGAATCTGCATAAAACTTTCGTTTTAAACATAATGCAATAACCATACACTTTGTATTCTATTATGATTTTTTATATGAAATAAACAAGTTATATTTTAATATATGAAATAAAGCTATTTATTTGTTTGATCTAAGCAATTTTTTATTAAAAATATGTATTCCGTTTTGGGTTAATTCTACCTTTATATGGAATTACTGCTTTAATGCACAACGGCATAGTATTATGCAGTGTTTTAATATAAATCTCAGAAATTTCAATGTGCCAAACATCACAAATAGTTTTTTCTGTTCTGGCAGAGTTGTAAGCTGCAAATTTTGATTCCTCTCCCCTCTTCACCACCTTTTTATAGACGAAACATTTTCGAGCGGATCGCGATTAGGACTATTTCCATTTCTGGTAAAGAAGAAATTCTACTATATCTTTTGTGGGATTTAACTTAAAGTGAAAAAAGATATGATTACTTTCAGAATTATTGGTACTCATGGGAACGGATAGGAAATTTTGAAAATTTGAAGTAAATAAACTTACAACAGACGCCGTGTGGTAAGGTGCATTATCTTAAAATGCTGTTTGCGGAAATGTCCAAGATACCTCTAAAATAGTCGGTCAGGCACCACTTTTATAATGACTGTGTTTTATTTCGAGTTAATTGATCCCTTGAGCATAAACAATTGCCCAACTGTTTGAAAAGTTATGCACTTTAATGTACGGAGAATGTGTCACTTTTTTAAAAGTGTGATTTTCATTAAGTCGGTGATATTTTTCTTGTCAGATCTGCTTGTTTTCTTTAGCTCGAAATAAGTTAAACTTGACTCATCAGAGAGAACCAGTTCAGCCCAATAATTAACTAATCATTTTTTTATTTGTTTAGCCATCTGAGGTCTTGCTTTCCTAATTCTCTTCAGTAAGAATGGAATTTTTTCAAATTTTCTGTCATTTAAACCTGCTTTGTTTAATAGTTGCTGCAATGTAGTTAAAGAAATTATACTGCTAAACACTTTTTCCGAATCTCCTTTATGTTCTAAATGTAATAGAAACCGATTTTATAAGCGATGGCTTTTTAATTTACGGTCATCTCGCTTGGATGAGCAATAAAGCCGTCAAAAGCCAAATTTCCAGTTTAAACAGTCAAAAAAGTTTATATCTTGCTAAAAACCATTTTACCAATATTTCATTAACATTTAATTATTTTGTCATCTCATGTATTAAAATATTTCTTTATTTTCATTCAAAAATAATTACTTTTTGTGGCATCGTTAATTGCCTTATTCTTACCACTTTTGAAATAATTTCTAAAATTACGATTTTCCTGACAATTGCATTTTGTTTTTAACACTGGACTCAATGTTAAAGTGTATGTGGAGGACAACATAATAAAATCTGTTCGAAAATTTGCTTTTTAAACAATAAAATTGGCTTTTGTAGAAGGTGAAAAGGAAAATATCCAAGTGCGGCTTTTTCTTTTTGTCACTTAGTGTATGTCTGTCACAATTTCATTATTTTTGTTCACGTGCGATGAACCTGCAGACTTTTCGAGATTTTGTTGATTGGAATAAATAAATAAATCACATTTTGTATTGAACAAATATAGAAATCATGAGCCACTGCAAACATTTCTTTCATTAAAAATAAATAATAAATTCCCTCTATCTCAAAGAAAAAGAAAATTAAATATATATTACATTGAAATCGGGTTCGGACTCTCCGATAATGTCCCTTCTTAGTATATTATTGAATAATGTCAGAAGGGGAAAATGCATGAAGATTTTCTGTCGTTCTCGAAAGATTTAGTTCGATTTTTTCTGGGTAATAATCTTTTGTAATTTTCTATGATAAAATATAAATAAAAGATTACTATTCGGAAAAAGGCGGTATTAAAATTTCTGAGGTAAAACATGCTTTTTCAACTACTGTAAAATAAAATAGTTGAGTGTGCCCTTTTCTGAAGATGGTTAAAAAAATAATAATAACAACGTCGGTAGAGAGTTTTGGGATTCATATAAATGCATATACTAACTTTTTTGCTTTCTGAGCAAGTACTCAAATATTTCCTGTATAGAAAAATACGAACTAAAATCACATTTAATGATGATCATCCATTGAAATAAACCGCATGATAAAAACAGTCCAGTCAATTCAACCGTAAACAATTTAATAGGGATTATAAAACATTGCTAACATTAAAAATAATACACGAAAAATCTCAACAAAGTTTTCTTAACTGTCATTTTAAACACTATATATATGTACCGGGTGTCCCATAAGTCAGTAGACATTTTAAAAATTCATAATTAAAAAAAAAAAAAAAAAAAAAAAAAAAAAAAATGGTAGAATTGAACGCGGTTTGCGAAAAAATTATTTTATTGAAGAAGGATTTATTATTATTATTTTCTTTTTTTGATAAACAAAAACGTAGTTAAAATTTTCGTCGACAGAGGGTGCTGTACGTGAGCAAATCTCATATTTCCATGAAAAACTACATTTAACTGCATGCATATGTTCACAGGTATATAAAAATCCTATTCAATGTGTCCGCGATCACCACAAATTGCATTTTCCAAATGAGTTACAAAACCGGTAAATCGGTTATTCTTAGGCGAGGGAAACAATTTTCACCAGTAACGCTTTATCCACCAAGTCAATATCACAATTAAAATTTCATGTATGCACAAGTTGGAGACAAAATAAGAAATAAGCTGTGTTAATCGTAAAAGTGTGCTATTTCTAGGACTCTGATTTGCATATTTTTTGTTACGCGTTCGTGCAGCGCCCTTTACTGACGAAAATTTTAACTCCCCCCCCCCCCCCAAAAAAAAAGAAAAAAAAAAAAAAAAAAAAAAAAAATCCCTTCACGAGAACGACTTTTACTCACACTGCACGCTCAATTCTATCAATTCCTTTAATTTTTATGAATTTTTAAAATGTTTGCAGAACTTATGGGACACTTGGTATATGTGTGTGTGTATATATAAATATACAATATATATATATATATATATATATACACACACACACACACACATTACTGAACATAAATAACTTTAGTCTCACCTTCCTTAAAAACCTTTCGTTTGTTTTTCTTTTCCTGCTCGTTGTCTATGGTGGAACTGGAAATATCCTTAAATCTTTCAGTGAGTGGTGGTGTAATATAACCCTTAAAGTGAAGCAAGCAATAAGAATAAGTGCGATGGCTAAATTTTCATAAACTCACAATATCAATTTAAAAGATAAATTTGAAGCTTAAAATCATAAATATTGTATTAAGAATCCGCTCACGCCTTTCAGAACATCTCCATACATAACAGAAAACGAAAGCAGCAAGTAATCTTGCAAAACATCAAACAGAACTACATCAGTGAAAATAAAATATTTATGTACTCATGTAAACAAAGTAATTTAGTTTTTTTTCTTCTTTTCCCCGCATTACTACAGTTATAATTACATCTTCGCAGAATCTCTATACCTCACAAATAAAATTTATATGGGCCTACATTATAACAACTGATGTAGTCATTAGACCATTCGTTGACCAATGGTTATAAATGGCCCAGCCGTTGGTCCACCTGTAGCATTGTACGTTGACAATTATATTTTAGTACTTATTGTTTTTATATTTATATTTTCGAGAAAAAAATTCGATATCTATGTTGTTTTGATGCGTGGAATAAATATATATATTCTTTTAAAGTTATTCAAAGATTAAAAGTGAGTCATTAGATGCAAATTTAATATACCAATTGTTGTTAGAACTTTTTTTATATTTATTTATTTATTTATTTTATGGTGAACCAGCCAACAGTTATTCAATAAAAAATACTAACAAAGGGGACAAAACATGTGCCGTTTTGCCAAACAATACTATTTCACTAACCAAATGCTCTGACAACTCGAACCGTGTATCTTTTTATGGGCCAACAACTGGTGTTTTCGAGCTGCTCATTTTATGACAACTATTATCTGCAAGAGACTAATTTGAAACTAGAAAGACATGATGCTATAAATGTTTTGTATATTGTGTTCACTCTTTCCTGTGCTGCGTGTTCATTTAGTAATTCACTATTTGCGTTGTCTTAAGTTATACAGGCAATAATTCCCCGTGATTTTCAGCTTGACTGCATAAAATATCAATTTCTCTACAATTCCTTCGTCACTAACAGCCGGGGAATGGGAAATTTTATGGGGAAAAATTTATTGGAAGAATTACTCACGTATCTAATGTATTTTTTAAAATTCAGTTTTCATATTCAAAAAATTCTCAAGAGTTAAATATTTTCATATTTACCAAAAATGCATTTATTTATTACACACACACACACACACACACACACACACACGCACACACACACACACACACACACACACACACACATACATACATATATATATTTATATTTATTATTATTATTTTGAAGCTATAAACTGTTGGGAATTTTTTGAATTTGAAAAATACATTCGATAATAAGTAATTCTCATAACAAATTTCCCCTTAACGTAACATGGAGTTTGTCTGCCGTCGACGACAGGCGAAGAGTCTTTTTAAAGCACTGGATATATTACAATTGATTAATTAAAGTTGTCAGGCATCGAATTTAATTTTAATTTTTTTTTTAAAACTGTACAAATTTAATTTAATTGTTGTTTTCCAATTTAACTGTTTTTTTCACCAAGTAGGAAAATCAGCCAAAAACCTTAAAAACATATTGCAGGTAATAAAAGGTTTCCACAGGTATTTTGAAGAAAAATAAAAACAGCGGGTTTCTTTCAAGAAGTATTCAGTTTATTGCTTGTTTGTTCGTTTAAGATTTTACGCAAGTTTATTTCAAGAAGTCCGAAAAACTCGCAGTTTTCTTATAGTTTTTTTTTTTTTTTTTTTTTTTTTTTTTTTTTTTAACTGACTTCTTTTACATTGGTTACTTTAAACTGCATTGCTTGAAAGTTTCATTTATTTTTATATCCTGTTGTTCAATTAACATTTTGATTAAAAAATTGATGCAATTAAATGAATTTAGCTTTACATTAAAAATAATAAAAGCAATACTGACTATTTTAGGATCACCAATTCTTGTTGAATTCCAAATTTTCTTGCATTGTTCAGAATCTGCAGAAGAAGTTTATATTAAATCATAAAGAATAGAAAGTATGATATACAGTGAACCTCTCTAAAAGTTCACTTCTATTTAAAAGCCACTTCCCAACACGTCAAGTCTTCCCAGTGCCAAATTCTCCTCATAGTACTTAATACTAATCTATCTCCATTAAAGGCCCTTCGGTAGAGAGTTTTGGGATTCATAGAAATGTATATACTAACTTTTTTTCTTTTTGATCAAGTTTTCAAATATTTCCTGTATGGAAAAACACGAATTAAAATCCCATTTAATGATGTTCATCCAATGAAATAAGCCGCATGACAGAAACTAATCATTTGAACCATAAACAATTTAATAAGGATTATAATATTTATAAAACATTGCAAACATTAAAAATACACAAAAAAAATCTCAACAAAATTTTCTTAACTTTCTCAATTTAAACACTATATATATACGTCCCATAAGTCTGTAGGCATTTTAACAATGCCTAATACACTCAGGGACATTGAGAATATCACACCAAGAAAGGATAAAGGTACAACCGCGAAACTTTGCAAGTAAGTACAGTCGGTTCCGATATGCAAATGATCCAAGTTTGGTGCCAATGCGCATGGCCACACACGCTGCAATAGCGCTACAATCAGTAAATGGGCCATATATATAAACCGGCACATAGTGGAAGATCCATAAACGTGACGATCTCATTTCGATTCTAGAGGGACTTTAGTAAGCGAAAAATGCCAGGTAGACGTGTGAGAAAACAATTCTCACAGTTAAGCGAGTTTGAGAAGGGCCTGATCATTGGCTTGAAAACTGCAGGCTGGTCTACGCACCTTGTTGCTCGCCACTTATACGTTTTGAGTGTGCCGTCAGAAGATGTTCGGAGCAGTGGACACGAGATAGAACCCACGTGCGGAGAAATGGTTCTAGAGCTACCAGGAAGACGATAAAGCGAGAAGATCGAAGGATCGTGAGACAAGTGCTCGTGGACTCCCACAGTGACTTGTTCCACGATACAATCAAATGTAGGGGGGTACCAGTTGTTCCAAAAACCATTTACTGACGGCTTGCAGAAGCTAATCTGCAATCCAAGCGCCCTTTTCGTGTATTGCCTTTAACACCGGAACATCGGAGGTTTCGTCTACAGTGGTACCAAGCAAGAGCGACGTTGAATCTTACAGATTGGCAAAAAGTTGTGTTTAGTGATGAATCCCGATTTGTTTTGGGAACAGTTGATAACCGCGTGCGGGTATGGAGACGTCCTGGTGAACGGTACAATCCCCCCGTCCCAGTCATGCGACACATTGCATGCACAGTAAACGTAATGGTCTGGGAGGCCATAGCCTATGATAGCCGATCCTCTCTAATTGTCATACGTGGAACCTTAACTGGCTAGCGTTATGTTGACGACATTCTTCAACCCCACGTGGGACTTTTCCTCAATAGTCTTCCACAGGCAATTTTTCAGCAAGATAATTATCGTCCGTATATAGCTTGAGTTGTTCAAGACTTCCTACGTCATGTTCAGACTCTTTCATGGCCGACCCGCTCCCCGGACCTATCTCCTATAGAGCATGTGTAGGACCAACTGAAACGCCAGGTGCCTCCATGTCACTCTGTACATGATTTGGAGGTGACTATTCAAGATCCGTGGGGCCCATCTGCCTCAGGACAACATCAGACGTCTAATCAATTCAATGCCGGACCGTGTTGCGGCATGTATTGTAGCAGGAGGCGATCCGACACGATACTAAAGTTGTACTATATTTGTCTGATTGGACACGCTGTATCTGTTTAATATTGTCTTGATTTCGGGATCAAGTGAATCTCTCATCTGTATGATTAAGTGTATTTCATTTCAATCCGATGCTTCCTTTTTGATGCGCTATTTTCAATGTCCCTGAGTGTAATTAAAGGAATTGGTAAAATTGAACGCGGTTTGAGAAAAAATGTTCTTGAAGTGGGAATTATTATTATTTTTTTATATATATATAATATATATAATATTAGTTAAAAATTTCGTTGACAGGGGAACTACGAATTTATGAATTTTTAAAATTGATAAATTCGCACTGTTATGAATTTTTAAAATGTCTGCAGAACTTATGGGACACCCGATGTATGGATGTATATATGTACACACACGCATGCATGCATTACTGAACATTAATAATTTTAAACTCACCTTCCTTAGAAACTTTTCGTTCCTTTTTCTTTTCCTGCTCCTTTCTGTCTATGGTGGAAATATCCTGAAGTCTGTGAGTGAATGGTGGTGTAACATGACCCTTAAAGTAAAGCAAGCGATAAGAAAAAGTGGGATGGCTAAATTTTCATTAACTCACAATAAATATCAATTTAAAAGATGAATTTGAAGCCTAAAATCATAAATATTGTATTATCAGAGCTGCCAACATTTTTAACTTTTAAATCAGAATTGACATCAGTATTTTTAAATGGAATGTGTTATATATTTTTTCGACTATTAATATTAATGAAAAGAGCTATAAAATTTTTCCGGTTTGAAGTTTCAAGCCAAAACTGTAGACTTGGCACCTACACTGAGAAAAAAAAAAAAAATGCCGCCTTTTTCTAGAATGAATAAGTGGCCATTTTCTAAATCTCTTAACTAGAAATATAGATTTCCGAACTATGCTCATAAGCCACGCCAATAAACTGAATAGACGAAATTATCGAGAATTTCTACTGTACACATTTCTAGATGGTGAAATAATATTCTGAATACTGTAAATATTCTGAATCATTTATATTGCGAGAAATTCTCGCCTAATTTTCTAGAATTTTGTAATAAACCAAAATTATAGTTGCAGAAACCCGCCTCTTGTAGTCTCATTTATTTGCTGAGATTTTTAAATAACTTTGCCCTCGAGGCAAATGCTCTAGAATTCTAATAAGGACTTCTAGAACTCACTTTCTAAAGGGACTAGAATTTATAAGGATGACAGGGAACTATTTTTTCTAGAACCACAATTTAGATTCTAGATGTCAGTTACAGAATTTTTTCTCAGTGTATGTATTAAGAATCTGCTCACGCCATCCAGAACATCTTCATACATAACTAAAAACGAAAACAGCACGTAATCTTGCTAAACATCAAACAGAACTACGTTTGTCAGTGAAAATAAAATGGTTATGTACTTATGTAGAAAAAATAATTTAGCTTTTTTTTTCCCCCGCATAACTACATCTATAATTACATCTTCGCAGAATCTCTAAACCCTACAAATAAAATTTATATGGGCCAAAATTAGAACTGTTGTAGTCATTGAACCTGCACCTTTCGTTCACAAACGGTTATAAATGGCCGTTCGCTGGATGGATGGGCCCAGCCGTTGGTCCACATGTAGCATTGTACGTTGACAATTATAATTTAGTAGTTATTGTTTGTTATAGTTATACTTTCGAGCGAAAATATTTCGTTGTCGATGTTGTTTTGATGCATATAATAAAATTATATATTCTTTTAAAGTTATTCAAAAGGCTAAAAGTAAGTCATTATATGCAAATTTAATATACCAATTGTTATTAGAACTTTTATTATTATTATTATTTTTTTTTTATGGTGAACCAGCCAACAGTAGCTACTTTAGAAAAAAGGAACGAAGGGGACAAAATAATTTGACGTTTTACCAAAGAATACTATTTCACTGGGCAAATGCGCTAACAGCTCGAACCATATATGTATTGATGGGCCAACAGCTGATGTTTTGGAACAGCGCATTTTATAACAACGGTTATCTGCAAAAGACTAACTTGCAACTAGAAAGACATGATGCTATAAATGTTCTGTATATTTTGTTCACTCTTTCCTGTGCTGTGTGCTCATATAGTAATTCACTATTTGCGTTGTCTTAAGTTATGCAGGCAATAATTCCCCGTGATTTTCAGCTTGACTGCATAAAATATCATTTACTTTACAATTCTTTCGTCACTGACAGCCGGGGGGTGGGGAATTTTACTGGGAAAATTCTATGGGGAAAATTTATTGGAAGAATAAATAATAACTAATCATAACTAATGTATCTTTTTAAATTCCGTTTTCATATTCAAAAAATTCTCAAGAGTTAAATTTGTTCATATTTACCAAAAATGCATTATTTATTTATTTATTTTTATTTTTAATTAATTATTTATTTATTTTTGGAGCTATAAAATGTTGAGAACTTTTTGAATGTGAAAATGGGATTCGAAAAAGAAAAAAAATCGATAATGAGTAATGTGCAGAACAAATTTCCCCTTAACATAACATGGGGTTTGGCTACCGGTGATGGCAGGCGAAGAGTCCTTTTAAAGCACTGGATAGATTACAACTGATTAATTAAAGTTGTTAGGTATCGAATTTCATTTTAAAATTACATTAAAAAATGTACAAATTTAATCTGACAGTTGTTTTTCCAGGTAAAAATATCAGCCAAAAACCCATTAAAAAAAAAAAAAAAAAAAAAAATTGCAGGTAATAAAAGGTTTTCACGGGTATTTTGACGAAAAAAAAACAGCAGGTTTCTTTCAGGATATATTCAATTATTTTTAAAAAAAAAAGGGAACTTACATAGGTTTATTTCAAGAAATCCGAAATACTTCGAGTTTTCTTGGAGGATTTCTTTAATTTTTTTCTTTTTTCTTTTTTTTTTTTTTTTTTACATTGGTTACTTTAAATTGCATTGCATGAAAGTTCCATTTACTTTTATATCTTGTTGTTCAATTAACATTTTGATTAAAAAATTGGTGCAATTTAACCAGTTTAGCTTTTTATTTCAAAAAAAGAAAAAAAAAAGCAATACTGACTATTTCAGAATCATCAATTCTCGTTGAATTCCAAAATTTCTTGCATTGTTCAGAATCTGCAAAAGACGTTTATATTAATTATAAAGGACAGAATATATGATATACAGTGAACTTCTCTAAAAGTTCATTTCTATTAAAAGACAGCCTCCCATTACGGTCAGTCTTCCCAGTCCCCCAAATTCTCCTTATGTTACTTAGTACTAATCTATCTCCATTAAAGGCCCATAGACAATTGTGTACCTCTTTTGGTGGGTCACATTTTGAGAGAGCAGATAATTTATTTTTTCTTCGACTTGAACTGATTAATGCCTCCCCTCCCCTCCTTCCGCCATATAACTGAGGTTATTCAATCTCGTTATGCGTAAAAATAATCTGCGTATAGAGAAATGAAGTGATTAATAAGACTATATTTTTGAACGAGTATACTTAGAGATGAAGATCAAGTTTGGAAAAAAAGTAATTTTGTGTCATACCATTATTAAAGTAAAAGTTATTCTTCGACCACATTTCTTGAGACCATGGAAGCCTCTGCACAAGTGCTGATTCGACGAGTCCAGTGTTAAAATAGGAGTGATAGGCATCTGATTCTGAGAATATAAGCGATAAGAGAGAGCCAAATTACTGGATGTTTTCCAAATCCCAAGCTGTCGGTCAATTTGGTCCCCCTCAAAGCTTTTGGACTGTTCCTTACTTCTAGTTTTAGGAAACGTGGGTATACTGTAAATTCAATGGCTTCTAAATAGCTAATGTTAATTTTAAATGGCGTAATAACAGTATTAAATCTAGCTAATTAAAATTTAAAAGCGAAAGTTAGTCTTTCCTGTCAGGAATCTTTAGTTGATATTTATACATTAATAGAAACCTCTTGTAGTAAAATCAATTCCCTTTAGACGGCGCTGCGTCGCCAGTGAAAGAAAAAAAAACCTATATTTTGTTAAGAGATTTTGGCAACAGCCAATAAGTTTAGTTTTAGATTTTTGGCTGCTTCGACTGTGTTCGAAAACAGAATTTTCGATCTCTCACTATGAGAGCTTATTAGATTTGGGAATTATGTTCCTTTAAGTATTCCTTTTTGTAAATAATGTATTTAATTTGTAAATAGAATTTTTATCTTATTATAATCATTAAACTATCAGAAAAAGTATGCATCGTTCTATTTTATTCATTCTCTTGTTTCAAAGCAATTCGGCATATTAATTTTGATTCTTTATGTTCTTAAAATGTCAATACCACTGAACCGCAAATTATTTTTCACTCTTTTCCACTCAGAAATAATTCTAAATTTGAATAATCTGTTCCTGTGCTTAAAAAAGCTTTATATATATATACTTTCAAAACTTGAAAAAACTAGTTTTAATGATTATATTAATCATTTAGACAAATAAGGAAAATTTGAATAGTTTTATCCATTCAATTTGTAGAAATTGTCGCTTGAATTAAGATTTTCTAGACAACCTCTAATTAAAAGTCAGTCACATCTCTAAAATGTCAATTTTCAATGCCGCGTTAAGTGGCCTTTTTAGAGGGTTACACTGTATTTAAATGGAAACAGCTTTCTTACTAATCATAGATAATTAATATTGCTTGTTTTTATCTCTCATACTCTTTAATTGTACACACTGGCGCCCAATAGCAGAATTAAAATTATGATAATGGGATAATCTTTACGTACAGAGCAAAAAATAATTCTTTGTTGATCGATTATTACGAATTGTATTGATTTTTTTTTTTCCCAACATGTATTATTTCTACTTAAGAAGTAAATGGGGGGGGGGGGAATCATTACAATCATTTGCAAAAGTTTAAGAGCACCCATAGAAAAATCAGATTTAATGGAATTCCGCAAAAATAATATACACATTTTACATATAAAAGAACAAAACAGACTGTACATGGTTTTTTACTGTAATTAAAGTCAGTATTTTGTAGGACCTCCTTTGTTTTTAATAACTTGTGTAATTCTCTTAGGCATGCTATAAATAAGAGACTTGTAAGCTTAGAAATGTAAGCTTTAGAAATGTCTGTGCACCAAACATGCTTTATTGCTTCAACAAGTGCCGTAGCAGTGGATGGATGCTTTTCGGGGACTTTATTTTCCACAATACACCACAGATTCTCTATTGGAATCAAATCTGGCTGTTACCGGGGCCAGTCAAGCACTTTGTCAAGAAATTTCTGAGGGCACAGAAAATCGATCTTCGCCCTGTGACACGCACGGAGCCCCACCATGCGTGAAAATTGAACATTTATGAACAAGCATGTGAAGATTCAACTTCTCACGTAACAAATTAAGGTACCGCTTTCCATTCATAGTGGTTTTAGGTGGCACAAAATACAGACTAGCAGTACCGAACACAGACATTGCACCCCATATCTTTTGGCTTGGAGGATGTTTCACAGTTTGAATCGTATATCTCTCATCATATATTTTTCCCCTTGGGCGGCGAACACTTGTAGCACGTGCAGAAAATTGCTGCACACTTGACTCATCTGAAAATAAGACCATACTCCACTGTTGTACTGTCCTATTCTGATATTGTCTGTTGAAAGTCAGTCGTTTCTTTTTCATACTTGGAGTAAGTCGAGGTTTCCTTGCAGGTTTATGAGATAATAAACCAAAATCCTTGACCAAACGTCTTGAAATAGTACTCAAACTGACGCTGGTGGCTTTTGCAGCCAGAGATAGCTTGATGCACAGCTGTCTTTGCTCACATTTACAATCGACAAGTGCTGCCAGTGAGAGAATTTTTTATTCAATATCTACCAATAAATTTTAATTGCAATGGTTGTGTAATCAATTTCGAAGACATTTCACAAAGAAGTCTTTGAAGTAATTAGGCAATTCGTTACAATTAAAATTTAGCGGTGGCTAGTGAATAAAAAAAAAATCTCTCAATACGGAAGCACGTAAAAACTAAACTAATGCATCGATCTTATTGAACTTTCGCACCTTTCTTCAAAATAGAATTTACTAGTGCTTGAACGAAGGTTTTTCTTTTTCTTAAGATTACAAACTAAATTTATAAGGCTGTACGCAGGGGGGGGGGGGGACCATAATTGTATTATTTTCGCATACAACTCTGCCAAAAGTTCAAAGTTTTTTCTTTTTTTAATATGTACTTGATTGAACATACGACATGATTTCTTCAGTAATAATCTATAAATTACAGAGTTTATTAGTATTATTATATTCAAGATTGCCTATAAATCTAGTCTTAAAACTTTCATACATTAAGCAATTAGTAATAGACTATCAACGTATAACGACTATTCCAAACATTTCTTGTGTTGTGTTCTCAACTTCTAAGTTTGGTGCTTTGGATAAAAGCCGATTGACTACACGAGGGTCCTAGGCCTAAAGTGGTGTGTCCTCCGTAGGAGGTCCTACCCTGTATTTACGCGAGTTTCGGAGAAAATCATGGAAAACTCCGAACGGCTATGTCGACTAGTGTGACCTGGGATTGAGCTCGGCACTTTTCGTCTATCAGCTTTGAGCGTAGAATCGTTCGGCCACTGTGGAGCCTCAACTTGTAAGAGCAGTGCGAATAAACATACAGATATTTAAACAATTTACTCTTTAGAATTAACTACGTGATTCTATGTAAATCTGATTACTTAATTCAAACATGCAATTAAAGCTTTTGTTTGTGGATTTTATTGATTAGGTATACTTTTAGGGTAGTGATTTCATTATAGAATAATGTAACACATACCAACAGTTTTTAGAAGTTTTTACTGTAAAGATTTACTGTAAAATATTTGAAAACAGTTTTTCTAGCTTTTCCATATAGATCAGACACCTCTTATTTTATTACATCAATAACACTTAACTATATGTGTATGTATTAACTTATCTCATTTCTTTTTTAAATTGTGGTAATATTCTGAATAAACGATACAATTCATTCATTTATGGCATAAATTTTCATGGAAGAAATAAGCATAATGCATGAATGAGGATTTTTAAATGAGCATAAAGTTTTCCGGAAGAAATCAATTATTTTTATTTCTAAAGAAAATTCAAAAGCAGTTGAAAAAAAAAAAGACCAAATTCGTGCATCTAAACCCAAAAAAATTTAAGAAAATCCTTTAGTTTTATTTAGCTGACAAAAATGTATTTTTGGCTGTGGAATCAAACATGATTTAATAACATAGGTCTGTTTGTATTATTTATTTATTTTTATTTATTTATTTATTTATTTTTGAGCTTTATGAAATGTTTTTGGTCGACATTGTTTTCGAGGATGCTGAATCTAAAATTGATCTCCATTTCTGTCCCTCACCCACTTTTTTTTTTTTTTTTCCCTCAAAATATTAGAGGCTTACAATAAAAAAAAAATCACCAATTTTATTAGATTAAACTAAACATATTCTTTCTAATTGAACAAAAATTCCCTTCATGATATATTTGATACATTACGTTCACACTCTTTGTGAAACCTTTTCTTCCTTTTGGTTCCCCTTCGAACACACTTTCGCTGCCACCCCCCCCCCCCCCACACACACACTTCCACTTCCCCCTACATTCTTTCTATTTTCAGTATTGTTATTACATTTTAGATTGTATTACTATTATATTCTATTACTTTTTAGATTCGTATAAATATTGTTTTAAAGTAAGAAAAAAAATATTATTAGATGTGTTTTTTTTTTTTTTTTTTTTTTTAAATCAGCAATAGATACCAGATTGCATCCTTTCATGCAAAATTAAACTATAAATATGCATTTAAAAAAGGCGTGATGGAACTTTCCTATAGGTTTTGATCTAAAACTGAAAATAATAGTAAACAGTTAAAACAACTTATGCACATTTTTTGCTGCAGACCTGTGTAAGTTATTTAAAAAATTTCTTAAGACGCGTTATCGTACTTCCGAAACGCTTGGTGCAATATTATTTGTTTGGTGTGTCTAAAAATTTTTCATTATACACCGGTTTTACGGAAAGTAGTTGAAAACAGACAAATACAATACAACAACAACAATAATATTACAGTTTCTGTTAATTTTATCTTTTTAATGTTAATTTGTTCTCTCTTAAGTTTACACATGGCTTACGGTAAGGCTCAAAATGCTATTGGAGTAAATACATATAGTTTGAATAGTCACCTGTTACGAACAAATTTGAATGTTCTCTTTTTTTCTGGCCGCATTCAAATTTCTGTGGACCCTTTTCATTCAAAAGCGGTAAAGGGGGGAAATCGGGCATATCTTCAATGTATGGTGGAATTGGATGCTAAAAATAATGAATATTAGGTATAATAGATATAAAAGAAATATTTTCATAAAACAGAAAAACTTTTGAAAACCATTGAAATTTGTGATAACAAATGTAACATACGTTAACATGCATTTTGTAACTCACCTTGAAAATTGGAAATGAGATAGACTGACAAAGTTATCTCGTGAAATACGAGCATTTTTATGAAAAACGTTTTCACTGCGCATGTGCGAAATATAGAAAATTTTTATTATGTAGGTTGAAAGCTAGATATATTGAGCAACTTTTATCAAAAGTTCATTCTAATCAAGTAAAAATTAAGCAAATTGTTGCCAAAAGAAAGAGTTAGAGTTTAGGTATTTTCCAAGAGTTGAAATTTCATAAGGGGTTTTTAACATGCCGTGTAATTAATTTGAAGATCCAATTATTTCAACCACGATCCAAAAGTACTTTATTGTGAAAAACCCCTTATAATCTCACAAATCTTAGTAAATAAGCAAAAATGTGTTAGAGTTACAAGTTTATAAAGGGTTTTTCACAGAAAAGTACTTTTGGAGCGTGGTTGAAATAATTGGATCTTCAAATTACGCGGCATGTGAAAAACTCCTTATGAAATTTTAACTCTTGGAAAATACCTGAAATCTAGCTCGTTCTTTTGCCGACGATTTGCTTAATTTTTACTCTATTCAAATGAATTTTTGAAAAAAAAATTGCTCAATATATCTAGCTTTCAACCTATGTAATAAATTTTTTTCTTTCTATATTTCGCACATGCGTAGTGAAAATGTTTTAGATAAAAATGCTCGTACTTCATGAGATATTTGTATTCCGATTGCAGTATATTGTTTCAAAAGTTTTTTTTTTTTTTCCCAATATATCTAAAAGTGGGAATAATTTTCGTTAAAAACTCTGTATATTATAAATAAAAACATGCTTTTTTTTTTTTTTTTTTTTGAGTTTAAAAATAAATGCTTATATCTCCGTTTTTTAACATGCTATCGCCACACAAATTTTCCCACAAATTGTACTGGGTCTATTTTAACATATCTTAAAGTTATAGATCATTTTGTTTATTGAACGAAACAGTGTGATCACAAATATTATTGATTTTGTTCAATTTTTAATCGGCTCCCTAAATGTTGTCTTAAACCAATATTCACTGAAAAGCATGAGAAAGACCCAGTTCTTTAAATACCCAATGTTTGAAAACATTTCACCGAGAGATAAATTTTTAAATTGAAAAAACTGATCGTTTGCAAATCTTGCTAAACTTTTGAGCAAGAGTGTATATTATCCATTTTTGATCAATATCTTTTGCTATGTTCCTGGCAGTAGCATTGATCTCTGCTGGCAAAAAACTAATCAAAGTCACTTTTGACGTCCACATTTGAAGTAAAGGTTTTGCTGTCTAAAAAAATTTGTAGTGATCAGAACAAGTAATGATCTGAAGGTGTTAGATCTGGAGAATATAGTGGGTGAGATAGTACGTTCCATCCAAGCTGAAAATACTTTTGGCGAGTTACCAAACTTGTATGCACTCTCGCATTATCTTGATGGTACACTACATCTTTTCTGTTGATCAATTCTGGCCTTTCTTCTTTGAATGAATCATTCAGTTTGTCCAGTTGATGATACCATATTTCAAAATTGATCGTGGTTTTCTTCGGTAGAAGTTCATAAAAAAGATTTCCTTGAAATCTCACCAAATATCACCTATTTTTGATGAATATCGAGTTTCGAAAAGCTTTGAGCCGGTTCTCTTTTTTACTCCATGATCTCCTGCGATTAGCATTGTTCAAGAAAATCCATTTCTCATTCTCAGGGATGATTCGCTTCAAAAATGGATAATTTTCTTACGTTTGAAAAGTAAACCACAGAGATTAATGCGACGGAGCAAATTGCTGTCTGTAAGAATATGCGGAACCAATACGTCGAGTTTAGAAATTAAACCTAAGCGTTTTACGTGTTCATGAATGGTTTAATTCAATAAATTTAATATTTCAGCTATCTCACAAGTTGTTATTCGGAGGTTTGTATCAATCGATGCCTTTATCTTCATCAGCTACATCTGGACTTGGTGCATCTTCAGCATCAAAATTACCGGAACGAAAATTTGCAAAAACGTTTTAGCTCTAGAGTTCCGTCAATATACCTTCTCCATACACATCGGATAACTTTTTTATTGCTTGAACAGAATTTACGCCTTCATGATAGTAAAAAAAAATCAAACTGCTTTCGATTTTCCTTATTTAATAAGGCACCAAATAAAATCTATTGTGTAAAGTCAAACAAATTTTTTCACAAAGAAACCTTGCTAGATCAGCTGTCGAACTGCTGTATGATTACAAAGCAGTTTAATTGTGAAGTTAGAGAGAAAAAATATACAATTAGGTCCTCTGTCTGGAAAAAAACAAAATTACTTTCTGAACAACCCAATATACATTTCATATGACACCAATTTAAAGAAATATGTTTTTTCATACATAAGCACACTACTGAACAATCGCTAAGGAACAACTGGTTTTTACAGCATGACGTCGATCAGTCATGGTAAAATATAAATATAGAGTGATTAGTAGAATAGGACCTGGTATCTGCATAAAAGACTCAATTATCTGTTTAACGAAAATAACGCCGTTAGCTGTTGAACTTATTTCTGTGAAATTCCGTGTAGTGTGGCAATAAAGTGCAAGACATCTGTAAGACATCATTTAAGTACTTACGATCGTTGATGAGCAGTAGAGCAGTGGTAATAACATCACAATTTAAGAGGACCGATATGGATCTTTAGTGAAGTAAAGGAACAGAAATTTCACTCCGAGTCAGATAACGGGAAACCTTGCAACCGCTACTAGTACACGTTTATCTGCTAGAACCACTTTTCGGCTGTTAAATGAGACTGGTTTGTATGCATGGAAACTTGTCCAATTATTGCATTGTTGAAAGGAATATATTTTGGGGGGTTCAACAACAGATGACTTGAGTGATGTTCTCCGACGACTCCCGATTCACTTGGACATGTGATTCTGGGCTGGACACTTACTGTGGAGTGACAGTGTAACATGTTACGCTCCATAAAATGCTCATGAACGTTATTCATATGGATTGGCATGATGGTGGGGGCAGACATTTTTCATAATGGGAGAAAACTGTTTCACATCTTTCAGCGAGGTACCATTACATCTCAGCGTTACTGCAGAGAGATTATTCTTGATCCTATTTGTCTTGTAAGGGATACAGTAGATCCTCATTTTCTGTTTATGGATGACTATATGGTTCACAAAGGACTGCTGAAGTATCGAACACACTAGAAAGTGAAAATATTGAACGTATAGCATGTATATGTTATATATATTTGTTATCTCGCTCTCCCACGTATTGAAACCTGTATAATTTTGAATAACTATAACATTCCACCTCTATTTCATCTGTGCTAAGTTTCATTTATTTTTTCAATAATAGCGTGCGATTATTTATTTCAAAAAATGTCTCTGTTTTTTTCAGTGTATAATGCTTCTTAATCGTGAAATGTTCCACAGCGAAAACTTTTTCTTAAACTCCATTAAAAATTATTTCAAAATTCAAAATGCAGCATTAAAAAAAAAAAAAAAAAAAAAAGCTTTACTTCTTGATCTTATTCTTCCATTAATTATCCAGAATGCTTTCTTTTAACATATTAATATATATAATTTGATTAATGACTCAACTACAGGTTAGCTTACTGCGTGCGCAGCTAGTTATCATATTATACTATTTTTAAGATAGTGTCTTTATGATTCATGTGTTATGACCGATGGACTCAGGTAGTGTAATTAAAAATTTACAATTTTTAAGCCTTCAAAATTGATTATTTTTAAAAAGTTATTTATTATTATTCAAAATATGATTCTTTCTTGTTTCATATTTGGCTTATTGTTTTAAGATAAAAGCTGTTGATCTACCTTAAGTTTTCAGTAGTGAAATTTCTTAAGTAATACCTTTAATAATAATTTAATGTATATAGTATTCACACAGAAAATAACAGTTTTTAAAGTTTTTTTCAAAAATGATAACATCTGTACAGTTTTAAAATTTATATATATATCACTTGTTTTTGATGAAAATGGCCTTTCAACAGTAACGAGAAAGACCGGCTCCTGTTCCGCTTGCACCAGACTTTTTTGTTTTATTATAAGTAAAGATAGAGATGGTAATAATCATATAGGGAAGACCCGTGTACCTAGGGCCGCTTTTTTTCAATGCATAAAAACAGAGCCCTTGACCTGTTTAAAATTATCAAACTGATATTTACATATCATTAGGACTAATTATTTCCAATTGGGATTAATATAAATATATTGGGACCTAAAATAATAAATTCCGTCAAACAGAAGGTTTTAAAAAAAAACTTCACTCGTGGCCCTAGGTACAACACCCTCATTGTACCTGGGGCCAGACTTCATTGTACCTAGGGCCATTCTCTCAAATTTAGATTTCACTTTTTAAGGAATAGAAAATAAGCACATAAACATGTATTTTATAAAAGAAACAATATCAAGTAATATATTTATTTATCTTATAATAATTATCATGTTGTTACCTTAATTTAAAACACGAAATTTTTCACTTTTTTTTCTTTTTTTTTTTTTTTTTTTTCCTTTGGAATATTCTAACAGAATATTTTTTTTTTTTTTCTTAATATTTTTTTTTTTTCTGGGGTGTTTCTTGGATTTCTAGATCTCTCTGGTTTTCGGTCACATCTTTTCTCTGATGTGGGAGGTTTTGCTTTAGGTAAAGGTTTTGCTTAGGTTCGTACCTGTTAAAGCATAACACAGGAAAAGATGTTAGATGTTGAAGGTTTCGAAATTTCAACAGGACACGAAACAAAGACATCCAATTCTATTATTGTTGGTTCACTTTCTTCCAGGAAAAAATTTTTTCTTTTTAATTTATGGAGGGGTCTTGTCTTTCAGTCACATTTGAACATAAATATTCATCCTCAGTGAATGTGTTTTGATTTATTGGCTATATGCCGGATACACGAAAGCCTGATAGAATGTTTACAGGAGTAAAGGCCGACGGATAGGACTTGCCAACACTTTCAGCAACGTCATATATAGTGATTGGTTTACCAGGGTTTGCCAGCATCCAATTACTATAGGCTTTACTGTGTTTCTTAACATTTTCTCTACCGCTGACGTAGATTCACGTCATTTGAAAATATGAAACTCCACCAGTAGGCATTTCTTTTGCAATTTGTATGTTATTTGTTTCTAAATATACACAATATTCATATTTGTATACTATGGATGGAAATATTTTGATTAGAGAGAGAGTATGATTATAATGCATATCCATTTGTAATATAAATGTGAATACGGAAAATTTTGTTTTGAAAAACTGTAACTTATGAGTAAAACGCCCACAGGCGGACTTTACTGTCAAAAAGACAAAAACATGCGGACGCGAAAGTGTTAAAAGGTCCAAACACACTGGCCCTAGGTACAAGGCAGCGATGTGGCCCTAGGTACAAGTTTTGGTAACTTCATTCAAAATGCCTTCCACTAAAAACTCCACATGCAGAAAGGACTAATTAAATATCTCATTTATTACTCAATATAACCAGCAAAATTATACACTAGAAATGAAAGAAAAATATTTGACTTGCCTTTGTAAAATAGCAAAAGAGATGAGCTGCAGAATTTTACTTCAAACCATGTAATTTCGTTTTCTACATGTAACTTGTCAAAACTCTCTCCTCAAAGTAGTTGTAAAAGTAGCAATTGGTGTTGTTACTCGCCCAATTGAGTATTAAAACTTAAAATTAAATATTATTCAAATAAAGTGGGGTGGCCCTAGGTACATGATGGCCCTAGGTACACGGGTCTCCCCTATCTATGATAATTTAAATCAAAAGGTCACGATTTTTCTTTTTCATTTTTAAATTTTTGTTTGTTTCTCCAATGCAAAATGCGGTTATGAATGTTTTGATCTAAATTATGTGAATTTGTGTAAGTAAATGTAGAAGGAAGTTTTGCGATTGCCGCAATATAGGTACTATTTTAAAAAGGTTTTCTAGCGATTGAATTTTTTGGACGAAAAGGTTTAAATTTTAGATTTTCCTCTCAATTTTGCAAAATAATGTATCTTTTTTTAGCTATAATTTCGTACTGTTCACTAATGAACAAGCAGTATAACAAGACTTATGTTGCGTTCAGTTTTTCTTGTTTAGCTTTTTAATCCATTCGGGCTATTCTATTATTTATTACTCATTTTGAACCTTATTCTATTAAAAATTCAGTAATTTTAGTATTCGACTTGGGTTTCTTAAAACGAGTTTTGGGTTTTTATTTTTATTTATTTATTTATTTATTTTTTTATTTTTTTATGTTAAATATTATTTCTATCGTGTTTACCTCTTGATTCTGAAATAGGATTGTTTTCTTACTTAATTTTGAATAAAAGTTTTTCGTAAAGTTTGAAGCATAATGATTCCTATTTTTTACAGTGATATGTTAAAAAAACAAAGTTGCTTCAAGTAAATATGTTTTTAAATCGGTAGAAAAATAATCTTTATGGTTTATTTTTTATAGTGAAGTTCGTATGTTTGCTTACTCTATTGTCTTTATCATAAAAACATATTCCATATAGTTACAAACATTTTTGGTTATTCATTTTTCTGCTGTAATATACTTACACTTTTAGACGCACTAATATTCTTGGGAGAACGATTTTCAGAAGGAATACCTATTGTTATGCTGCCTGCAGAATCTGAAAGAAAAAAAGTTTTTACTCTAATAGTTATAAACAGTATTTTATTATTATTATTAATCGTACTCTATAAATAAAATAAAATAAGAGTTAAAAAAAAAAAAAAAAAAATCCGTACATTTAACTACAGAAAATCTCTGTTTTCTAAAACTATAGAAATTTACTGTAATATTATATCTCAATATGTCAAAAGACATTTTTCCTGTAGACCTATAAAATCTGTAACCATTGATACAGATTTTATTTGATAGGCATACTTGCCAACATACTAATTAATACTCCGTAGTATTGTTAGCCCCGCCATTTTTTTCCCCACCAGTATTTTTTTTTTTTTTTTTTACAGAATTTTCTTATTTAATCGCAATTCCATTTATAGATTCTTACTCTAAAAATTTACTGGTGTGAAAAAAAAGGGCGGCTCTAAAGACACTACGGAATATTAATAAGGATGATGGCAAGTATGGACAGGAGCATACTTTTCCTGTTTTGCATACAGAAAACTTGCTATGAAAACAGAAATGGGAAATGCTAAGTAGCAGCACAAAATGCAGAGGTAAACCTGCTATACGGTGGACCCCAGTTCGATCCTGGCTGGTCGAGCTGATGATTTTTATTTAATGCAAGGGGTCCCCCCCCCTCCATTTACAGTGAGTGCTACAAAAAACAGCTGTAGCACTCACTGATATATATATATGGATATTTTTTGGCAACTTTGCTGCCAGACATTTTCTGTAACAGGATTATTTTTCTTCAATGTAGTTTCCTTATTTAAAACGTCATTATAAAAGTTTTATCTTTGATGAAGAAATCGTATTTGCATACTTTCCAACAATTTTTAATACTATATTTTATTAATACATAATTTTTCTTAATGTAGGACTTGAATATATTTCCTCTGCCATTTGCAGATAAACCTTTAGTCGTTAAAGTTTTAAATTTCTTTTCTTTGGGAAATTTTGTACATTCAATCTTATACGTGCTCTTGCTTCAACACTTAAAAAATGTTTGATAGGTACAATTTAGATTTTAGTAATACGATGTTCTAAATCCAATTGCCCGCTTTTGATAAATCTGATTTTCTGTAATGTTTAGAGATTTGCAAATCTGTCTCAGATCAGCAGAATATCTAAAAATACTTTCAGAAATGGTAGTAATCATTCTGTACGTATGCAGAATAACTGAGAACTGGTTAAAACAATCTTTTCTACATAGAAATATAAATCATAGAATTTCTTTAATCTTGTTATATGCTCTATATGTTATATGTTTTTAAAGTAAGCTGTTTTTGCTATTTGAATAAAATAATGTGTTCTTTGAAATGACAATTTTGATCACTTAATTGTATTTGCAAAGCAGCCTACTATATTTCCCCAATAGCGTTTTTTTTTTTTTTTTTTTTTTTTTTTTTTTTATGTTATAATATAAAAATAATATTTGGTTTATTTCATGGGGGAAAAAATATTTTTTTCTAAGTTGTTTTTTAAAGGGTAATTAAAAAGATGACAGCAATGGTATTAGTATTTCGTTCATTTCATTTTGTCCTATAAATTCATAAAAAGTAAAATCGAGTTTCAATAATTTGTACCTACGTTTTTATGAAAAAGTATTCAATTCTGAAAATGAAAAATTATATATTGGCTCTTTTTTATTACAGTGCGTGGGGATTTTGCCCGCATCTGTCATGATGCTTTAAATAGATAAACTAAATATCGTAACTCTTTACTTCAATTTCAATTCTTGGCAGAGAAAAAACATGTATTTTCTCTCTCTCAAACACATTATTCAAGCAATATCCGATAGTTTTGAAAAATAATAATAATAATAAATGCTCTAAAATTGTTAAACCGACTAATTTGTGAAAAATTACAAACTAGAGTAAATTTTGTTGTCAAAATTTGAGGAAGTTATTTTATATACATTTTTTTTTTTTTTTTTTTTTTTTTTTTTTTTTTAATTAGGTAGTCACTGAACCCCCTCCCCTCTTCTCCTTAAAATTAGAGAGTTTAATAGGGTGCTTTTCGATTAGTGGCATGCAAATTAAATTACAAAAACGAGCTAAAGATTTATTAGAGGTCCTCGATACTCGGAGTTAAAACTTGAGAAACTATTTGCATAAGGAATTTCGATACAATTTATGCAAAATTACAGTATGATACAAGTGAAAGACAGGCGCTAGAGAAAAAAAAAAAAAAAAAAAAGCTTTAATTTAAAAAAAAAAAAAAAAAAAAAAAAAAAAAAAAAAAAATGCTAAAACAATGTTTACACGGAAGTATTTTCTTCCAGAATATATGCTGTGAACAGATCGTTTCATATCCATAAAATAAAATGAAAACAGTTATTTTAACCTATTAACGCCCATCGTACCATTTTAAAATTGTTAACATGTACGATGTACGAATCTATACATGCTAGATAACATATATATAGTCATTTTGGTTTCTTTTAATGGTATTTTCTTTTAGTGACAGTAGAAAGAAATAAGTAATCTCACAAATGTTCATGCGCCTGCTGTTAATTATAATTCGTGTTTTTTTTTTTTTTTATTATCGCCGTCACATGATTTTTCAGTTCTCCCACTTGAATTTGCATTTGTCGCAGATATGCCCACTAAAGTCAAGGAGAAAAATAATCTATAATACTTTACTTGTGGTAAAGAATGCATGCGTTATGTCGAAAATTTCTCCCAGTAGCGCCCAGCATCTTCAGTTGAGGACAAGATGTAATTTTAAAACTGACACATAAGTAGTTTATTTATTTATTTTATTTTTTTACTTTAAGTATTGAAATCTAGATTTAATTTTTTTATCAAAATATATTTCACAGAAGTAATTCAGACATACAAAATATTAAAATAAATATTGATTAACACATGATGTGAACTTTGTATATGCTATAGTGTCGAGAAAATTAAACAATGTCATATACATCACATTTGAATAAAGTTTAACTTTAATATACTGTTTTCCACATGAACTGTGCTATAAAATACATGATGCCTACAATTTCTGAATAAAAACTAAGAAAGAACAATTATTTTACCTGAATTTTTACAAGCTTCAGGAGTTGCTAAAATGATATCCTCGGCGCCTATGAATGTAAAGAACGAATAATAGTTAATTAAGCATGCATACTATTTCATACATTTTATATTTATTTCTTTATAAATTATTTCATGCCAAATAATTTCTGCACATATATATATATATATATATATCAACACTAATATCAGCATTTCAATATGAATTACGAAGTTTTGGATTCCTGTTTTTAAAAAATCGGGAATCCAAAAATTATGTAGGCAGGTTTTAATCTTAATTAAAACTTACTTTAAAAAAAATATATATATATAAATACGGTCTTAGGCAGATATCTTCATGAGATATATATGATAAATGTCTTACACAAATTTTAGCATCAAATTCATAAATACTGCACACTAATAAAAGAAAATTTAAAAGTCGTTTTTACTGGGTTACATATACAAATATTAACAACTCCTATATTTTTTCGTAAATAGAATATCTTTTGGCGCAAATTAAATAAAGAATTGTGTTTTCTATTGTATTTATATATCTACAGGCTGATTATAATTAAAGTCACGATTTCAAAACGCTATAATTTTAAAACTACCCATCAGAGCGATTTGATATTTTACCAGAGAAATCGTGAGGCAATGCAATTTTGTTTGGGGGAGGAAAGAAGTAGTTCCAACATGTTCCTATAGATTGCGCTGCCAGGGATGGATGGTTGGATTTTACGTCGCACTAGTGCTGCGCAGATGGGCAATTGGCAACGGTCTGAGACACACCTCTAGAAGTGGTCCGGAGACATGCCATCACAATTTTGATCCTCTACGGAAGGGAGGCGCTGCCAGCGTAATGTCAGAGGAAATGCCTAAATGGACTCATTAAACACAAGAATGTTGTTAGCAACATAATGGAATAGCAGAAAACAATAGACTTCAAGGGTTACTACAATTTTTTTAGCAAAAAGACAAGAATACGTGTTTACAGCGGAAACAGTCATGGTGAGAAGAGAAAAAGAGGAGCTTCATGAAATAAATACTTTGCGGATAATTAACGGCACATTTTGGAACTTTTTTTTTTTTTTCTTTTGCGCCCAACAAAATTTCATTGCTTCACGATTGCTCTGGTAAAATATCATATCGCTCTGATTGGTAGTTTTAAAATTATAGCGTTTTGAAATCGTAACTTTAATTATAATCATCCTCCTGTGTAATATCGTTTTATGTACAACAGTAGCATTCGGTGTCTTTTAGAAGTAAGTTTTAATTTAAAATGTACAACTAAAATACATCAAAGTATTATGTCACTTATTGTTAATAACAAAGGAAAAATGGAAATTATATTTCATATATATTTTCAAACACACAGACCTTTCTTTTTAGAACTTTTGCTAGAAACTCCATCTTCACAAATATTTTCATCATCAAAATTAAAGAACTGTTGGTGTCTTTCTGTAACTAGAAAACGTTTAGAAACTTTTAAAAAAGTGGTAAAATACATATCTAATAAGACAAATATTAAAACATACCCATTAAATAACAGACATCCAATAAAATTATATTTTAAATGTAAAGGATCAATAATTTTATTGAGTTATATTATGTGAAAAAGCCCGCCAACTTAAAGAGAAATAACTTAAAAGAGGGAGAGAAAGAAAATCATAATCCAGTGTTTCAGCTTCCATTGAGATTTAACATCTCAGAAAAAAGGCACGTTTTATATAGCACACACTATATGCTGACTCTTGTAAAACATTTAAATAAAATAGGTTTGTCTTAAAGATACTATATTTCTTAATTACTGAGTATAATACATTTGAAGAACTTATTTTATTAAATCTAAAATTTCTGCTAACCATGAAAGCGTACTGCTTTTATGCAGCATTCTTGTCTATTTCTTTTTGACTGATAAAGAGTCGTGTTTGATTACTTAAAATTTTAGATCCGCATATACTCTCTCTCATATATATATATATATATATATATATATATATATATATATATATATGCTTTGATTTCGAGTAAATGCATGTATTTATATTTTTAAAAATATATTATTTGGAAAATTATATTTTATTATGTCTGCTACAGGTGAAATTTATTTCAAACTTCGACTTATCAAACTTTATCATTGAAAACTATAACTGAAGAAAAATTTTGAAATTACCTGAAAGTCTAAATTTTTCAATTGGCGTACGCTCCTCTTCTGAAATAGTCTCTAAAATGAGAAATATAAGATAAATTTTTCATTAGACATACATTTTCAGCATTATAATTCCAGATACAAATTTTTCTTCACATTCTTCAGCCTAATGATTTTGTTCTTAAGCAAATTTATAACTATATTAGCTTTTCGGTTGAGGTTTACTATGATGAACATAAAGAATGGATATAGTTAATAAGTGCAATTTGTAAAATTTCACTTATATATATATTAATTTGCATAGTTGTTTGTGCACTGATTTGAACATAAATTTTCTCAACGCCCAAAAACCATAATTTCTATTGCCATTTACGATCCGAAAAAGGAGTACTATAGCTAGTAAATAAAAAGTCGCCAAGAGTGTCCTATACTAAATCTGTACCTTTTCTTCAATATTCAAACGTATCAAAAACATATTAGTTTTTTCTGCATTGAATTTTCGTCAAAGGCAGAATATATAGCGATATTTGAATTTGGTATCGATAACATGGAATGACTTAACATATATGCATCATAAGGTAGAGAAAATAATTATACTTCGGAACAGCTTTAGTAGCCCCACTTGGCGAAATTTAAAATTTGGCACCGATGTAGCTCGTTCGTTTCTCGCCAAGGTCTTTTATAACGTTACTGCGATAGACTTTTTAATGCATTGCCAAAATGAACAAAAATTTAAATGACAGCAAGAGGGCTTTGTACTAAAGCTGTACGCAATCATTTAAAGAACACAGTTCTTCGTGCTAAATTAATATTACTTTCTTACAAATTATTTTAAAATTAGCAAAAGTAGATTTTTTTTTGTTTAGAATGTGGAAATTAATGTATAATAACATAGCATATTAACTTTTACACACAGACCTATTATTACAGCGAACGTAGCACTACTTTATTACGGGAATATAAGAAGAGCTAAACGAAGGGAAAGGGTTAAATTTTTGGCAATTATCGCGTTATTAGCAATTACTTGTTTTATTTATTTATTTATTTATTTTAATTATTAAGAGATAAAGCAAACAAAAATTGAGTAAAACATAACTTCATCAGATTTTGAGCTCTACTTTTTAACACTTTCCAACAAGGTTGAAAAGTGTTAATGACTTCTGTCTCTCTGTCCGTCTGTCTGTGCCATAACTCCCGTAAATATTTATGGAATTTCCTGAAACTGATATATGTTATTCAAGTTCACTATCGAAAACGGAATTCTCCCTATTGAAAACGGAGTTTATACCTCTACTGGTTTGTGTACATGGACACCTGAAAATATTTCAAAGCATTGTGTTCTATGAGAGCTATTTCTATAAACCATATTTTCATACCCTTACTATACACAAATCTTAAAAAAATTGAAATATGTTATTCATGTTCATTATCAAATGTTTCTAGTATAAAAGGGAGTAAATAACACAACTGGTTTATGTACAGGGACACTCAAAAGTATTCCAAAGCATTGCGTTCTATGGGAGAGATTTCTATAAACCAAATTTTAATAGCTTTACTTTACACGAAAATTTATGAAATTGAAATATGTTATTTATATGCGCAAAAGAATGCTTTGCATGGAATATAGCATGATTTGGATTAGATTTACAGGGTGACACAAAAATATTGAAATATTAAGAGCTATTAATAAAATTTGCTAAAATTGTTCTTTCGTTTTCATTAAGCGTTTTTAACACTTTCTAACATTTTATAAGTGTGAATATGATTTCAATTTGTGTATCTGTCTGACTGTTCTTCTGTCCGTCTGTGTGTCTATTTTTCTTCGCTCTAATTTCTGTAAACAGTTATGGAATTTCTTCAAACTGATATATTTTATTGAAGTTTACTATAGGATGTTTCCTACTGGAAAAGGAGTAAATACCGCTAATGGTTTGTGTATAGGGACATCCAGAAGTATTCTAAAGCATTGTGTTCTATAAGAGACGTTTCTATAAACCATATTTTAATACATTTACTGTACAGAAACTTTAATGAAATTTTAATATGTTACTCACGTTTCATATCGGCTGTTTCCTATGTAAAATAGAGTACATTTCTAAATGGTTTGTGTACAGGGACACTTGAAAGTATTCCAAAGCATTGCGTTCTGTGAGAGTTATTTTTATAAACCAAATTTTAATAATTTTACTTTGCAGTAAGCTTAATGCAATTGAAATATATTATTCGTATGCACAAAATAATGCCTTTTATATAATATAGTATAATTAGCATTAGATTTACAGGGCCGCACAAAAATATTCAGTTACATTAAGAGCTATATTAATAAAAATGTTCTGGAATTGCACGTTTGTTTACATTAAGCGTTTACCACTTTCTTATAATTTTAGTGAGAATATGATTTTAATTTGTGTATTTTTCTGTCCGATTGTCGATCTTCCTACCTGTTTGTCTCCGGCTCCTAGCGTCCGTAAATATTTTGAGAATTTTTAAAATATGGTACAATCAAGTTCACTATGGAATGATCCCTATTTAAAATGACATTAATAGGTTCTGTACATCTAGTTTGTATACAGGGTAAAAAAAAAAAAAAAAAAAAAAAAGCCAATGCATTACGTTTTAGGAAAGACATTTTTTAAAGTTATATTTAAAAAACTTTCTACTGTAAAAATCATAAAAACATTGACATGTATTGTGAATATTCTATAATAATGTTCTGTATAGAATGTAATATGGTTAACTTTCAGATTTACAGGGCTACACTAAAATATTCAGATAAATTAAAAGCTGTAATTATAATCTAATGGCTGCATTTTCTTTTGCGTTAAGCCTTTTTTATCACTTTTCAAAATGCCTAAGAATGATTTTAAATCAATTACATATTTTTCAGTCCTTCTGTCTGTTGTATGATAACGTAGGCAAAGAATATTAATTGTTATACGATACAAGAATTACGTACAGTTGGAAAGTGTTACTAATCAATGCGTACTGCATAATTTTTCTTTCTTGTTTTATTCCCTCATTTAATACAATCATCCAGAGATAAGTATAATTCCCTTAAATTATAAAAAAAATATTGCATTTTTTTTTTTTTTTTTTTTTTTTTTTCCAGATAATACATGCAATTGTTATTTTTTTAATTTAAAGAACTAAATACAGCAGTTAAAAACATTCTACAAAAATAGGTACTTAAAAAGTGCGACATAGTAAAATTAAAAAATAATGAAATCTTTCCCATGAAATGTACAGTCGGTAACAAAAAAATGTCCGAACACTAGCAAAAATTCCTATATAAAAAAAGTACACTTAATACTGTTTTGTTAAATAAATCCGTGTCGAATCCTCTTCTTAGTCAGTCTAAGAACAGAATGCGACAAGGATTTACTTAGCAAAACTGTATTAAGCTTACTTTTTTTATATAGGAATTTTTGCTAGTGTTCGGACACTTTTGTTACCGACTGTAATAGAACTTTTTTGTACATAATTTTCTTTGCAGCTTTTCACAGAACATCTCATCAACACTGCTTGTGATAAAATATGTTTTATATACAAGGCAATCTAACATTTAAAGGAAAATATAAAATTAAAAAAGAATTTTTGGAAATAAGGAAAGATATCGTCTGCTTAAGAGAACGCAGTTTTTGCATCAAAACACACGCACACAAAAAAAAAAAAAAAAAAAAAAAAAAAAAAAAAAAAGTCGAGTTTTTTGTCAAATACAGTCATTTTAAAGTACCTAAATACTTATAGATATAATTTTTAATTTGTTAAAGAAGCGATTTCTGTAAATCTAATTAAAATTTTTAAATGTTCGTAAGATATTTTAAGTTGGGTACAGACATAAACCTCAACCAAGTGTCACTGAATTCCGTCCAGCCGTTTTCACGCGATACATGGTCGAATAAAAAAGGTTCTATATACCTCCACCCCTCCCATGCACATAGAGAAAATATTCTGAGATCATTTTGGAGTTCCTTTATATCTAAAACGTAAAGATAACGCAATTTTTTCCCCATTCAAAATGTTTTACTGACAAATCTTTATGGCTCATGCACAGGCGTTTTTTAACCTTTCTCTCTAAATGTAATCCAAATTTTGAAATCTTCGATAAATATTAATTTAAGTTGGGTACAGACTTAAATCCCTGCCAAGTGTCATTGAATTCGTCCAATCGTTCTTATGTGATACCCGGACAAAAATATCGTTACACACATATAGACACCAATACCTCTCCCCCCCCTTTAATACACAGACATTTTACTGAAGTCATTTTAGGCTTTCACAACGTGGAAAAAGTGAATATATAGCAAAAAGTTTTGATTCTGAGAAATTTATAGACAAAAGTCTGGTTTTATTAACATAGATTTATGATTCAAAAACTTTGAGGGGCATATAAAAATACACTTTTTTTTTTTTTTTAAGGGATGCTGCATAGTTAAAAAATTGTATTTTATAAAACTATCTAGCTATAAAATAACTCATGGTAGCTTCTATAGTTGGACAATATACTTACACATAATGCAATTTTTGACAGATAATTTACTTTTACTGCATTAGAAAAAGTAAAAATATTTGAGAATTGTGTTACCTACATAAGTAGAAGTAAAAAATATTTTATTCTTCTGCTATCTCTTGCATTCATTAATAGAAAACGTACTTTACCGATAGCTTTTTGAAATTCGAACAATATTAGACTGGGATTTTTATGCGCAAGTTTCCTCATCTCATAGAGCACTATCGAACTATGAAATAATTAATTTTTATCTTTCGTGCTTGCACATTTACAGTTATTTTACCTGAACTTTTGCAAATTTTAAGAGTTGATAAAAAAATATCATTGGCACCCACAGAGGCGAAAAAAAATTTTCAACAATTAATATTAAGCATGCATATTATTTCATATATTATAACTTTATTTTTATTAACACTTTCCAACAAGGTTGATGAAAATTGTTAATGACTTCGGTCTGTCCGCTCTTTAACTCCCGTAAATATTTATGGAATTTTTTGAAACCGATATATGTTATTCAAGTTCACTATCCGATGTTCCCTATTGAAAAAAAAGTTAATATATCTTCTGGCTTGTGTACAGGGTCACCCGATAGTATTCAAAGCATTGTGTTCTATGAGAGGTATTTCTACAAAACAAATTTTAATAACTTTACTTTGCACAAAGCTTAATGAAATTGAAATATGTTATTCATATGCGCAAAAGAATGCTTTCTGTAGGATATATTATGATTAGTATTAGTCTTTCAGGGCTACATAAAAATATTCTAACAATTTTTAAGTGTGAATATCATTTCAATTTGTGTATCTGTCTTGTGTATCTGTTTGTCTGTCTGTTCGACTGTCTATCTGTCTGTCCGCGCTCCAACTCCCGTAAATATTTACGGAATATCTTGACACTGATATCTGTTATTCAAGTTCACAATCGGATGTTCCCTATTGAAAATGGAGTGAATACCTCTACTGTTTTGTGTACAGGGACACCTGAAAGTATTCCAAAGCATTGTGTTCTGTGAGGTGTTTTTATAAATCATATTTTATTAACTTTACTGTACAGAAATCTTAATGAAATTGAAATATGTTATTCAAGTTCACTATCGGATGTTTCCTATGTAAAATAGAGTAAATACTACCAGTGGTTTGTGTACAGGGACACTTGAAATTATTCCAAAGCATTGCGTTCTACGAGAGGTATTTCTACAAATCAAATTTTAATACCTTAACTTTGCACAAAGCTTAATGAAATATGTTATGTATATGCACAAAAGAATGCTTTCTGTAGAATATATTATGATTAGTATTAGTCTTTCAGGGCTACATAAAAATATTGAGTTACATTATGAGCTGTTAATAAAAAATTGCTAGAATTGCATTTTCGTTTACATTATGCGTTTTTAACATTTTCTAACAATATTTAAGTGTGAGTATGATTTTAATTTGTTTATTTGTCTGTCCGATTGTCTAACTTTCTATCTGTCTGTCTCCTGCCCCCAGCATCCGTAAATATTTCAGAATTTTTAAAAAATTTTATATATTCATGAAGTTTACTGTGGAATGTTTCCTACTTAAAATGACATTAAAGTTCCTGTACAACTAGTTTGTGTACAGGGACAACTAAAGGGAAAAAAATGCCGATAATGCATTGCGTTTTTGGACAGACATTTAAAAAAAAAATCACATTTAAATAACTTTCTAATGTAAAAATCATAAAGAAATTGACATGTATTATTAATATTCTAAAATAATGTTTTGTATAGAATATGATATGAATAACCTTCATATTTACAGGGCTACACTAAAATATTCAGATATATTAAGGTCAGCAATTATAATCTAACGGCTGGATTTTCTTTTACGTTAAGCCTTTTTAACACTTTCTAACAACGTCTAAGAGAGGTTTTAAATTCAGTTAGTCAATCTGTATACTTTTCAGCCCTTCTGTTTGCTCTGTGATATCGCAAGCAGAGAATATTAAAAGTTATTCGATACAACAAATACGTACAGTTGGAAAGCGTTAATAATCAATGCGTACTGCATGATTTTTTGTTCTTGTTTACAAATTATTTTACTTCAAACATTTTTTGTAATTAAAAAAATATATATCAACACTAATATCAGCATTTCAATGGAAACTCTAAAATCTACGTAGTGTATTAACATTGCGTCTGTAATTTTTACATACATGTAAATGTAAAATTATACTTACAGTACGACGCAAAAGTTTAGACAATGACGTTATTCATCTTTAAAATTTAGAATTATGACGTCAGAATTACAAAAACCTGTATATATATTTAAAATATGTTTTAAAATGCTACAATCAAAAGACAGTCGTTTGATTTGCTATAATTTTAATTTTTTTGATAAAAATAAAAATTTGCTTGTCGCAAAAGTTCAGACACGATTATGAGTTGCTGTGAATATTTGCTGTCATATGCAAATTTAAAACCGATGATGCTACAGATTTTGAGTACTTAAGTTCTGCAAACGATAATGCTTCGTAGTCGACATGCTGCGAGCTAAAAAAATTCAAGGGAATGAGGTTTCAATGATTTGGCAGTTGAAAGCTGAAGGGAAGCGCATTTCAGAAATTTTGGCTATTATTAATAGATCTAAGAAATCTATTCATCGAGTTTTATCACGTGGTTGTGAATATAATGCAAAATGCAAATCTGGGAGGCCACGTGTAAGAAATATACAAGAGGATCGCCTGATACAAAGACTAGCGAGTACCCAACAAATGAATGTACGTGGAGTTCAGTGGTCATCGAGACACTCTGTATCAAAGGATACGATTCGTAGACAAATTGTGGAAAAAAGAACAACAGTTTATAGCAAAATGTAAAAGAAAGCAGCTCTGAAGTTACATCATAAGTACAAAGAATGTTGTGGGCTCGAAAGCATATGTCATATGGACAGAAATGGCAATCAGTCATATTTAGCGATGGAAAAAAGTAGAATCTAGATGATCCAGATGTCTGGTCATCGTATTGGCATGAATGCGGAAGGAACCTCTAGGTTTTTTCAGTCGCAGATAAGGAGGGGGGCTCGGTGATGATTTGGGCAGCCATTTGCTATAATGGACAAGTATCTCTGACCTTTACCAGTCGCCGTCAAATATCACAGCATTATACAAAGACATTAGAAAAGAACTTAATGCTATTTGCTGAGCTTCTAGGTGGCCCTCAGTGGCAATTTCAACAAGACAATGTTTCGATTCACACTGCAAACAATACAAAATCTTTGTTTAATTCTCATAATATAAGAGTTCTAGACTGGCCAGCATGTAACACAGATCTTAACCCTACAGAGAATCTTTGGGGCATCATGTCTCGCAAAGTTTATAGCAATGGTAGACAATACTTTTCTGTACAGGAACTCAAGACATCTATTGAGGATGCATAGTACGACATCGGTTCCCAACCTATGCAAAATTTAGTTTCCTCGATGGAATGTCGTATTTATGAAGTAATACAGAAGCACGGATACACAATTAGGTTTTAAAAATTGTTTATTTAGATTTCATTTAATTTTTGTCTAAATTTTTGAGACAGCATTATATTTTTGTTACCATTTAATTACTTGCAATATGTACAGTACTACTTTTCAATGTTATAAATATTGTTTATATGCACAGCACATTACATTCAAGCTACGTTAGGAAAATTGATTAAATATTTTTCGAAAACTGCATGAATTTCTTCATTGTCTAAACTTTTGCTTCGTACTGTATATGTATGAAAAAGTTAATTTTAAATTTTTGAATTGATTTGAATAGAAATAGAGAATTTTACTTACATGTGTTATATACATGAAAACTTTTAAAAATAAGGTATTTTTTAGAATTTGTTTTAAAATCAGGAATTCAAAAATTATATTGACAAGTTTTAATCGTAATAAATCTTACTAGAGAAATGTGATTAAAATTCCTTAAAGGATTTCATGAGCTTACCTAAGTATCCTCATGCAACAAATTAATTTGGCAAATGTATTGCACCAACTTTACCATCAAATTCTTAAATATTACATTCTAATGAAAGAATTGGAAAGTCGATTTTATTAGGCTTCAAATATTAACTACCCCTATCATATTTTTTAAATAGAAAATCTTTTCATGTAAATTATGTGAGAAATAGTGTTTTCTAGTAACACATTCGAAGTATTTTTAGGTAATAAATGTATAATGTCATTTGCAGGCGATAAGGGAAAAAGTACTTCTACCTTACTGAAAATTTGATCAAACTATTAGAATTAAAAAGGAAAAAAAATTAAAATACTGGACAATATGTCCCGGGACTTCAGACATGCAAAGAACATTTAAAAACTCATTGTTTCCACTATCGATTGAGTCCAGAAATAGAGGACCAACCAAAAATTGAAGAAGAGCACAAATGCTTTGGATCATCCTGTATCATAAAAAGCTATAAATGCCCTGTACTTTAACACATTGTTGCACATACTATGTATAATATTGTGTAATTATTTAAGCAGGTATATATATATTTTTTCAAAAATTAATTATTTGGAAAAGTTTTTTGCTTATAACTAAAACGGCATTTCCACAAAAATTGACAACATTTACAGGAAAATTGACAAAAAATTAGAGACACAATAATCTGAAACATAAAATTTCCACGTGTAATATTTGCTGAGATATGAGCATTTATATTAATAGATATTTTACTGCGCATGCGCGAAAGATTATATATATATATTTATATATTTATTTATTTTTTATTTATTTATTTTTTTTAACATAGGTTGAAAGCTAAATATATTGGGCAACTTTTGTCAAAAAGTAATTTGAATAGAGTAAAAATTAAGAAAATTATCGGCACAAGAACAAGCTAGATTTTAGGTATTTTTCAGAGTTGAAATTTCATAAGGGATTTTTCACATGCCTCGTATTTAATTTGAAGATGCAATTTTTTCAACAACGTTGCAAAAGTTCTTTTTTGTGGAAAAACCCTTATAGGCATGTAACTAATATATATTTATTTATTTACTAAGCTTTGTGAGTAGTGTGAATGGGATAAGTGTACGAGTAACAGCATTTTGTCATAGTTCGATTTTAACCTCATTTTGCTCAGTTGCTTTTACAGTTATAGTTTTGACATTTTTTATGCATAAAATACAACTAAGTGGGCTTTTAAAAAATATGAGCTCTTTATAATTTAATAATGTGCACTTCAAAAAAAAAAAAAAAAATGAAAATTATGTTTCGTGGTTTCATTTACCCCATACCATAAAGCAAGTGTAACGTCAGCCTACTATACCCATTTAAAACGTATTTAAGAGATCTGTGCAGTGTTGCCAACTTGTAGGGACATTTTTATTTAATAATTACCACTATTTCTGAAGAATAATTTTTGATACACATGACAGTCGATTAAACAGACATACAATTGGACAAATATTACAATTAAAAATTTGTGGTGTATATTGATGATAAAAGTCCCTATGAGTTAGCAACACTGAATATGTGGTGCATGTGTCCAACATAGTGAAAATTATCACAAAATTGCGTTATACATACATTTTTTTTTCTTTTTAACTATACCTATATATCTCATTTGGTTACAAAGTTGCAAACTTTTCTTGCACACTTTTGCGAAAAATGCCTTACTTCAACATGTAACCAAAAACTAAAACTTGTAACAGAATCAAGTATTTACAGTGTGGCTTTAGTCGATTGGCTTCTGTGGATTCTCATACTTAATTTAAAAAAAAAAAAAATTTCATTTTAATAAGATTTTTCAGATAAAATATTAAGTTGGAAGTAAACATATGAAAATCAGAAGAAGACAATATTACAGTGGGAAAAAAAATATTGAAGGAACTGTGTATAATTAAGGTTCGGAAAGAATTGTGATAGTTTAAAATTTTAACATATGAGTCATTTTAAATTCTGTGGTATTAGTTATTAAATGTTTCTTTACTGTACAAACTATCGCTATTAGCTTTCTTTACACGATTTATAACAAATTGGAGTCCTAAAACATTTTAACATTCTAAGAAGACCTAAACGAGAACGGGATATTAGATTAATATCAAATTAAAAAAAACAGCTGAAAAAGTAAGGTAAATGAATATCAGCGATGTAGTTGGTGTTCTCCGGAGAAGTGTAACAAAGATGACTACACTTGCTCAACTTACAAAATTTCTGGAGTAAGCCTAACCACTAATGACAAACCAGACTCTTAAGAAATAGAACAAATCTAGTTATACTTAAAATTTACATATAAAACTCAGTTTGTGTTCCAAAAGCTGTGGAATCCCCCCCCCCCCCAATAAGTACAGCGGTTATAAATTTCGAATTTTTGACCCTCTGTCGCAGAATAAAATTATAAGCAATTTTTCAAAATTCTACAACTATCACCATTTCATATTTTATTTATACTTTTTAAGGCTAAATATAACAAAGATAACTCAAAACAAACTAGCATAACATGATGACTATTAGATTCAAATTCAGCTTATCTACTGAGTGACAAGGCGAGGTTATTCCAACTCCTTTTGTTTACGATTACCTTACTTCACTTTTTATTTTTTTAAGTTGTATTTCATTATGCCTGTTTCGAGAGGACTTTATTTGAGCCTTGTAGTTTTTAATACTCTATCATTATAAAATGTTTATATCTGAAGAAATATGTAAACATTACCTGAATGTCTAAACTGTTCAATTGGCGACTGTTCCTCTTCTCTAAACTCTAAAAAAAAAAAAAAAAAAAAAAAAAAAAAAAAAAAGAAAGAAATATGGGATAAATTTTATATATTGTTATATATTTCAAGCACTGTAATTTTATATTCAGATATTCCCTCTCCCCACCCTTTATTCTCCAGACACAATAATTCAATTCTTAGGCAAATTTATGATTAAACGATTTTTTGCGGGACGAATATTAGTGACTAGATTTGTTTATTTTTTAAAGGATGCTGTATAGTTATTAAGAAATACTATTTCATAAAAAATATTGAGCTAAAATAATATATGCAAGCATTTTGTTAGATAAGTGTACATGAATTTTTAAATTACTCATCAAAAATTGCTTTATGTTGTACCTTTTTTTTTTTTTTTAAATATTTCAGAATTGCATTACTTACATAAGTAAAATGGAAACATTTGTTATTCTTTTGTTACTTCTTGTATTCATTAACGCTAAAATCCCTTTACATAAACAATGGATTTTTTAAATTTAAACACTATTATATTGGAATTTTTATCCAAGTTGCCTTAATAAATATCATCATTCAAGCCTGCACATTTAAAATTATTCTCTGAAAGCACTCATAATTCATCAGTTGTTTAGTATATTACAAAATCTTTCTTAACTGTTTTTTTTTTTTTTTTTTTTTTTTTTTTTTAATGCGTGTATGTGTGTGTGAGGGTGGAGTTAAAGAAAGAAAGAAAAAAAAAACTATTTCTAAAATTAGGATGAAAATTCTTTTTTTTATTAGAGAAAGAAAGAAAAAACATTGTGATGTTTAAAAATATACATTACTACTTATTTTTTTAATATTCGTGATACTCTTACCTAAAAAATGTATATAAATATCGCACAGTATAAGTAAAATCATTATGAAAGTGTTATGGATCATTTACAGGTTTTCTTACTAGGATACAAGATTATTATACGTATTGTATTATTATACGTACGTACGTATAATATTGTGGTTGAAAATTTACTAAGAAAAGAAGATCAACCATACCTCAAGTTAAACAATTCAGGTATTTGTCAGGAAATCAATGAGAATGTGTGTAACATTTGCGTACATAGGTCTGCTTACAGAATGTGACATAATTGCTTTTATAATAAATCTCACTTTTCAATCCATTTAAATTCAAATGGAAACTAATCTTTCTCTGTGTTTTAATTAAGAAAATTGAAATATTTTTAAAATCATACCTTTCATGGTACTTTCACTTGAAGTTTCATCTTCATGAAGATGTGTAAGACTCCATTTATCAGCTTGTGTTTCTGTAATCAGAAAGTTCGAAAAACTTATAACAATTTTAACATAATAAATAATACATAATTCGGTGGAATTATATTTTAAACAAAATTTTGATCAATAATTTTATAGATGTAGCTTTTTCAAAGTGATCGAATCTGTAACAAAGTTCCGAAAAAAAAAAAAAAAAAAAAAGAAAAAAATGTTGATTTTGGAATTTTTCTACAGTATATAGCTGCATGCATACGTATATTTAATTATGAAGTATAAAAATTGTCTGGTTAAATTTTATGTCATTTATAAGAAACTTTTACATTGTTTTGGTCTAACACTATGTTGAAAATCTTATGATTCTGTAAATAACTTCAAGAAGCTCTTACCCTTCTGCGGTAATTTAAAAATAAGGTATATGAAAGTGCAATAAGTTTTATTCAACTGCTCCATTTAAAATTTATGTTATGTACGAAAAAATGGTTTGTTTTACAAAAGGGCATACAAAAAATAATAAAGAAAATGCCTAAATTATAACTCCAATAACTTTAGAAACAGATGAACACATAGCTGGTTACAAAACTCTAACGTTAACTAGAAAAAAAAAAAAAAAAAATCTTTAAATATACATTAACGGTTAATTTCACGAGAAAGTAAACAGAAATAATATTATAGTTTTAAAAAATTAAAGAACACGCTTTTATAGAAATGTGAACTAAAAAAGCACAAAATATCTATCTTAGTATTAAAATGCAGGGTAAGAGAAAATCGTGTGAGTGACACACCATAATATTTACATACATTTAAATCTTTAAATAAAATAATTTAGAATTAAAAAAAGTATATTTTTAAAAAATCTCCCCTGACTGGGCCCGAACGATAGGCCTTTAGGTTCGTAGCGCGGTGCTTTACCTCACCGCCACGGCGTTCACGTAGGGAATGTCTTTTTTTACAATATAGATTTTTTGTTTGCTCCCAGAACAGTTACAAACAAACATACATACAGGTGAAGCTAATAAAAGCGTGTTAAAAACAATTTTTACTTATCAACTAATTCTTTTTACTTTTACTTGATAGAAAAACATATCAAATAATATAACACATTATATACATAATAGAATTTTATAACATTAATTAAAAAGGAATATTTACATTTAAAAATTTATAAACAAAAGATAATTCTAAATTTTTACACTTGATGTGTCTGTCACGCTATTAAATAATGTTTTATATATTATTTTATTTAAACTTTAGACATTTTTTACAATTAAATATCAAAGTTCTATTTGTGTGTATTAAAATTTCTGAACTTCAAGTGTGTCTCAATTTACAGCAATTGAGTGATAAACTTTAATCAGTGAAATCATGTCTGCTTTTTGTCATGTCTGACTCGCTACATTTTTACCTTATTAAGTACAAATTATTTTTCTTAATACTTTAGTGTTATTTATAAGCAATACATACATGTATATAGGCACACCAAAATTCATTAATATTCAGATTTTAAAATTGGACAAGAAATCTGATGTCTAGCCCATCACAAACTGACCTATTTAAAACAAAACCTGAAAATTTCTTTCTACGCATTTTCGTTAATAGACTTGAGAAGGGAAATTTTTCTATCGGATTTGTGACAAAAATATCTCCTTATCCAATAAGATAATCTGGAAAACTATTCTTTGAAAAAAATATTTTGGGGTTTATTAGAAGAAAAATAGAAATAATGTACTTTTAACCCTTTGTTAGTGCCGCCCAAGTCAGTATGTATTTGGAAATATATACTGAATAAATATACATATTATTCATATATTTATTTTTAATCTATTTTTTTAATTAACCGAAAATGTGAATCCTATGGGCGTATCTTTGAAAAATATGCCACAGTTAAGGGGTTAAACCAAGAGTACATAATTTCATTCATGGTTTATGTAGGCAAAAAATGAGTATATTGTGTTTTTCAAAAATGTACCTTTTTGACACTTTCATTTGAAGTTTTATTTTCAAAAAGACAAGTAAAACTCCATTCTTTATTTATTTAGGAAATTGTAAATCAGAATTTGCAAGCAATCATTTGCAAAGTTTCAAAATAAGCAATATATATATATATAACAAGAATATGGTTGCTTTTTGTAAGAAAAACTGCTGTTGATTTAGCCTAATAATATTGTATTCCCAAAAGGAGTGGAATTTCTGTAATTAAATGGACTTGATGGGGGAATGATAGCATCTGGCCATCATTTCCTAGATGCCGGATTAAAGTCTCGGTTAATGCATGGATTTCCATAGTAGTATGAAATTTATTTTAAGTCTTAGGTCTCGGACCAATTAGCCATAATGTGCAATAAGTGACTATAGAGCAACAACATGAATCCAAAATTCGTAATGAAATGATATAAAAGGATAACTATATTATGTTTAGATCTGGACATATACAGGGTGGCCATAATTAAACTGACCAGTGGCACTGATCTGTAGTGCGATCTAATTGCAAGAATGACACCAAAGTTTGTAGGTTGGTTGGTTGTAGGGAATATGGCCGATTGACTGCTATAGGGTACTAGGCCTGAGGAGGAGTGCCCTCCGTGTGTGTGTGCGGGGGGGGGGGTTCCCTCTTAGGGGTCCTAGCCCATATTTACGCAAGTTTCGGATAAAACCACGGAAAACTCTGAATGGCTAAGCTTACGAGCGTGACCTGGAATCGAGCCCGGTACCTCACGTCAACCAGCTGTGAGCACAGAATCGTTCGGCCGCAACAAAGTTTGTAAGAAGATTAAACTAGACGGGGGATGAAGTATTCTGAATTTTTTTTCAAAATTTACCGGTAGGGGAATATGTGGCGCTGTTTTTCTAACTAAAGACTTCGTCGTAATTTATAATTGATGATTGGGCACTTTAAGCACTGCTTTTACCCATTAATTATTTTGAAATTTGAGACACCGCGCTAATTTGTCCGCGACGAAAGTTTACTAGAAACAGCCCCACATATTTTCCTATCAGTAGAATTTATTTTTTAATTTATTATTGTTATTATTATTTTGGAAATCTTCGTTCCTCATCTTGTTTAATCTCCCTACAAAGTTTGGGTTATTATTAGAATTAGATGGCACTACAAAACACTGTAAGCACTGTCAGTCTCATTATGGACACCCTGTATTTCTCTGGAATAACAGAGGGCACAGCTGAAAAACTTCAGTGGTTCTCAAAGTGTGTGCTAATGCACCATAGATTTAGATGTCAAAAAAAAAAAAAAAAAAAAAAAAAAAAAACTAGTATGTTGTGGCCATTACAAAACCTTCTTGCATATCATTTCTTTGGGTTGACGAAAACTACAGCACCACCTAACACTTAATATAACTACATAGTCGGAGCTTCTCACAATGAAGATTTTATATATCACTCCCCGGTAAGAAAAGTAATGCAAGTTAAAAATGGCAATTTTGATTTTATGTCATTGAAAAATGTGTACAATTTTTCTTTTCTTTTTAATCTTTCGTTCAATCTACTAACTAGATGAATTTGTTTTTTTGTAATTTCAGATAAAGCAATCAGGAGTTATCCAGACGTACAATAATTTTTTTTTTTTTTTTTTTAAGGCTATCCGGAAACCAGCGCTCAACCCCGGCTGATTTTTCAAAATTCTATAAAATGTTTTTAAATGCTATTCTTTTATACGCACAAAAGTTTTGCAAAAAATATTTGTTTATTGCATTAATATTTACATACATATATATCGAAAGAAATATGTTTATAACACTTTCCAACAAAGTTGAAAAGTGTTTTATGGCGTTGTCTGTCTGTCCAACAGTCCGTGCTCCCGTAAATACAAATGAAATTTCTTGAAACTGAATTATGTTATTCAAGTTCACTATCGGAGGTTCCCTAGTGAAAATTGAGTAAATACCACTGCTGGTTTGTGTACAAGGACACCAGAAAGTATTTCAAAGCATTGTGTTCTATGATAGGTATCTCTATACACTATTTTTTAATGTCTTTATACTTTGCACAAATATTAATTAATTTCAAATATGTTATTTAAGTTCACTATCGGATGTCCCTACTGATATTAGAGTAAGTACCACCATTGTTTTGTGTGCAGGGACACCCGAAAATAAAGCCTTGCGTTCTATAAGAGTTATTTCTATAAACCATATTTTAATAACTTTACTTTAAACAAATCTTAATAATATTAAAATATGCTATTCATATGCTCAAAAGAATGCCTTCTATTAAATATAATACGATTAGCATTACGATTTACTGGGTCACACAAAAATATTCAGTTACATTAAGGACTACTATTGGAAATTTGCTGCAATTGTCTTTCCGTTTACAATAAGCGTTTTTTACAGCTTCTAACGATTTTTGTAAGTGAATATGATTTTAACTTATTTGTCTGCCTCACTGCCCGTCCTTTTCAGAATTTCTTAAATGTTAGTCAAGTTCAGTATGGAACGTTCCCTATTTAAAATAGCGTTTATAAGCTTTGTACAAGTAGTTTATGTACAGGGACACCCAAAAAATGCCAGTACATTGCTTTTAGGAGAAATATTTTTTTAAATCACATTTAAATAACTTTCTATAGCTAAAATCGTAAAATGAAATGGACAGTCATTGTTAATAGGCTAAAATAATATTTTGTATAGAATATAATATGCTTAGCGTTAAGATTTAGATGGCTACATTAAAATATTCAGATGCATTAAGAGCTGCGAATGGAAACTGCTGGAATAGTATTTCCATTTGTGTTCAGCATTTTTAACACTTTCCAACAGCGTTTAAGAGTGATTATTCATTGAGTCTGTCTGCCAGTCTTTCTGTTCGTCCCTTGCGTGATAGCGTAGACAAAGTATATTGAAGTATAAACGATGCAAAGAATAAGAGCAGATGCAAAGAATAAGAGCAGTTGAAAAGTGTTAGGAATCAATGCGTATTGTGTGATTTTTTGTTCTTGTTTTTTTTTAACCTTCGGAACCCATGTAACCTTTTAAAAGATTTGAAATACTTTGCATTTTTTAAAATCATACCTTTCCTGGTACTTTCACTTGACGTTTCATCTGTAAGACTTCTTTCATCATATACACCTGTAAACGGAAAGTTTCAGAAATTTCAGCAAACTTTTTAATATGCAACACATAACGCTAAATTAAAGAGTGTACAGTCAATATCTGAACTTCAAAAACTTCTTCACACACCATAAAATTAATGAAAGCACTACTGGTTTACCTAGGAGGCAAAAGCAAGACAAGCCAGTTTTGCTTTAATGTAGTGCTTTCATTAATTTTATGGTGCGTTAAGAAGTTTTTGAAGTTTAAATATCATAATTCAGTAAATAGTACTTTAAGCAAAATTTTGTCAATAATTCCACACTTACATTTTTCAAGGTGATTAAAACCTAAAAAAAAAAAAAAAAAAAAAAAAAAAAAAAAAAAAAATTGCAATCTTTTTGTAGTTATTTCCTTTGCAATCGAGGCATTTTTCGTTTGCCCAAACCAGCAACTCGAGATGATTATCAGCATTTATATTTTATGATTTTCTTGCAATTAACGTAAAATAATTTCACACACAAACTAACGCATTCAAATTTTACATTTCCTTATTTTGTACCTTTATATCTCAAACAAGAAAATTTGTTAAACATTAAGATTTATATTGTTATTTAGCATGGTATTTTATAAAACAATCTACAAGATCCATTCTCGGTTTGTCGGGGGGCAAGTTTATAAACAGTAAATATGCGATTTGGTGTCTTTCACCTGACTTACTTTGTTGAGAGCAAACCTTCCAATTTTATTCTAAACTCCTGTCAACACAACATAAAGCTTCCTATAGAATCGGATTCCATGAAAACTGCTTGATCTGACAAAAATTTCTCAATTGCAACCAAAGCCTTAAGTACTGCAAATGAGTAAGCGGCGTACTTTTCACTGCTTCTTTACTTAATTACAAAGAATATTAGAAGTGACTGAATAGATAAACTAAACTCTCCCCCTCCTTCCCCCCCCCCCTCAAAAAACAGCTTTTGCGGCCTTTTTTACGGACATTTTTTGGAAACAGTATAACAAAGCATATTGAGTTAGTTGCCATAACAAAGTAAGCGGTGACCGTGAGTTACCTCTTGGGTGCAGAAGGTTAATTATTTGCATGCATACATAAATTACAGAGCGGACAAAACCTATCCTCACCGATAGTCGAAACCTATGTTATTCTACAGGAAAATGTGTTATAGAATTTACTCATTACCTGAATGTAACTTTTTAAATACAGTTTTTACAATCGGAAAATTCACAACCGTTAAATATGTACTCGTTTTCCAAGAATTGACTTTAAAATTTGTTAATACTATTTCCTTTTACAGCTAAAATATATGAAAAACGCATTTAGTTATTTTTTCGCATTTTTAAACTACAAAATAAAAAATTTTAAAATTTAAAAAAATTTTAAGAATAATATTTTTTTAGAAAACGAGTACAATTCAATGGTTGTAAATTTTCTGAATGTGTAAGCAGCAATAAATATATATATAATATATACATTAGTTAAAGAGAAATTGATGTAGAGTAATTCTACAAACAAATTTTCCCATAGAATAACATAGGCTTTGACTGTCGTTGATGATAGGTATTGTACGCTCTTAGTTCGTAAAAATTGCCTGGTTAAGTTTTTAGCATCTGTAGAGTTACACATTTTTACTTATTCACTTTCTACAGGATATACCTACATACCCAATACGATATTTGGAAAACGATATCTTTGAAAGAAGTATGTTTGGAGTTTATTATAAGAAAAATGTAAGCAATTAATATACTTTAAACCAGTAGTATAATTTCCTTCATAAAAACAAATAAAAAAAAAAGGGTTTTTTTAAATCGTACCTTTTCTGGCACTTTCATTTGAAGCTTCATCTTCAGTTAGATTAAAGATTCAATTTCATCATTTATTTGCATAAATAATAAAATTTAAAAAAAAATTGATTTAAACTTTATTATAGTACATAGTTCAGTATAAATAATATCTAAAAAAAAAAAAAAACAGTTTGCTCAATAGTTCCTTAAAATCGGCTGTTCAATATTACAGTAACTTGCAAAAAACAAGATTTTATTACTTCATTTTACATATTAAATACTTCGCACGAAGTGTAAAGTAAGACTTTTACATGTATCTCGGTCATTCCACGTAAAAGTGGACATCCATTGGAAGGGTAGGGAGATTTTTAAATCTGTTGCATAATTTTTTTTTTTTTTTATTTACATTAAATTAAAGCTAATTCTCTGCTGCAGAATATGCTTATAAAAAATAATCTTTGTTATAAGACAATCGACAATTTTGAAATTAGACCTATATATAATGAGAAAGTTAGGGAAACACGCCCTCTCCACCTCACCCCCCCCTCACCCGCCTCCCAATAAAAAAATAAAATAAAATAAATAAAACTTTAAAATACATGCGTATAAATGCCCCTTATTAGGCCAGAAATAGGGGCCATATTATGGGCAAAGCAATCTGCAGTCACTGAAAAACGCCCCCCCCCCTTCAATCGCTTTTAAGTAATAAGATATTAAATATTTTAACCTTTGATTATTTTTTGAATGTTACAAATAAAGTATATATAATAAATTATCACTGCATTATTAATCTTACATGGGATGTTTTTTAATGAGGATTTTAACATTAACATTTGTGAAAGAAAATTTATACTGCGTAGAAGTTCCGTTGATATTAATTTATTACAAATTAAATAATTTTTCTGTTCCATACAATGGTTTGATAAGTTGACAAATTGTTTTTAGTGCCGCCATCTGTTAAGCATAAGTTTAGATAAAAAGTATGTTAAAATTATTCAGAGTTGTTTTTGAAAAATTAGAGTTGTTTTAATTATATTTTTAAAAAAATCATTTGAAAACAAGACCAATCATAAATAAATTTTATTTAAAAATTGGTTACAAGAAATAAAAATTTAAAATACTCAAATATATTCATATACCTTTAAAATAATGTTGAAAAAGTGAAAACAATTTAAAATTATTACCAGATCGGAAATAAGCAGAAATATTAATGTCTTAGTAAAATATTTTTCCTGTTATACATTATAAAATTTATGTATGTAAATTATGTATGTGTAGTGAAATTATGTATGTAATCATAAAAAGATTGAAAGATTCAATTTTAAATATGTTTGTTCAATTTTTATGCATTTAACTTTATAACTGACAGTTGCCTGATCTGGAAATATGACCGTGCGTCAGTTTCTATGAGAGCTTAAAAAATAAATAAAAAATGAAACAGACGAAAAAAAAAAAAAAAAAAAAAAAAAAAATAATAATAATAATAATAATAATGGGTTGTTCGATAAATAATGTCGTTTTTTAAAACCTTCGCTTCTAAAAACCAAGGCTTCTTCGAACGTGGAATTTTTCAACTTACAGACAGATGGCAAAAGGTCATCCAACAAAATGGTCAGTATATCATTGATTAATGTTTGTTGTTAATATAAATAAATTCACTTTGAAAAACATGAAAAAAAAAAACGACATTTATCGAACAACCTAATAATATTTTAATTATTTAAGAGTAATTTTTAAAGATATGTGCAATAAAAATTATACGTATCACTTCATGATAGTAGCTAATAAAGATTTAGTGAGGTGGCACTTTAGTCTATTATTGGTATATAGATGTCTGAAATAATTTTAGAGCGCATGTGAACATCATGAAAAATGGAAAGGAAAAAAGTGACAGCACTCTATAAAATTCTTTCTTGAATAAAAATGGCTATATGTAATGTCTAGCGCCATGTAGTGAGATTAAAGTGAATTATATACGTTCTATTCTAATAAATATCTTTGAAATTTTTGCATACATTCGATTTTATACGTTTTTCAATCTAATGGTACTTTACTTTCATTACATATATGATTATATAATATCTGAGTCTATAATAATCGTCTCCATATCTGAGAACGAATTGTAAGTCACAGTGAAAAAATCTGATGTGGGCACCACCTGACTTCCTTATACACTTTTAGAAATATACATAAAATGTTAAAAAACATTGTCATTGGACCCGAAACAGTTAGCTAAAAATATGTTAAAAAATAAATTAACACCGTGTGCCATCCAGCTTTTCTGAAAGTTAGTTAAAAACCGATGCAAGATTTGTACTGGTTACGCTGACGAAGGCAACAGGGACCCGAAAAAATTGACTAAAAGTATTAAAAAAATGCATTTTCACCATGTTCTGATCTATTCTGAAAGTTTCAAATGTCTAGCTAGTCGGGAAGTTAGTTAAACTGTTAAACCATATAAATGCTGTCGAAGGCAGCAGTCACCTGAAACAATTGACTAAAAATATTTAAAAAATGCATTGTCACCGTGTTCTGAGTTTTTCCAGAAGTTTTAAATGTCTAGCTAGTCGGAAAGTTATAGTTAAAAATAGATTGCAAGATTTGTACTGGTAACGCGGCCGAAGACAGCAGGGACCCTAAACAGTTGGCTAAAAGTATTTTAAAAAAATGCATTTTCACCGTGTTCTGATCTAGTCTGAAAGTTTCAAATGTCTAGCTAGTCGAGAAGTTAGTTAAATAAATTTTCTGTTGAATCACATAAACGCTGCTGAAGGCAGCAGGTATTAGAAACAGTTGGCTAAAAATATTTTTAAAAGTGCATTGTCAATATGTTCTGAACTTTTCTGAAAGTTTCAAATGTCTAGCTAGTCGGGAAGTCAGTTAAATTGCAAGATTTGTCAAAACCGTTTTTGAGTTATTACCGTTTTTTTTATACATTTTGTTCATTATTAACCTAATTTTCCTAAATATCTCCAAAACGGAAAATCCCACAAAGTCCAAAAAGGGAGGTGCACAACTAGATGTTATAACAAACCTATGTATCAATTTGCAACTTTCTGCGTCCAACCGTTTTTGAGTTATGCGACATACTCACACACACACACAGACACACATACATACAGACGTCACGAAAAATCGTGGAAAATCCTTTATATCTCTAAAACGAGAGAGCTCATGTTAAGACGATACTTGCAGGCGTACACCTAGACATCATGACAGTCACACGTATAAATTGGCAACATTCAGCGATCATTCGTTTTCGAGCAATGTAAAATGCAAAATCCATTTCGCAAATCGGGATTACTATACTTCCTTATACTTTGTATAAGGAAGTAAAAAGTAATCCAATCATTAGTAAAAGTAATCCTATCCTTAGATTTTTTTTTTTTCCTAAAAGAAACTGGATGAAAGGGCCATGAACATCAGACATGCGAAGAACAGATATAAATTCACACATTCCAGTAACAATTTAAGTCAAGAGTGCAATAAAGGGACCAACCACGAATTGAAGAAAAGCAAAAACACTGAATTACCCTGTATCATAAAAAGCTAACAATGGCTTGTAACTTTAATACAAGAAAGTTATCGTAAAAAGAATGAGCTGAGTTTTATGTTTCTCTAAGAGTTGCAAGCTCATATGGGATTTTTCATAAAAAGGATTTTTTAAAGAGTGGGTGAAACAATTGGACCTTTAAATTAATTACATGACAGGCGGAAAATCCCTTGGGAGTTTGTTCGTAACTTACTTTACTCACTAAGACGTTAATTCATAAGGGGTTTTATTTTAAAAATCATATTTCGCAAAGTGTATTAAATAACTGGATTTCCAAAATAAGTACGTGACAAGTGGAAAACTCTTCATGAAATTATAAATCCGGAAAACATTTAAAATCTACCTCCTCCTTTTACCGATAATTTGCTTAATTTTTACTCTATTCAATGAACTTTGGATATTAGTTGCCCTATCTAGATTTTAACCTATGTAATAAAATGTGTTTATCTTTTGCGCATACGTAGTCAAAAATCATTTTCTACAAAGACTCATACCTTAGCGAAAATTAAATGTAAATGTTCCAGAATACAGTTTCTCTAACGATTTCCCAAATTTCCCTGAGAGTTTGGTGAAATTTTGTTGAAATCCATTCTTGTTATAAAGAAAAAAAATTCTAAAAAATTAGTAATTTTTAATATATATCATCATTCTCATCCCTCCCATCATCAATTTCAGTCTTTATCAACCCACTGCAGGATGAAGGCCTCTCCTAGGTGATTCCAAACTGCCCTGTTCTCTGCAATTCTTCTACTTCACAATTTCATCTCTCCAACGACACTGTGGTCTCTTCCTCGGCCTTTTCTTATCGCTTGGTATCCAAAATAGAACTTTGGCGGTCATCATTTCTTTTCGCAAGGTGTCCAAAGCCCACCTCCATTTTAACTTCTTGACTCTAGAAATAATATCAGTAACTTTGGTTTGTTTCCTAATCCAAATGTTTCGCTTTCTGTCTCTTCGGGTGAATCCTAACATGCATCTCTCCATTCTTTTCTGGGTTCTTTGAAGTTTTTGCATAGTTTTTGAACATGTTAATGTTCAAGTTTCTGAAGAATGGGTTAAAACAAGCAAAATGCACTGATCAAAAACTTTTCATGCTAATTGGGAGGTCACTTTTGAATATAGCGCTATTTTTTTCGAATGCTCTCCATGAAAGTTCAACTCTGTTGTTAATTTCTTCCATGATGTTCCCGTTCATCGTATACCTGTACCAGATAAGTATATAACTGCATACCGTTTCAAATTTATCCATATCAACAGTGATCTTCAGTGGAGAAATAAAGGAATTTGACATAACTTTTGTCTTGCTGAGGTTCATTTTCAAGCTAACGAGCTCGCTTTCTTTGTTTAATTCCTGAAACTTTTCTTGCAAATCCTCAAATGAGGAGGCAAGCAGTACAATATCATCATTCGCAAATCTCAAGTGGTTTATAAATTTGCTATAAATTTTTATGGATTTCTATTCCCAATTTAATTTTTTAAAAACTTCTTGAATTACTGCATTGAAGAGTTTGGGGGAAACTGTGTCCCCTTGTCTTACACCTTTTCTTATTTTGAATGCAATACTCGTTTTGTGGAGTTTTAATTTGGCTGTTGCTACTTTATAAATGTTTTCAATAACGTGAATATATCCTGAATTAATATTAGTATTCCTTAATGCATCCATAACTGCTAGTGATGATACGGAGTCAAAAGATTTCTCCTAGTCCACAAAAGCCACACGGAGAGGGAGATCGTATTCATTACTTCTTTCAATAATTTCTCTAATTGTATGAATATGGTCGATGGTACTAAAACCACTTTGAAATCCTGCTTGTTCTTTAGGTTGCTCTATATCTAATTGTTTCTGCAAACGATTTGTCAGAATTTTATATAAAATTGACTGCAGGCTGATTGGACGATAGTTTCTAATATCTTCTTTTTCTGCTTTTTTTTAAAGACTATGATGGCATTTCCAATATATATATATGTGTGTGTGTGTGTGTGTGTGTGTAAATATTCGTGGTAATACAAAAAAGTATTCAAATATTGTATATAAAAAGTGAAATCATGAAATCATATGTTAAAGTTCCAAGAAACTTTTTATGCTACAGGGGATATCCAAAGTATTTTTGCTTTTCTTCAATTGTAAGTTGGTCCCCTAACTGCACTCTTGACTAAACTGTTGCAGGAAAGTATAAGTCTAAGAATGTTCATCGGTTGCCTGAAGTTTAGGACATTGGGACATTTCATGCGGTATTTCTTTGGGAAACAGAAAAAATGTGAATACTTATAATGAAATTTAACAATTTGATCACCAATTGTACTTTTTTCCCATCTTTACTGTTTCTTTCCGCAGGCCATTCAAGCCTCCCCTTTATGCAGTCAAAAATATTTTTAATTACTTTTATGTTTCTGCAACAAACTTTCTTCCTCAAACACACCTGAATAATTGTTGCCGCTGTTAAAAATGTTTTTGCGGATCTTCCTAAGCATTTTAACAACCCTCTCCCCCTTTCTTTTATCTACATATAAATTTTATTGTTTAATTTATAAATTAAAAAGAAAAAATTCCCTTTCAATAGTATGAGTATTTATCTATAAAAAAAATAAGATGTATGTTTAAATATCCTTACCTGGATCTTCACTTGTGGTAGATTCAAAAACGTCATCCGGTTTCTCTAAAAAATGAAAATTATATGAATATAAAACATTTACATTCTGTAAAATTTGAAAAATTTAGTTATAGTAAAGAATAAGTAAGGCAACATCAGAATTTGAATAAAATGAGTTGTTGCAAATTTTTTTTTTACACTATCAAAAAATACCAATATATGCTTTTATTCAAAAAGTTAATTTCTGATTCATTTACTTATTACCTGACAGGATTCTTTTGAGTTTGTGAATGAATTCCAATAATTGAAAACTAATTAGATTTATCCAAATATTTCCACACTGCATCTTGTATTTTTTTTTTTTTTTTTTTTTTTTTTTTTTGGGGGGGGGGGGGGGGGAGAGACATTTTTTAAGAGTGATTCGCAAGTACATCAAGTACCTCATATATTCATTATAACCACGCGAAAATCCAGTTTTTACTTGTTTTTAATTATTAAGCTTTGCATACACAGCGTGCGTAGTATACAGTAAATATCGCTAATAGGTAAGCGAAACCATGCATATTTTCTTAGCGTGAGAGCCTGCCGATTCCGTAATAAAATAGTGCGAATACAAAAATAATTAAAAAAGTAAAATAATTACACTTTCTACATGCTACCGCCTAAGCTCGTAAGACAGTGGCGTATCTAGAGGGGAGGCAGAGGGGCTGCAGCCCCTCCGGAAATTTTGCAGGAAGTTTTGGAGAATAAAAATTACGAGTAATATTGCATGATTTCTGTACATTATGAAACATTATCGAATTTAACTCAACCCTCCCCGAAATAAAATCCTGGATACGCCACTGTCGTAAGAAACAAGTATAATGAGAAGCAAAATTACGAAACATATTGATAATGTTCTAGTATTTTCGGCGTATAATTTAAATAAAATATTATTTCATGTACCGAACATTAAATTGGATTTGAATAATGAGGCGACTGTCACACGTAATTTTTTTTTTTTTTATGAAAGTTTTGACTTTTTTTTTTCTTACTTTTTAAAAAATTTCTGTAAATTATCGCATGAATCATATGTTCCACACAGAAAAATATCATTTGCATATATATTTGAAGTATCTTTAAATTGAAAGAATTAAAAAAGTAAAAACTAAAAATAGGATCCTATAATGCCCATTATTACAGTATGTTCAAAAAATAAATAAAATAAATATTGCATTTAATTTTTGTGTAAGAGATGTGTCCAGTTGCATACAAATAATAATAAATAAACGCATAGAAAAGAAAGAGATTTTAAATACATTAAAATCCTAATAATCCTATTTGCAATCAATAATCCTAATTCACATTGAACATGTTGAAATTATGCATTATTTTGTATTATTTTTCCCTTTCCATGTCTTAAATTACGTTTTCTTTTAAAATATACTCTATGGATAAAAAATGATAGATTTCATGACAGAATGATTTAAGAAGCGATGGGATGTAAAACAAAAATAATTAATTTTAACGTCCCTTGTCTTCTTAAAATAATCAACGTGCTCTATCGCAAACTTTGCTTAATAAAATACCGTTAACATTTTAGGTTTATTAAACCAACTTATAGTTTTTATTAGTGCGATACTAAATTAACAATCTTTTGAGATTGATGATTTAAACTATAAAATGGTTGAGATGAACTATGAAATATTGGATTAAAGTTTGGTTAGGCCAGAACGAAATATTAACAGAACTAATTGTATTTTTTAATGAAATGCTCCTAGTTCTTTTTCGTTCGGGGTCTTCTTAATTCTAACTGTATCATCATACATTCAATCGGAATTCTGACTGGGACCTTTGGTACAAAGAAATTCTTTGCCATTCAGCTTTCAAAACAGTGATTTGCTGCTTTAAATTTTTAATGAATGTTGCGACGACCAATATAATTTTATAGTGAGCAACGTCAGAATTGTTAACAAGTTTATGGACAAAAGAATAATAAGCAATGAAAGGTAACAAATTGAACAAAAAGGTGGTGAACTAATTAATTTGCACATGTGGGGGAAATTACCGAGAATACCTAGTGCTGTGAGTGGAGCTCCATTCTCCATGAGCTGTATTTTTTGTTAAAAAATAAGAGTAATTTTCGAAATTTACCAACGAAAAGAATCTATTTAAATTTCGAAAGAGCCATATTATGGTTCATCTGATAATTATACACCCTGAAATGCATTAACTTAAAATATTTTTAGAAAGGAACAGCATATCGCAACTCGTCAAGAAAAGTGACACCTTAAAAAAGCAGTATTTGAGAAAAAACAACTTAAAGCATTGATATAAAATTAACAAAACTGCCTCTCAGGTATGGATAATTTTCGAGATAGAGATGCGTAGCTTTTTGTATGCGTTGAAGCACTTCATATACATTTTTCAATGACAAACTCAAAATTCCCTTTTTTGAATTGTGTTACTTTTCTTACTCTAGAGTGTGATGTGTGTGAAACAAATTAAATAATTTAATATGTTGTCCTAGAATTTTTTTCCACTTCTTTTTGCATGACACATTTTTCCTACTCAGACAAAGGAATTAAAGCAGAACTAATCATTGGTAGAAAGCTATTAATTTTAAACATTTTTTTTGCATCCTAACGAAACAAAATCAAGATATAGATAAGTATTGCATTTAAATAATCGTGTTGAATTAAAGTATTATATTGAAATTACCGGAAGTATCAATCGTTTCCATCTCCGAAATCGACGAGCTACCTGAAATTAAAAATATATAGAGTACAAATAATTACAATAAAACGCATATTAAATTATATATTGTCAACATTGCATTACATGTTACCAACGAATAAAAGAAATCTTGAGATTAATTTGCAGTTTTTAATTTAAAACTGATTTTAAGTACAACAGAACATTTATTATTTTGAAAAAAAAAAAAAAAAAAAAGGATTTTTTTATGCTTAGAAAAGGATATTTATGTGTGGTCAAAATTATTCAACAAAACAACTAAAATCGAAACGTCTTAATATCTAGCGAAATCATTTGAGGAATTTTTCTTGAAACATCTAGGGCACAAAGAAAATTTAAAACGCTATGTGTTAAACAGCAGGTTTTTATTCATGTATAATTTTGGAACCTTGTAAAGAAGAAATTCTGCGTTATTCTTTGTGGGATTTGGCTTAAAGTTAAAAAAGATATTACTTAGAGAATTATATATGCTCATGAAAATGGAGAGGTTTGAATCAAATAAATATACCAACGGACGCTCTTTAGCAAGGTGCATAATCATCTTCAAATGCTGCTTGCGGGAAAGTCTGAGATACCTTGAAAATAATCGGTGAGGAGCCACTTTTTATTTCGAGTTAACTGATCCCTTGAGCATGAAAATTTTCCCGACTCCTTGAAAAGTTATGCACCTCCGTACAATAATGTACGGAGAATATGTCACTGTTTTAAGAGTGTAATTTTCATTAAGTCGGTCACATATTTGTCGTCCTACAAGCTGTTTTCAGCCGCTCGATTCAATTAAACTTGACTCAACAGAGAAAACCAGTCAAGCCCACTAATTAGCTGATAAATTTTTAAAACTTTTGGTCAATTGAAGTCTTGTTTTCTAAATTCTTTTCCTGAATAATGGCTTGTTTTGCAGATCTCCTGGTTTTTAACCTGCTTTGTTTAATTGTTCCCGCACTGTTTTTGAAGAAAATATTTTACTACACACCAAGTAATGAACATGATACAAATTGAGTTTTTAACTTTTGCTTTTTAACTTGCGGTCATCTTGTTTGGATCAGCAACATGGCCGCCTAAAGCCAAATTTTCAGTTTAAACAACCAAAAACTTTTACATCTTGTTAAAAACCATCTCACCAATATTTCGTTAACGTTTAAATTATTTTGCCATCTCACGTATTAAAATATTTTTTGATTTTCTTTCTACAAATAATACTTTTTGGGGCATCGTTAATTGTCTTATCCTTGCCAATTTTTAAATACTTTCTAAAATTACAATTTTCCTGACAACTGTATTTTGTTTATAACACTGGGCTCAATAGTAAGTGTACGTGAGGACGACGTAATAAAATGTGCTAGATAATTTGCTTTAGAGTTTTAGTTTTTAGATACTATCACACTTTAAATAATTTAAACCCATAGGCCACAATGATAAAAGAATTTTTCCTTGTATTCCTATAAATAAACTAAGTACTAGATTCACCAAAAACCTATACTGTTCGTTCCACACGTACCAACTTTCAGTTCATTCGAACAAAGCGTTTAGAGGTTATCAGGTTCACTTACATACATCACTGTAAAAATAGCAAAAGTGAACTCAGGGAACCCCAAAAAGGTACAGATACACCAAAATCTCGAAGTCGAAGTTTTGTCATGATTACAATATTTTCCTTACGGTTCGAAAAGTAAAAGTTTCAGGAATAACTGATTGAGATAGCGTTAAACTTACACATCCCTTAACGTAAAACTAAACTGTACAATAAAATACATAAGTCATTATCTCAATAACGATGTAAAATTATAAAAAAAATGTTAAATAAAAAGCAATACTAATTCACCTTCAGTCGTGTCGTCACAGAAATCTTCAACGTTTACAGTTGCAATGAATGTTCCCTAAAATTTAAAACAAATCTAATATCACTTAAAAAAAAAAAAAAAAAAAAAAAATCAAATTCAACTTAATTCCGAAAAATAGAAAATAATTTGATATGAGGTTGTCAAAGCTATTTTAAAATTTGAGTATAAATTACTTACGGAACAGGAAAAAATATGCGTCTGCATTTTAGGCGTAATTCTAAAGGAAGTTCTTATTTTTAGTCTAAAAGTATTATTAAGCATTAGTGTGACTTGAAAGGAAGAAATGGAATGAAAAATGATTTATATATATTTAAAAAAAAAAAAAAAAAAAAAAAAGGGGGGGGGGCAGGAACGTGGCGTCGAAGTTGAGAAAATATTACAAAATCTAATCTTTAGTGATGAAGAGGGAGTATCTAAAAATAGGAAAAATAAAATACAAAGAGTTATTGCAGATTGCAGCAAATATTCTCTCACGATTTAAAGCAATCATCAGAATAATTAAAAAAAAAAAAAAAAAAAAACTTATATAGAGGGGTGTTTTTTTATTTTATTATTATTATTTTTATACAGTCTTACTTAAAATTTATTTTCTTTATATACAGTCATAGACATAAGTGAAAGCATATATCCGAATTTAGACGCTTTGTCAAATATCTAATGAAATGATTAATGATTTCTCTTAAAACTTGAGGGGTGTGAAGAACATGTTACACTTTTGTATATTCCAATGTAATAGTTCATTATATTGATAATATTCCCTTTTGTCCCGACATTAAATTAGATTACAAATCATACAAATGCTTTTAAAAATTTCCTATAAAATTGTATACCAGTTCATTTAAAATTATTTTTTGACACAAGGGCGAAATTTTCGATTTTCAATTACTTTAGATAAATAAATACAAATTAATAAAATACTTTTCATGTAAATATTATTTTAAAAATATATATATGTGTTCAAATTCGCTTTTATTTAACTAATTATTAAGCTATATTTAACAGCAGGTAAACACATACTGTAATGGTTTAAACTAAAATCAAGGAAACTTCAAAATAATATTATAAGAATTCTTTTCTGTTGAAGCGGTTTCCGCCTAAAATGATATTTTAGACGGTAATGAAACGATAGTTTCATTTGACCAAATAAGGGTGTTTTCCCGCAATTTATTGATATATATACATATATAAATGGTGAACGTTACACATTAATGGGTTTTTGCGCATTAAAAGAAGAAGAAAAAAAGATTTTCAGAATATTCCCGTAAAAAAGAGATTATTTGCTACAGTTTACAATTATTTCCTTTTTTAAGTGCATCTGCATATGAAATATTCCATTTTTTATAAATCCATTTTTATTAATTTAAATTTTTATTGCTTAATATATCCTTGCTTAAAATTAAATAGCTTTTTCAATAATGCCTTTGCTACGTTGCCCCTTCCTCTATATCATATTCCAAAATAAAAATATTTGATATATAGATAAATCAGAAAAGTACACTACTCTTTGTAAAAAATGCAACACCATGAAGAAATCATCAGAATTAAATGAAATTTGCAGCAAATGTCAATTATAGGATGTTATGCAAAATAGTAAAGTTTCAGAGCCACCGCGCATGCGTGGCATGCGTAGCGCCCTCTGAACTGATGCTGAAAGTGTATAAATAGAGGGCTCTAGAGGAACGTTGAAAACAGTTAATGATTATTTGTTAGTGGCAAACGTTTAGTGAGACCTAAGTATGCCTCCACAACGGAAGAAAGAGAAATTCCAACAACTTACGGAGTTTGAACAGGGGAGGATTATTGGCCTTTGAAAAGGAGGATTTTCCTATCGCGCAATAGGAGCTCGTGTGCAGCGGAACAGTTCCAAAGTGAGGCGAGTTTGGAAGCAGTGGACCGACGAGCACCGAACAACTCGAAAAACTGGCAGTGGACGACGGAAGGGGACGTCATCGGGCGACGATCGACACCTGGTGGTGAATGACCGTACAGCTTCTTCCAGGCAATTGGCAGCACGTTGGTTGACTGCTACAGGTGTGCTAATGTTGGCTTCATCAATTCGTCGACGTCTGCTGCACCGTGGACTGCGTGCAAGTGTGTCTTTATACAGGATCCCCCTCACCACAGCAAACCATCGACGGCTGTGTCTGCAATGGGCTCATGAGCACAGAGCCTGGCAAGCCGATTGGCACCAAGTTGTCTTTTAAGATGAATCACGCTTCAATTTGTGGGACCATGATGGCCGCGTTTGTGTTAGACCGGTCAACGCTGCCTTCCAGAGTGCGTTATCGAACGACATAGTGGCCGAACACCCGGAGTTATGGTCTGGGGTGCGATTTCGTATCATGGACGATCCAATTTGCAACGAATTGAGGGTAATCTCAACAGCAACAGGTACGTCCGTGAAGTGCTACAGCCCGAAGTCGTTCCCTTCTTCAAGGCATCCCTGGAGCTATCTTACAGCAGGATAATGCACGCCCACATGTTGCAAAGACTGTTCGAGACTTCTGTTCAGCCCAACACATGCAACTTCTTCCTTGGCCTGCTTATTCGCCGGATATGTCGCCTATTGAGCACGTGTGGGATTTGGTTGGCTGGCGTCTCGCTCGTGATCCGCGCTGCAGCTTCAAAAGACGAACTTTGGCTGCGCATACAAGCAATATGGAATTCTCTTCCACAAGCAGACATTCAAAATCTGACTCCATGCCACGTCGTATAGCAACATTTATTTTCAGCGCGTGATGGCTACACCAAATACTGATTTCGGAAACTTATTTTTTTTTTTCTTTGAAAATTTCGTCATTTATTTGTACAATACAAGTCGTTTGTGCATTAAATTTCATTTAAATCTGTTGATTCCTTCATGGAGTTTATTTATTTATTTTTTACAAACAGCAGTTTATCTACGTGGTCCGAACTTTGAATCTATAAGAGTAATAAGTATGCTTAAATTAAAGATAACCGTATTCTATACTAGTATGTTTCGGCCATCACAAAACTTTCTGCTATATTTTCCTATTCAAATTCGCGCGGTACAAACTATAAAAATTGTTCGTTATTAAAATTATTTTCCCCCATGATGAATGCAAACAATTTACATCTTAAAGAAGTATAACACTAAACGTCGAAAAAAAGCCAGTTTTGTGCCCTCTTGAGAACATCCGAGGTTTTTTTTTTTTAACCGCAGGAAGGGGGGTGGGGGTGAGCGATGTTCCTTCATATAAATATAAAAAAAATCTAAATGACTATTACAAATATATATATTTTTTTTCTTTCCCAATGATTCGTTGAAAAAAAAATCCGATTTTGCACATTTATACGAAATTTTGTCCTATACTGCCATATTACAAATTATGAAAAAATGGGAGGGCAACAACATCTCTTACTACATTTGCACCAAAAAAGAATCAGCACCAACTATAGTCAAGGTCCAACCAATTATGAACTTTCATTGAATTCGGTCCATTGGTTCATGAGATACAGCGTCCAAAATAGTTTAAATACACAGACAGACATTTGGTAAAAATGCGCAAATCGTGTTCAGGACATCTCAAAAAGTGTAAATCCATGAAAAGTAGCCGTCAAAAATTTCCACAAATCCAATACATTCTTTTTATGTACGTAGAAGAACGTAGTTAGTATTCCTAGAGGTCTGCACACTCCGGAATTTCGAGGCCCGGCCCGGCCCGGCCCGTATGAAAGCTTTGCTTACCCGGCACAGCCCGTTATGAAGTTGAAAAATACGGTCCGACCCGGCCCGTTTATTTTTTAACGGTGTATGGCCCGGCCCGGACCAAAAACGATAAAATCAGGCCCGAACCGGCCCGGTCCGATTCAAAAATATGTAAAATTAAAAAAATAAGTGAATGCCTTTCTATGAAAAATATTTTTAGTATGTGTTTTGCAGAAGTTTTATGTAACCAAACAATAGTACGTTCTTTAACAAAACTGCTGAACTTTTACAAGATTATTATATATAAACAGAAATTCATTATTATAGACAAGGCACAAAGACAAACAGAAAGTCAAATCGAAAATATTAGCATTCATCAAACAATATAGGAAGGTATTTTAAAATGGTTAATATTACTAAAAATGCACTTTCAACCATTTCCTCTTATATACTGTAATGTATCCGAATCCTTCATGTGATCCGGTAAAAAAAATTTAATGCTAATCCAACCACAATTAAATTGAAGTTAGACACTTTTTAATAAAATAGAACTTTGTGACATAAAAGCCTGTAAAATTATGTAAAATAAATGACTGAAGAAATATTTTATAATTTTCCTTTTTCGTTGATTAACGAGGAAACCAGAAAAAGATTCGGGCCGACACGACCCAGAGAAAATTTCATTCAGGCCCGGCCCGAGTATACACAAAAAAACTGAGCCCGAGACGGAAAAAATTTTGTAAACCCGAGCCCGGCCCGGGAGCAAATTCAAAAATTCGGGCCGGGCTGGGCTCGGGCCGTAAGCCCGGCCCATTCAGCCCTCTAAGTATTCCTTCCAGTTATTTTGCGCAAATTATAATTCTGATGTAGAAGATTGTATTTGCCTGTGGAATAAGGTTAATTGTCTGCACATGGTACCTAGGCCTGGGAGTATGCTCGCCGTGGACATCTTTTTAACAAATCCTAGTCTATTTTCCAGCTAGTTCGAAGAAAACCACGTAAAATTCCAATGATTAGGCCAACGACACGACCTGGCTTCGAACACGCAGAGCTGCCAACCTAATCCGGCAAATTGTTTGTACCGCCTCTTTTTCTACACCACTTAATATTTAGAGTATTTGTTTTCTTAATTCATCGTAAATATATTTGAAGAGAATTACTCTAAAAATTAAGTGGTGTAGAAAAAGGGGCGGTACTAACAATTTACCGGATTAAGTTAGCAGCTCTGAACACGATACCTTCAGTCTACCAGTTTGAGAGTCCCACATGTCAGTCACTGGTGGGATCGTGATTAAAAAAAAAAAAAAATCTAATATTTCAACCCAATGCAAATTAAGGCTTTAATTCAGAATTATTCAAATTTCACTCCAGGTAATCAAGCGACATAATTCAAAATTCACTTCAAGTTTATTAACTTGAAAAGCAGAAGTTTGCTGTAGCTTAATTATTCATGTTCTGTTGTTTCTTATGCCACTCGGAAATTCCGAGCCCCGGTAGTGAAACTATCCGGATTTAAGGCAGGAGGGGTGCACCTTCCGTTTTTCAGATGAACGCCACTAGAGAGGAAGATCGACCAGGGCCCGACTTATAAGTCCGGTTTCCACTGACTGTTGTTTGGAGCGGTACTATTCAGAATCTTTTGATGTGGCCAACCGGGCTCAAAATCCTCGAACGTGGTTGGAAGTCTAGAGATCTAGCCCCCTGCTGAGATAATTGAGGGGCCAGAGGCAGATATCTTTGTCAATTTTGCATGCTTTCCTTTGAAGTAACTGCGCAATCTGATAAAAAAAAGGGCTACAACTGATGACAAGACATTTGGCTCTTTGTGTCGGAAGCGTGATTAATGACTTTTTGAACCTTGGTCTTGAATTCACAGTGGAAACCGGCCTTTAGACTACCTGGAGCCCCGGAGCAAGCTTATTCTGGTGGCCCCCCCTTGCATGGCATAAGAGGTCTTTAGGTTGCAAAATTTCTCCTTATGCCTGTTGGGGGAACCAGGGCAACTGCCCCGCATGCCCTAGCGTTAGTCAGGGCCTGAGAACAACTTAGCAGCACCAGCAAACAACAGGAACTCTAATTTTGATCCAGATCAAGGCCGAGTTAACCCATTTTATCCCATTGTCCTATTCAAAGGATAGCTGAAAAATAGCATATAGAAATCAGAATTTGCTTGGTGTGAATATTTTGTCAGCTTGAATATATAATGGTATATATAAGCTTCTGCTAGCGTGTAATATGTGTCTCATCTCCTCCTCCATCTGGAATCTTTGTTTAATCATTACATTAGGGGGTGTGGTTTACCTTCTCTTTGCGGTCGAAAATTCTTTCTGGAGAACTATCATGTAAATAAGAAAGTATTATACAGATAAAGCAAAACTTTATACTCGGAAAGCACTTTTCACTATTAAAGAGAACACTAAAACATAAGTGCAAATTTCATCCTCTTTATTTCAATATCCTGCGTACAAGGTAGACAAGATTTTCTTATACAGATTTTTTTTTTTTTTTTTTCAAATTTTGTTGTATTTAGTTTATTTAGGCTTAATTAACCTTAAAAAAATATTTTTCTCAAATTTTAGCAAAATAAATAAATTGGGATAAAATGGGTTAAACCCATGTTCCGGTACCCCCAGAGGTGTAAATTTTTATGTGAATTTGGAGGACTGCGACCACGACGGAATTTAACGTGCACCAGTCGCCATGCATGCCGTTATTAATAACAGCATCTGAAAAATTCAAAACTGATTCGTATTTGTATAGATTTATAATTTTAATTACAGCTAGTGGTCCATAAATACAATAACAATAAGAAAACTATAAAAATAGCTGAAAATCTTACTTGGAGAATTTTCTTTTGCATTTTACTGCTGATGGCTTTCTTCCTGAAAAATAAAAAAAGTCTGAAATCATTACGAAATCATATTGTACGTAACTGATTGAGGTAGAAAATGACAAACAAGCAAACAACTTAAAGAAATGTACCCAATTTGCTAACATACCAATACTATGTGCCAACAGTATATATCTTAATGTTGTTTCCATTGAATATTCGCATAAAGAGAACGCGAAAATTCAATGAAAATTTTAGTTCACTAAGCGGTCCTTTTTTCAATTACATAATAAACATTGTTTTTTATAATTATCATACATTAAAATTAAATCGATATATAAGAGGAGTGTTTCATAATAACAAAGGAACTTCAAATCGTCTTCGGTGCATTATGAAATATTTTCAATATTGTTAGGGTTGCATCATTTTATCATATTTTCTCACTGATTTGTAAATTTTGAAAATGCTTTCAACTTTTTAAATTTCAAAAACTTGAATATTTTCACAATTTCAAAAATTGGAAAGGTTTGAATTCTCCTACAGATTCTACAGCGCCTGTAGAATTGGTCATTAATTTTCGCATAATACATTGACTACTTATAAACATTCGGACACATTGGACATTCGACATTTTATTCTAATTTGTAGAGAACTAATTGAAAAATTAAACTTCAGGGATGCAAAAAAAAAGTCATACATCATACCTTTTAGCGAAAATTTTGTTTCGAAGGCAATCCCCCCCCCCCCAATCAATTATTGGCAATATAGTCTATGTTGATTTAAAAAAAATGGATAAAATCACTTATGGATTTGCTTCTTTTTGAAAGCAAATGAAACTCAAGCTTATTCGATCGATATTTTTCTGAGTTTATATTAGTTTATCAAAATTTTATAAAAAGATATGGTACAAATGTCTTCTGCTTATTTTAATATCTTTAATTATGCAACGATAACCCAGTTGTACCTCTGTTACTTTATTGCCGACGAAACCCATAATTAATAGTTTCATTTCTGTATAATAAAGGCTTTTAGACCGAATGATTTCAGTTTTTTTTTTTTTTTTTTTTTTTTTTTTCTTTTAATGTTAATGAGTGTTAAAAAATTTTGTAATGTAGAAGCAAAAGCAATTAAATGTGAAGTTAATTTACATTTAATTGCTACTCCAATTAAATGTAAGTTATGTACTAGAAAAATGTAATGATCTAGTTCTGCACGAGATTTCATATTTCTTGTGGAAATGCTACATAAAGTATTTACAGTTTTCTTCAGAGGACTTTTCAAAATTTTTCTCAGATTCTAAATAATCCTACATAAAGGTTTCTACAACGATCATAAACTGTAGGCGTTACAAATAAATTTATTAAAATTACTCCTTAACTACATATTTTGAGTTAATAAAGAAATAATAAATAAAATGCAAGTTTTTATGAACTTAAATTTTGAATAACCGGTGCTTCTTATTTAGAATTTGTAAAAAAGTTATGTGATGCATCCATGAAAATTCTTTCCTATGAGAAGTGCGCTGTACTATCGCTTTGCTTAAAAACATTTGTCACCCATGGAGTATGGATCGAGATCCTGTGTTCGTAGTGTTTGTAGTTGTTCGAAATCCATTTTAAGCTTTGGTAACCGTAGAGTAACAATTCAAAGCTAACCCCCAACCCATGGTGTGATGATGTTCTTACGTAAACTTTCAAATGCTTTTGTTATAAATGTTAAACAAAAAATTAAAATACTACTGCTTTAATTTAATCATTTTCATACAGAAAGCAAAGTTCAAAATTAATATTAGTTATTATTTAAGATAGTAGATGGCAGCACCACAGTTTAATTTATATATATCAATTATTTTAATGCATGCTCTGTTTTTTGTATATCTATAGTTTTTTTTTTTTTAATTGAAAAGCTATACTAGACAGATTTATATTAACGTAAATAATGTTGTAAAAAATATTAAAGAACGAACACTTTATTAGCAATATTCTTAAATTTTTAATTAGTCTTTATTATAAATTCCTTGATAAATTCATGTTTTAACATAATATAGCTTACTTCTTTCTGTTCTGAAGTTTCATTGCCGCACTTTATAACATTAGCTCCAATCCTTCGTGTATTGAACAAAATTATGAAAAATTATATTAAGTCAAAACAATTAAATTTTCCCATGTAATATTTAAGATCAGGATTGTTTTAATGGTATACAGTACTTTGGGGTCTTTTATTGGGATGGGACGACGATTATTTACGCACAAAAATTGATCTACATAATCAAAATATTTGTACAAGAAAAATGCACATGTTTTCTTTTTATAAATAACTCTTAAGTATCTACCAGCACAGCACTCATCCGTGAAACGAGTGATAATATTGAAGAAAAGCATTCTCTGTACTGGTTTATTTGATAACATTACGCTTTTGAGTACCTTTCAACGACAATAGATAGCGCTAGTATCCGTAAAAACAAAATTATTTGATAGGAGTTGAAACCATGGTTGAAACTCAAATGCTTTCCTTACAATCTTGGGTTTTTCGTATCACTGAAGAGATTTCGGCATCAAAAATAAATAAAATATACAATTTTTTTTTTCTATTATTAATATTTTGTTTATCATCATACATTTATTTACAGTGCTCACTTTTTTTAATTAACTAAAATGTCGGTTCACTAAAAAGCCGATGGAAAATCATCGAAAAGTAAATTACCTTTCCATAAATGGCCGGACTCAATTTCAAACGTTTTGTTAACTATCTTTAAAATTTCTGTAGGAATCATCTTGAAACTTTGGCATCTAAAGAACTTGTTATACCTCATATGTTTCAGCAAAAGTTTTGCCCCGAAAGCAAAAAAGGAACCAGTAAAAAATTAAAATAAAAGCAATGTTTGGGGATCAACCTGCAAAAAATAATGCTTGAAATACATTCTGACTGCGTGCATGTAATTATGAGCCGCTTCGCCTTCTTACCTGCATTCCTTTATATGAGACTGGCACATATATTCATGGATATATAAAGATTTCTTTAAAAAAAAAAGAAAAAGAAAACTGCAAAAACCTTTTTATTATAACATGCAGGGTATTAAAAACCCAACGCAATGCTATATGTAGAAAACTTGACAGAATAATTGTATAGACCATTCGTACTACGTTAGACACAACGTACTGTAATCAGAACATGGAAATATTAAATATCAAATGAAATATGAATGTTTTTACTGAATTTTTAACTGCGCATGTGCAATCTTTAACGAAATTTAACTTGCATAATTTATTAGTCAAGTGCATTGGTCTTCTCACATGGAAACTCCAAGCAAATATCGTGAAAATTCAAAAGTTATCATTGATAGAGAGGTTCTGAATTTCAGTCCCTCTTTAAAAAAGGGCCAAAAGTACAATGGGTTTTACACAAATTTTGTTTGTTGATTATAAATAAATATTAATAAGATCCCTATCATTTTTCTAAGCTTATTTAATTCGGATAGTTCTTAGTTATGTTTGATGAAAATCTGCTTGGTAGATTTCTTAAAATTAATTAAAATGTGTAAATATAAGCCATTTTGCTTTATATTTTAAAATTGGTGAGCTCGTAATTTTCCAATTTCAGATAATGAGGAAAATCAAGTTGGCAATAATTTAACATTTAATTTATGTTAGATTATAAATCACGCGATATTTTTGAGGACTTTAAGCATAAGAACGCTGTTAAAAAAAAAAAAAAAATCGCGATTATTAAACAGATTTTGACAAATGTTTAAAATTAGCTATATATTGTGATTATGAGCTCATAGTCCAAAAATTATTTAAAATAGTTTAGATTTTATAGATATTTTAAAAATTACTTGAAATGATTTATTTTTTTTTTTATTTTTTTTTTTTTGGGGGGGGGGGCACTTTGTACTTATTTTAAATTTTGGTGAGTTGTCAATTTTCCAACTTGTGTTAATAATAAATATATGTTAAATGATTCAGTATTATTCAACATTTAAAAAGAAATCGCTGAATTTTAACCGATTTTGTCAAATTAAAACTTTCAATTACTATTTTTAACCAAAGTTAAAAAAAAAAAAAAAAAAAAAAAATTGGTTAATTGTAAAGTTTGAGATTTTAAAGAATAATTATTAAATTTAAGGCCAGTCCTGATTTGACATTTTGTAATTTGCGAACTAGCGTTCTGTCAACTAAAATAAATTATAGATTTCATTTAAACAATATTTAATTACATTCAAAATCGGGAAGGGTGGTTTATAAAGCTACCTTTACATTTGTGAAAATAAGTGTACTCTACAGGCCCTAAAAACAATTTTGTTTTGCCAGATTTCATGATCTTGAACTTTCCAATGTGGCCTTCAGGCAGAGATTTAACAGAGCACAGACTTACATTTTGATTTTCGACAGTTTTATCCATATTTGTAAATCGTCTCTGGGAAGATTCGGCTTCATCTATTTTGTGTGCCACATTGAGGAACTGGGATAATTTCAGCAAAACCAATTTGGAGGATTCTGAATCTATATTAAATAAGCTATTTATTTCATTTGATGATATATGAGGCGATTCATTAGCTTTTTCTTCTTCTGCTTTCGTTTCAGTCCCTTTTTCCTTAATACAGGCGAACTGTGTGTTTTAGGTTGTGTTAATGTTTTTAGTACAACTTAGATTCATCTAGTTCAATGAGAACTTCAAAGCATGAATTAGTTTCTATCATGTGAAAATAAGTATTTTATCATACATTCCTATCAAAGCATAGCAGATGATTATTACTCAAAATGCAAAATCTTGATCTCAGAATGCTAATAAACCATAAATACAAAATCAGTTCCATTACGTGCGAACGACCTTCAGTGATTGAAGCAGAAAAATAGCTTAATTCACGCTTAACGCAACATGCTTGTTTCTCAGTTATCTCCAGTGCCATCGGCGGCTATTTCCGCATTTATTATTCACAGAGTTACTTCCTATTGTAAAAATTGGTTCTAAATTTTAAAATTACGTCAGAAACTGTAACTGAAACACATTCCTAAAAAATTACGAAATCTAAATTTTTATGCAGATCCTTGGTCTTATATTTAGTAAAAGTTTCCTCGGACACAAACCATTTCATCCGTTAAGAAAACAATTTACCTTTTCAACTTTTCTTTCCCCCATTTTAAAAAATATGAACATTGAAATGCATTAAGTTTGCAATTTTTAAGTACATTAAAAAAAATCCTTTAAACTGCGCGTTTAAGTAAAATTTTCAAAAATTCAAAATTTTAATTTTTAAATATTTATATTTTAATTTTATTTATGTTTATATATATTTACTAATTTATATTTATAAGAATTCGCATGGATTTTACCATACATGTAATATTATATTTATTTTTAGACTGAAACTACAATTTAAAACTATGAAATTAATACTTCACATAATTTTATTTCTAAAGATAAAAATATTACTACATAAATTTAAAAAACACGCTTTTTCAAAACGTACTATAAAAAACGACAATTCAGCGGATGTGGAGGGGTATCCACCGCACTTTATAATGTAAAAATCGAGGGGGAAAAGGCAAAAAATCCATCTTAAATGTGGAGAAAAGTCATTTAAATTTTCTGTCTGAATAAACGGCAATCATTGCGGTATGGTATTTCGTCATAGAATTGGCGTATGAGTAAAAAATGAAACGTCAATTTATTCACAGCTAAACAGGCTTTTATTTAATAATTATAAAAAAAAAAAAAAAAAAAAAATCTATTTTTTGACCAATTTTGAGATAAATTTCCCTCCCCCCTTGATATTTTCCGTTGTAAACGATCAATATTTCGCTATTTAATCCCTTTAAAGGGCCTCACCAGCGGCCGAGTGACTGTGCTCAAAGCTGGTAGATGGAAAATGCTGGGTTCGATCGCAAGTCGCGCTCATCGACTAGCTGTTCGGAGTCTTCAGTGGTTTTCTCCGAAACTCGCGTAAATACGGGTTAAGACCCTTTAGAAAGACCCCAACGGAAGGCATTCCACCTATAGGGCTAGGACCCTAGTGTAGTCAGTCGGCCACACAACCAAAACCCTCGAAGGACGGTGGGATGCATTATATACCACCTAATTTTAATTCCCAACTTGAAATAATTCACCCAGGATTTTTTCAAGAAAATTTTATTTTTATAACTTAGCTGGAAAAAATTCGTAATTTTTTTTTTTTTTTTTTTTTTTTTTTTTAACTCTGTTGGTAAATCCTGGTGGATTTTCTATATTAAATTTTATAATTAACTTGTCCCTCGAAAGGTTTAATTGCATTTACACTATGCAAATGGTGCCCTTGAAAGGGTTAAGCTAAATGAGTTAATATTGTTCTTTGCTAACACTGAACTTCAACGATAAATTCATAGTCATTCTGAGATGGATCAGACTCTACAGTGACCTTTAGTTCGTTATAATTGACCTTTTATTCTGGGCTTATACGTGGCTCATTTGTGAGGTCAAAAGTACCCATAATTCAATATAGTGCAAATTTCGGTCCGTTCCATTTTCAACAAAATTAATTTCTAATATTTTTTAGAGCTATCAATGGTTTCTTCAAACTGGTGATATTTGTAATTTCCTAAAAAAGAAAAAAAAAAAAAAAAAAAGGCAGAACGGTAAAATATCACGCTAATATCAGATTATAAGCTGTTAAAAGTGTCGATATTATCAACTACAATTTCATTTTTCCAACACATATTATTCTAAGACCTGAAAATATTTGATTAAGAAAAGCTATACCACAGCTTTTCGTGAACGAGACAGATCACGTGACTGTCTGTATAGACTTTATGAAGATTTCTTTTAATAATTCTTTACAATTCTGATTTCGATGCTTAAAATCTAACGTTTTATTGATTACTGATGAGAGAGAGAAAACTTTCTGCAGTGTTGCTGATCAAATTCAAAATTTCCGATAATGTTTCAAATGTTACGTTATATATATTAATCTCGCCCACCACAAGCAAAAACATTAACTTTATGCATTTCAAAGTATTAGGAATATCTATAAAACGCTATTCAGTGATTTGTATTTAAGTTAAGAGAATTTTAATTTTAAAAAAAATTGAGCTAGAGGTTTCCTTTAAGAACTTTATGTAATTTAAGTGAAGGAAACCCTAAATCTATTTTGCAGTGAGACTAATCTACATCTTAATACTCGTATGACAAGATTGGATAAAAAGAACATTCGATAAAATTTAATTGTAATCTGAAGTTAGTACTCAAATTAAATAAAAGTGCTGTATATAGACCGCAATTAAGTGAATTTTAAGATAGAGACGAAAAAGAACTTAAGTACTTTCTTACTAACAAATGCAAAGAAACTTAAGTATTCTTAAAATAGTAAGTTGCATTAAATCGAAGGTTCCAAGTAATATAAGACCCCAAAACTTTCCTCCCTGAGCTATTACAACATTTATAAAAAGAGCCATAGATATGTTAGAATAATTTTCCTCAAAAGCTGATAGAATAAATTTTGAAAGCCAATTTTCAAAAATTGGCAAAAATACTTTTACCCATAGCTAAAAGTTAAAAAAAGAAAAACACGGAAGTCTAAATATAATACATTGCAAGATTGAGGCTTGCTAATCATTAACTTAACACATTGTTTGCGGGAAACAAGTAAACTCGTCATTTGGCGGGAAAATGCCAGACTACATAGTGTTAAAATCATACAAGTTACTAGAATTCTTATTCAGTAAATCAATTGTAATCTTAAGCTACACACTTGCTACAAAAAGGGAATTATTACATTTGAAATAAAATCCAGTAAAACACATCAGCACCAACTTAAAATGTACAATAAAAATGTCAGCTATCGTAGCCAATTTGTATTATTTCAAAATTAATTAAACGATTTATTTTTATATTTACATTTTTTCTGGATATGGGTAAGGGCATATAAGCCAACAGTAGAAGTCATGTCGGGGAAATTTTTTAAGTTTTAATCAATAATTTCATTATTATTATTTCTTTTTTTATGACCATAAATGTGAACACATCATTAAAACTCACATTAAAATCAAAATAATTGTTTGTGAAACTGTATTTAACCGCAAATGTATTTATTTAACACGTGTTCAGAATAATAATCGAAAATTTCAGATAACAAGTTAGACTGATCCAAATAAAATTTAAACTAGCCGAGAAATTTTTTTATACTCATTTCACGTACAGCACAAAGTGCACGACAAATACCCTGTTTTAGATGCAGGGGGCAAAGTGAGACATTGCCACCTGCGGTGCGAAGAACATTTTAATTCAACTCCAGACGTTTATTATTCAGCCCAAGATCTTCTTGGAGAAAGCAATTAAATGTAATGGCGCTCGATGACTGATAAATCTAACTTTGAAAAAAAAAAAAAAAAAAAAAAGGAAGAATTCGAAGGTGTGTCTTTTAATAAATGCAGGGGAATTTCAAATAATGTTCGTTCTCTGTCCACGAATTTTCAGAGTTAATAAAAAGAGAAAATCAGCAAATATCTAAAAAAATTAAAACTGCAGTAGGAAACAAAGATGAGCACAATAAAGGAACTAAATTATACCAAATTTTCAGATTGCAGCTTTTTACCCCTAGAAATTTGCACGCCGTTGCGCCGTTTGGAAAAAGATTAACGTAACATCATACAGTTTTGATTTTTGCATTACCTGAACTTTTCTTTTAAATCTATAAACTTAAAAAAAAAAAAGGGGGGGGCTTAGATATATTATTGGTTAAAAGAAAAAAAAAAATGTAATACATTTTTAGGAAAAGAGAAAATCATTTTTGTTTTTAAGCGTTATCCAAAACTATTTATTCTATAATTAAACGGGGATTAATTTAAATGCTATCGAGCTAGCTGACTACTAACAAGTATGCGTGAAAGAATAAATTTAATCTAAATAGATTTGCTCTTCAAAGACTAACAAGTTGAAATGAAACTGAGATTTTAATTTGCTCAAAATAATATATTGCTCCCCGGCAACAAAAGTGACACAAGTCAAAAAATGGCAATTTTGAGTTTATGCAATTGAAAAATGTGTATGAAGTGCCACTATGTGCCCGAAAAGTGTCACATCTCTGTCTCGAAAATTATCTACTTATCTATCTGAGGAAGCAGTGTGTTTTACTGTAATGCTAGTCAATTATTTATACTAAGCTGATTTTTCTCAATTTTGAGTTGTGTTACTTTTATTGACGGGGTGCGATATGGAAAACGTTAAAGAAAATTTGCAGCAAACGTTAGATAAAAAGAAAAATTGTCATTACAATATTCAGCATTTCATTAAATTGAACTGCTATTAGATCAAAAGCGCATAAGAAATTTTATGCTTTCTCAAATGTTTGGAAGCTATCTCATCCATAAATGTATTTTCTTTTTAATCTAAAAAATAGTTTAAAATTTCTTTTAAAGGAATTTAAGTAAAAGAAAATTTTTCTTTAAAATCCTACTAGAAACAATGCATTACATGCCCTTGTAAGAAAAGAATTTCTTTTGATTAAAAATTAAACAAGAACGAAAAATCATGTGGTACGCATTGATTATTAACACTTTACAACTGTACGTACTTGTTGTATAACTTTCAGTGTTCTTTGCCTACGATATCACACAACGGAGAGACAGAGGGACTGAAAGGCATACAAATAGACTAATTGTATTCATAATTACTCTTAAACATTTTTGGAAAGTGTTAAAATTGCTTAACGTAAAAGAAAATGCTGCCCTGATATTCTAATTGCAGCCCTTAATGTATCTGAATATTTTAGATTAGCTCTGTAAATCTGAGGGTTAACCGTATTATATTCTATACAAAACATTATTTTAGCATAATTACAATAAATGTCAATTTCTTTGTGATTTTTACAGTAGAAAGTTATTTAAAAGTGATTTATAAAAATGTCTGTTTAAAACACAAAGCATTGGATTTTTTTTTTTTTTTTTTTTTTTTTTTTTTTTTTTTTTTTAGTGTGTGTGTCCCTGTACACAAACCAGTTGTACAGGACCTATTAAAGCCATTTTAATCCGTTAGTAGTCGCTAGTTGGTCGATTAGCCACCCATCCCTTCAGTGTTGCCACATTTTTTTATTCAATAGCCACCAAAAATTTTTAGAAGTGGCATTTGATATACATAAAAGGCGAATAGAATCGAAGAAACGTCGAATATATATGTCATATCACTTCTTAAAATGATTGGTGACAGTTGAATTAAAAAGTGCGCAATCTGTCCAGGTGGCGCTGTCTATAGCGACTACTAACGGGTTAAATAGGAAACATTCCATAGTGAAATTTAATAACATATCAATTTTTAAAATTTGTGATAAAATTTCTGAAAATGAGGGCGGACGGACAGATAGAAATATGGACAGCTGGACAGACAGATACAAATTGAAATTACAATCACAGTTAAAAACTGTGTAGAAAGTTAACATTTATTATAAACGAAAATTCTATTCCAGAAAATTTCCAATAATAGCCCTTAATATAACTGAATATTTTCATGTGGCCCTATAAATATAATTCTAATACTGTAATATATGCAATGCATTCTTTTAAGCATATGAATAACATATTTTAATTTCATTAAGATTTGTGCAAAGTAAAATTACTAAAATTAGGTTTAGAGAAACACCTCTCATCTCATACAACACAATACTTTGAAATATTTTCGGGGGTCCCTGTGCACAAACCGGTAGAAGCATTCACACCATTTTTTAATAGGGAACTTCCGATAGTAAACTTGAATAACATGTATCAGTTTCAAGAAAGTCTATGAATATTTGCGGGAGTTAGAGCACGGGCAGGCAGACAAACGGACAGACAAACCGAAATCATTAACACTTTTCAACCTTGTTGGAAAGTGTTAAAAAGCATCTGCTATTTCTTAATTGGCGCGAGCGAATTTGTATTGAAAATTGTATTTATTATTTCTCATTATGTATTATTCGAAATTATAATGAACGGATTTTAAAGATTCAATACAATGCCCTTTTTGTAAAATAAAATGAAAATATTGTTACCAACAGTTAAAAGAACTGTTAAAAGTTTGCTTCACAGATTTGGCTGAGATGTTTCTTGTAGCTGTTTTTATTACTCTGCATATAGCGAAGGAATAATTATCTAATGAGACCACTTTAACATACAGGAAATACTTCCTGCCGAGAGAATTAGGGCATCTTCAAAAGATCAATGTTAGCCTGTACTCTTTTTTTTTTTTATGTGTGTGTGTGGGGAGGGGGGGTGAGGCGAATATTTAGATCTAAAATACTTTCAATATATTGAATATTATGAAAATTATTGAATTCTTTACTGGTTTTTAATAAACGTTGCTATAGCTATGAAATGTCTTACTGTGACTATTTACCCACTTTACACCAAACGCAGTGAAACACTTACGAAACTAATTCTGATTCTTTGTAAAGATAATTTAAGTTCTGAAACACATAATTCTGTTCAGCGAAACAAGTCGGTATCAAAGAAATATATTTCCGTATGTAGTTTTTGATGGAGCATTTATTCACAACCCCCCCCCCCACACACACACACACACACACGTTTTTCTGAATCGAACACTTTTTTCTTTCTTAAATGTATTTTATAAATATTTGTACCGTGAAAATCGACAAATTTGTTGAATTTGAACCACGAAATGCGTAGTCATTTAATTAAAAAAAAAAATATATATATATATATATATATATATATATATATATATATCATTGCTCGACAAAATTTCATAACTCAAAAAATCGAGATTTTGAGCTAAGCCATTTTTTGAATTGCCCAAAAAGATATATATGATTTGTCAAAGTGGCGTAAATCAAGTCCTATTTGCTGCCTAGTAATAAGGAAGTATGGTTTGTATCCGGAAAATAGTGATTTCGTGTTACGCCTGTTTGTCATGAGAGTGACGATATACATGCTAAAACTAAAAATTAGCTCTAAAAACACTCTTACATAGAAGTTTGTCAATGAAGACTTCACAAGATATTTATTAGATTTTTAGACATGATTTTTCTGAAACTTAAAACTTTGGTTTGCCACTGTAGATCTTGGTATCTAAGACTTGAGAAGTGATACCCCATGTGAGAGCAGACACAACTTACTTGTGTTTCACATCCCATTTGCGCCGCAAATGAGTGTTTCTCCGCACAGTGTTTTATGCCGCTCAAATTTAGATTTTGGGTGTCGCTTTTCAATCAATTTTTGCACCTCAAAACTCATTAGTACTATGGCTTAAAGTGAATTCTGAACCACTACGAATTTTCATGCCTTGACCGGAATTCGAACTCGGCACTTCTATGCTTCTTGAAAACTTACGAGATGATCTATCTAAAAACATTGTTAGTTTTAATATTGCAACTTATCTTCAACCTGTTTCGATTAAAAAGTCGTGTGTGCATATGTTCTCATTAAACTCATCTTGCCACCATCCTAAGAAACTAATGAAATGAATATTATTCAATGCAAAATGTAGTTTCAACCACAAGAAGATGAGTCTCATTTTTTTTTTTTTTTTTTTATAGGCAGTTTTCTATGAGTTAGCTTTGTAGTTTCCCTTATTCGAGATGTATATAATCGTCGATTTTTTTTTTTTTCTACAGTTATAAGATTATTTTTATCTTTGAAAATCTGGTATCAATGTAAAATATTTTCAAATCACGGTTTTTTTTTTTTTTTTCTCTGAAGTACACTCCTGCTCAAAAGTTTAGCAAGATTTGCAAACGATCAGTTTTTTCAATTTAAAAACGTATCTCTCGATGTCAAGTTTTCAAACATTGGGTATTTAAAGAACTGGGTCTCCCTCATGTTTCTCTGTAAAGATTGGTATAAAACAACATTTAAGGGGCCGGTAACAAATTGAGCAAAATCAATAATGTTCGTGATCCCTCTGTATTGTCAAGTGAAAGAAATGAACTGTAACTTTAGGATATGCTAATATGAACCCAGTTCAATTTGCGGATGAATTTGTATGACGATAGCATATTAAAATAACGGAGATGCTATGATGCAATGAGCATTTATTTTAAAACTCTTAATAATTAAAAAAAATATATCAACATGTTTTTTTATTTATAATATACAGAGTTTTTAACGAAAATTATTCCTACTTTCAGGTAAGTTGGAAAAACACTTTTAAAACCATTACTGCAATCGGAATACAGGTATCTCACGAAATATGAGCAAACATTTTCACTGCGCATGTGCGAAAGATAAAAAAAAAAAAAAAATGTATCGGTTGAAAGCTAGATGTATTGGGCAACTTTTGTCAAAAGTGCATTTGAATAGAGTAAAAATTAAGCAAATTTTTCGAAAAAGAACAAGCGAGATTTTAGATATTTTCCAAAAGTTGAAATTTCTTAAGGGGTTTTTCACATGCTGCGCAGTTAATTTGAAGATACAATTATTTCAACAACGCTCCAAATATACTTTTTTGGGAAAAACCCTTTATAAGCTTGTAACTAACATAATTTTGTTTATTTGCTAAGATTCGTGAGATAAGGGGTTTTTCACAAAAAAGAACTTTTGCTAAGTGGTTAAAATAATTGGATCTTTAAATTAATTACGCGGCATGTGAAAAACCCCTTAAGAAATTTCAGCTCTTGGAAAATATGTAAAATCTAGCTCGTTCTTTTTCGGATAATTTGCTTAATTTTTACTCTATTCAAATGCACTTTTGACAAAAGTTGCCCAATATATTTAGCTTCCAATCTATGCAATATATATATATAATCTTTCGCACATGCGCAGTGAAAACGTTTTTCATAAAAATGTTCATATCTCACGAGATATTTAAGATATTTGTATTCCGATTGCAGTATATTGTTTTAAAAGTGTTTTTCCAACTTATCTGAAAGTGGGAATAATTTTCGTTAAAAACTCTATATTATAAATAAAAAACATGCTGATTTTTTTTTTTTTTTTTTTTTGAGTTTTAAAATAAATGCTTATATCTCCATTATTTACTATACTATCTTCACACAAATTTATCCACAAATTAAACTGGGTCTGTATTAACATATCCTAAAGTTACAGTTCATTTCGTTCACTTAACGATACAGGGCGATCACAAACATTGATTTTACTTAATTTGTCACCGGCCCCCTAAATGTTGTCTTAAACCAATCTTCACTGAAAAACATGAGGAAGACCCAGTTCTTTAAAAACCCAATGTTTTAAAACATTTCATCAAGAGATAAGTTTTTAAATGAAAAAAAAAAAAACTGATCGTTTGCAAATCTTGCTAAACTCTTGAGCAGGAGTGTGGTAGCTTTTCAAAATTTGTTTTGTAACCACAATCAAAATCAAAAAGAATGTTCCATAACCCCCTCCTTAAAGGTCTTCCAACGAAATTAATTTATAAGTTAAAAATAAATGAAGTATGTTATTCCACTCGTAGCATTATAGCACAAATTCCTATAAATTGTCAAAACGCTAAGGTAATTTTCCTGAAATAAAATCCCACACCAAACTTTTTTTGCTTTAGTTATCTAGTGATTCACAATTTTTTCCCACGCTGAGTTACACTTTCATTTAATTGAATTATTTTATCTCGTGAAGTCTATGATTAAATAAAAAATAACTCATCAGTTAAGAATAAAGACAGAAATAGAAATTAAGTCATGTCGTATAGTGTTACTAACCTAAGACAATGGCCTACGTATAAAAAATCGAACGAGTTTTAACCAGTTTTTCCTTATTTATGTAAGAATTTTCGAAATCGAGCATGAAATATCTTAAATTGAAAATTCAGTTTTTCCTTCTAAGAGAGATCAATTTGAGATTTTACATCATCCACAGATAAAGAAAATTAAATTCGATAATATGATATTGTATTCATACAAATCTACTCAGTATAGCCAAAGTAAATCAAACTTTCAGATGATTCAATTTTCTATTAAAATAAATAGGGCACAACTGCGGGTATACAATATATTTCTGTTGATTTTCTAAAAAGAAAAACGTGTTTATTATTATTAAGTATCTAGCTCAGCGAGTGCAAACTTATTCGTGGGGCAAGTTGTGCAAATAAAAATCGCAGTATACTAGGTAGGAAAATTGGAGCAATTGCAAAACTGACTTAGGAAAAATAAATAAACAAATAGATAGATAAAATTTTTTTTAACATTTGTTATTTCAGATTTTTATTTATTTTTTTACTATGCAAGGTTGTTTCACAGCGCTATCGAAGCTTAGCAGATATCTCCTCAACTGTGAACTCTTAATCAGTGTATACTTCCAAGTGCAAAAGTGTTGTTATAAATTTTGAAACTACCTATGAAACAATTTAATTCAATAAAATGTATTTTTGTAAAAAATTTATTTTCTTAAATTTTACTTTTTTTTTTTTTTTTGGTCCTAGTTATAGTTAGTGTAAAAGTTTCTTTACTTATTGTAAAAGAAAAAAAAAAATCGTTGTACGACCAAAGTTGTTTGACTAATAACACTGCTCGGCATGAAAATTGCCTCTGACATCATCTCAGCATATTCTTTTGTAAAACGACCTCCTGAATCCGAATATGACGCCCATTTTGCCCTATCGCCCACCGTTTTTTAGGAATGGCCTATTTTTTATAATTTTTTGGTGATTTTATGGCTATAAATTTGATTTTTAGGAGGGGGGGTGGAGGATTATTTTAACCGTTAAATACCTTATGAGGGGCTACAGAGTTGGAAAATTCAAAAACATGGACATTTGCGACAAGGGAAAAGATTTGGGAGGATTTTCCACTGAAATTATGCATTACATATCATATTTTTTAATCTGTTATTAATGTTATTTTTTAAACTTTATATTTTTTTGTGTTTAGGTGTTAAATTAATTATTTTTCATTCTTCAAATCAAATTCATGGTCATAAAATTATCGAATAGGGAAAGAAATTGAGGGAGGGTGTATCTAGAAAATGAAGGATGACTGAGCAAAATGGGAGTCATATTCGGATTCAGGAGGTCATTTTACATAACAATCAACATATATGGTATCAGAACTCGAATTTTTTTTTTTTTTTTTTTTTTTGGGGGGGGGGGCAGAGCAGTTGCTTTTTAATTGCACAAAATTTCAGAGAATTATTGTTATAGCCCCCCCAATTGCATTAATTTTTACAGCAATGTACATGACACTGAACCATGTTAAATTTCTCATTATTTCTGACAAAACTATCAAATACAGTTTTATACTTGCAATAGAAGGTTAAAAACACCCAAATTTTAACATTTATACAGTCTTTTAAAGGAAGAGTGAAAAGAGAATTTTTTTTTACGCGCGCGGAAAAGCGTTAAGGCAAATCTTAGTGTTCAAATCCCTAAAACGTAATTTCCCTTCCATAAAAAAAGGAAAAGAAAATAATTGAATCTTAATAAAACTTTATCAGTAGTACTGCAATGACATGGGCGACCATAAAAAAAAAAAAAAAAAAAAAAAAAAAAATTAGGGGGGGGGGGGGGTTAAAGTTATAGAGACATTCATAAATATTTTCATTTGGGGGGGGGGGGGCACAGCAGTTTCAATATCAGTATAAAACATTCCCCGATATTTTTTCCTTATGATAATTATTGTGTTGTTAAGTTCTTGTGTTTTATGCAGAATACTAGATCTTGTACTCAGTATAACGGTTCTGGGAGTAAGCCATAAACTTTTCCCCTGATTTCGGCCAAATTTTAACTTTTATGTCGAACCAATAAGGATCTCATACGAACCAACCTAAAAACAACTAAAAAATTCGGTCTATTATTTAAGGATTTTAGTTCACTGAAAACAGCTAAAATTTGACACTTTAGCAATGAACATTTTTAATAGTCTTATATCGTACCTATTAATATCATCTCAATTGCATCTATTATTATTTCACATAGCGGTTTTTTTTTTTTTTTTTTTTTTTTTTTTCCAGAATTCAACAACGTGGTTCAAAGTTGTACGCTGCTGTTTTTGTGCGGCATTAGAGCCTAATTTAATTTCCTGATGAAATGCCATGTTTGATTATTTCGACTCGAAACAATGCATATTTTTACAATTTATGGTATTTGCTAATCAAACGCTTGTTCTTCATCATTAAGATTAATTTCCCAGTGCATTTTACTGCAATACGTACTTATGTTGTATTATTTTGACATTGTAAGGTACACTACATCTGCAATTAACAAAAAAAAAAAAAAAAAAAAGTACGCAAATAATAACATGGTTGTTTATTTTTCTTCACTCTTACGCTACAAAAGTTTTAGCTTCCAACTAGCCTTGTTCAGGATTTTCGCTCCTTCACATAATCTTTAATTTGGACGGTTCAGATAATTATAATTCTATTTTTTGTGAGATCAGACGCATAATTAGTTTCCCTATCCCGACTTATTTCAAAATTCTGTCCTTATAATAAATTTCATTAATAATGAAACCACACAACCAACAAATCAATTGAAGAATTCAAATTAATAATGAGACCGAATAAGAGTCAATGCTAAGATTTTAAGAGAAACAAATATTTAATCATGCTGAATTAAAATTCGATTAAAAAGTGGGGTCATTTTAAAATTTTGATTTGATACTAACATTACTATGAGATACGCAAATATCTAATTATGTTTAGCGAAATTTCGTCTGGTTTGACCCAAGCCTACGGTCTAATCGTTCGGTGTTTTCTAGTTTTCTCCGCTATTAGCGTTTCTACGGGCTAGGTCTCTTGGAAAGACCCCCGACGGAGATCATTCCACACAACACAAGCTCAGGTCCCTAGCAAATACCCCCCCTCCCCCCCGTTTTCCCTTCCCTTCACCCTCTCTTCCAATTTAAATAAAATATAATTTTTTAATATTATCAAAAACTTAATTTATTAAGGTAATTAAAAATATTAAAGTCTCTACATTTTATTAACCCGATAAGGTTATCGTGGGCTGTTGGTCCTTTCGAAACCGGTTGTGCTGGCTTAAAATTTATGGTGTGTAAAGAAGTTTTAAAATCTATTTAGTGATTGTACACCAGTTTTGAATTTAGTTTTGGTGTTGGGGACTAACCATTTTACTTTCTCTCATTTCTCAGAATCCACGTACAGAAGAAATACCTATCCATCGTGTCTATGATTTTTCTGTAAAAATACCACTCTTAAGCTTTATTATGCCATTTGAATTTTTCCACTATCTCAATTCATTCAAAAGTGATAAAATTTTTAGTTAATGCTAGCAGTTTTAGGAAATGGGTCAGTGGGTGTGTTTTTGATGAAAAATAAAATATTTGTTTAATTTTTTTTTTTTTTTTTTTTTTTTTTTACAGTATTCATTGTCTGCCTTTGAAGTAGAAATATTCAAGAGTGCTCAAGAATTTTATCAGATCTTTTTTCATTAAAAATTACGTGTTTTACATGCCTCAGGTCTTCAAGCGACCCATGATAATATGACATGGTACCGAAAAAAAGCGACCTGATCGAGTCAAACGAAACAATAGAAAAGAAAAACCTCATAAAAAGGTGTTTATTTAATATGCAAAACTCTGAAATGACATCCAGAAATATTTTCAGTTATTTTTATCATAACTGTCGTTTATTTCGTATAATTTTTACAAGAAAGGTCAATGAATCATGCGAGATGTTATTATAGTACATTCAGTTCAAGATTTGGTGCAATTTATCACAGTCGAAAACTGCCCAGCTCTGCTGCACGCGTAAGTGGATAAAATTAGTTCGTTTAGATTAAATAAAACCGCCTTTTAAAAATGGAATATCATTTTCTCATGAATGAAGTATTTCGTCTTGAGGAAAGGAATTCTTGGACTTCAATTTTTTTTTTTTTTTTTTTTTTTTTGTAAATGATAGAGTTATGTTATTCCGAAGGTCTTAGAAATTGTAATTACAGCTAAGGTTCAAATGAGAAGCACGATTATATTTTGAAGAATTTTAGAATGTTTTCAAAATCCGCAAGACAGATCAAAAAAGTTTTTCAAGTTTAGTAGTTGAACTCTGTAGGCATATGCATTCTTTTACATAATCATAGTATGAAACCATTTTATACTATGGTTATAATATATATATATATATATATATATATATATATATATATATATATATATATATTTTTTTTTTTTTTTTTTTCCCATACACAGTTAAAAAAAAAAATTTATAATACGCAAAGAGTTTATTAACCCTCTGACAGCTTATCCTGTGATTTTCTTGAGCAAAATAAATGTAGTGAAATTTTCTGATCCCATGATATCCGCGGACACAGTTGTCAAAAAATAAATCCTAATTAGTCATACAACTAACAACAGATAAAACTAGTATGCTGTGGCCTGGCCACCACAAGACTTTCTTCTATATTTTCCTATTAACTCATTACAAATAATTTATTAAAACTATTATTTATTAAAATTACTTACCATGTTGAATACAGACGATTTTTATCTTAGAGAAAACAAACTAAATATCCTAAGAAAGACAGTTTTTTATTCACTACAAATAGCATCTTTAAAAATGACTTTTCATAATGGTTATCTTATGAATGAAATTTCGTACAGTTATGTTCCATAGAAGTTGAGAGATTGCCTTCCCGTACTCGACGAAAATTGCAGTATAGCAAAGCCACCTATTGGTCGATATGTATCCAAATTTAATCAGTATAATGGACTTCTCACATATCAAGTTTTGTTTAATTATACGCAACCAGATGTATAGTCTTCCATTTAATTGCGGAAATCGCTGTATAGCAGCGCCATCTGTTACGATATAATTTATAAGCAATTATGTGCTGTAATTCCTGAGATATATCCCCCTCCTTAAACTTGGGGAAATCGCTGTATAGCAATGCCACCAGTTGAGCAATTGACACCAAAAATTGATGGGCATTAATTTAGGTCAAGAAGCATCTACATATTAATTTATATACAATTTTCTGCAGCAGTTCCTGAGATACAGTCGCCACAAAATTTTGTCATACACACATTTTCTAAAAATGGTCAAATCGTATTCAGAATTCTCAAAACGTGTAAATCCATCGAAAACCGGTAGTTGAAAATTTTTACTAATCCAATACTTTCTTCTACTGAATATAGAAGAAAGTAAAATTATAGAGGAAATTATGCTGACAATTGAATTTATTCAAGTCTCAAAGATGCGTTTAAAGAGTTAAGTTAATATGTAGTAAAAATTCTGAAAAAATTTAAAGTGCTCAAATTATAAGTTGAAAAACACATCAGATAATAACTTTCATCTACCCGTGGGCGCACCGGGCTTCAAAATCCTGAAGGGAACATCAGAGATGTATTCAGAGGGAAGGAGACTTCCTCTGCTGTCAAAGAAAATTTTGAGTATTCTTTTAATGATGTGCATGCCCAAGTATATCCCTATCATTGTCGTATAATAAATCATTAATTTAATAAAAGTATCAAAAGCTTATTAAATATTATTAGTCATTTCTACTTATAAACTACTAAAAATTTTACAGAGTGACTGTTTTTTTTTTTTTTTTTTTTTTTTAAATCAAAGTATATACAGATGGCCGACAAAATAATGTGAACACTTTCGCTTTTTTACGTTTTGTCAAATATCTTGAAAAGTTCTGTAGAAATCATCTTGAAACTTTGGTAGTGTAAAGAACATGTTATACCTCATATGTTTCAGTAAAAGTTGCGTCATGAAAAGGAAAAGAGGACCAGTAAAAAATTGAAAATCAAAATGCTTTGGATCACCCCGTGAAAGTCAATGCTTTAAATGAACACGTAGGGTATTAGACTCAGTACAAGGCCATTTTCAGCAAATATTACGTACTAAATTAGGCATAGCATACAGCAATCAGAATGCAAAAATGTTAAATATCTTACGAAATACGAGAACTTTTACTAAATATTTTTTAACTACGCATGCGCAAGCTTTATAAAAATTTCAGTTGCTTAATTTAACAGCCAAAGGTATTGAGCAACCTATATGAAAACCCCAAACAAATATCATGTGAATTTAAAAACGTTTCGAGAGATAAAATAAACATAATTTCAGTTTTCTCAAAAGCTAAATTATGAGGGGTTTTACTCACATTTTTATTTTGATTCAATCAATGCCCAATAATAATACAGTGTTTTCGCCGATTGTAAATAAATATTGATAAAACCCCCTAATATCTTTTTTTTTTTTTTTCTTTTTTTTTTTCTTTTTTTATAAGAACTTAAATTCTGTTTATTCTATCTCTGATAACGTTTTGAATTTACATGATATTTGCTTGGGGTTTTCATATCAGTTGCATAATTTAATAGCCAAAGGTACTGAGTAACTGAAATTTTTATAAAACTTGCGCATGCGTAGTTAAAAATTTAGTAAAAGTGCTCGTATTTCGTAAGAGATTTAACATTTTTGCATTCTGATTGCTGTATGCTATGTCTAATTTAGTATATCATATTTCTTGAAAATAGCCTTGGACTGAGTCTAATACCCTACGTGTTATAATTAAAAAAGTGGAAATTGTTTTTGCAATTTTTTAAAGAAACCGTTATATCTCCATGAATATATCTGATAGCCTCATAAAATTGTATACAGATAATGAGAAAAAGTCCTCATAATCACATGCTACAGCCAAAATGCATTTAAAGCATTACCTTTTACATGGTGATCCAAAACATTTTGATCTTCGTTTAATTTTTTACTGGACCCTTTTTCCTTTTCAGGAAGCAACTTTTACTGAAAATATCAGGTGTGACATGTTCTTTACACTACCAAAGTTTCAAGAAGATTCCTAAAGAACTTTTCAAGATATTTCACAAAACGTAAAAAAGTGAAAGTGTTCACATTATTTTGTCAACCATCTGTAGATGGTAATTAACTGAATACGTATATATATTTTTATTGAATAAAACCAAAATAATTTAAAATTAAATTGGAAGTGTGATGTAGATATAAGGCTGATTGAGTGTAGGTGGGTCCTAGTCCTGGGTGGAATGTCCTCCATTGGGTGCGGGGTGGGTGGGCTATTTGAGTTGTTTTATCTCATATTTACGCAAGTTTCGGGAAAAAACACGGAAAACTCTGAATGGCTAGGTCGACGAGCTGAATTGAAGGTGAAAATATTTTGTAAATAGATCATCCCAAGCAGTTTTTTTTTTTTTTTTTTTTTTGGGGGGGGGGGGGATGATAGGCTGTGTGGTATCACATACTAGGCGAGACGTGTTAATCCTGGACGATAGGACCAATGCACCAGCCCACCCGATTACCGCTCTTCGATGTCTTTTTCTAGTCAATTTTGTCCTCTTATTACTTCCGGTGTGAGCCTTTTTTTTTTTTTTTTTTTTTTTTAAACACACTTGACATTGTGAGGTTTTTTGGTTTTCTTCCCATGCTGTTTCTATGGGTTTTTTTACCTTCCCCCCCCCCCCCTCTTTTTCTACATTCTAGAGTGCGGTGGTTCCCGCCCGCCCACCCCCACTACCGCCGAGACACATACTAGGCGAGACGTATTAACCCTGGACGACAGTACCAATGCCCCAGCCCGCCCGTTCCCGCTGTTCGATGTCTTTTTCTAGTCAGTTTTGTCCTTTTATTACTTCCGGTGTGAGCCTTTTAACACACTTGACATTGCGAGTTTTTTTTTTTTTTTTTTTTTTTTTTTTGGTTTTCGTCCCATGCTGTTTCTATGGGTTTTTTTTAGCTTTTTTTCCCCTCTTTTTCTACATTCTAGAGTACTCTAGAATGTACATTCTAGAGTACATTCTAGAATCTCTTTACATTCTCCGAGTATATTCTAGAATCTTCTCTATGAACATTCTAGAGTACTCTAGAATGTTCATACATTAGAGTAATAGATAGAGACATAGAGAATGTAACATAGAGAATGTTCTTACATTACTCTGAGTACATTCTAGAATCTTCTCTATGAACATTCTAGAGTACTCTAGAATGTAGAAAAAGAGGGGAAAAAAAGCTAAAAAAAACCCATAGAAACAGCATGGGACGAAAACCAAAAAAAAAAAAACTCGCAATGTCAAGTGTGTTAAAAAAAAAAAAAAAAAAAAAAAAAAGGCTCACACCGGAAGTAATAAAAGGACAAAACTGACTAGAAAAAGACATCGAACAGCGGGAACGGGTGGGCTGGGGCATCGGTCCTGTCGTCCAGGATTAATACGTCTCGCCTAGTATGTGATACTACATACGGAAAGGGCTGTGTAGAAGCACAGTATTTAGGATAACTGTAACTTTATTTGTAATTCTTTTGAAGTCTTTAAATTGTTTTCTCAGTTCGCAATTTTTTTTTTTTTTTTTTTTTTTTTTTTTTTTTTTTATGAATTCGTGTTCTTCAAAATGAACTTCTACAGATATTTAAGAAAATACTTTGATTTATTTATTTATTTTTAATTTAATGTTTTATAGAACCTACTTAATAGAATTACGGATTTTTTTTTGCAAATTTTTACACAGACATGCACTTTTTAATTTTTTTTCTTCCAAAACTAATTAATAAATTTTAAAATGCATCTCTAAAATTATAATACATGCTCATACGGGTACAACAACAAAAAAGTTGATGACAAAATTTAAAAGACTGCAAAAGAAAGAATTTTTAAATTCTTTAATGTTTTTCAAAAACATAAGAATCTCTTAATTATCATTTAAGTAATTCCTGTTTTCCTGTAAAAATAACTTTATTTGTTAATAACGCTTAATAATATACATATGAGGCAAACTAAAGTTTTCAAATATATATTTAAAAATGAAAAATGTTCAAAAGGTGCCGGGTCCCCTTAAAGAGAAGAAATAAAATCAGTTTAAGGCAGTTTATTTGAAACTTTAATTTCAAACCGAAAATGCAATTATACCTTGAATAAATTTCCTAATTTTGACTTTTGCAAAGAATTTCCAAATTGTAATTGGGTGTTTCTAAGCGAAGAAGAGAAGGAAAAAAAAACCGCAGCGCACTTCTGCTTGGTGGGTTTTTTGTCTTGTGCCTCTTTAAGGGATTTGCGAGGTAAATTCAATAGTTACTTACGAGGCAAATGCACTCAGGTCGTTAGCATCACGCTTAAAATAAGTGCAAATACTTGGAAAATAGTAATAAATTTATAAGTAAGGTCGTTATCTGCAAACCTCATTATACTATGGTAATTCATAAAAGTTTGAAATTTAATATGAAGAAAGAAATTTAAAGCAAACTACTTTCTGGTTGCAATGACCACCAACTTTAAAGAGAAATAGAGCAACTAAAGTAAAATGACCAACCGTTTGTGTGTTTCTTCACTTATGCATTGCCTGAGGGAAGGAGGCTCTACTTCGAAATGAAGAAAACAGTCTTTTAGTTATAAAATAATTTAACTTGGTAGAGTTAGATTTTTACAAGGTTGTCTTGTTAAAAGTTCAGAATTTGCTGGGGTCAGTGTATAAATTCGTAAGACGGCAATAAAAGTTTTATTATTGTACATATTCTATCCGCCAAACTAGAATAAAATAAACGAAATTAGTGATTTTGAGATATGCTTTAAAAAGTCTCCATATTTTAGACTAAAATACACGTTCAATCTTTCGGAATTTTAGGCATATATTATGTCTAATATATAATTATGAAGTTAACGATTTTTTTCTCTTCTAATTTCCTGAAAACAAAGAAAAGCTGCAGTGTTTCGCCCTGCATTATTTTATTTCCAATACACTAGAGCCTGACGCGTTGCAGTTCTATGAAATCAGGCTTAAAATTCATACAGAATGTACATCTGAAAGTAGCAACTTAAAAATATGTAAAAAAAAAAAGTTTTATTATTTTATTTATTTATTATTTTATTTATTTATTTTTATTTATTTTATTTTATTTTATTTTATTTTATTTTATTTTATTTTAGGTAGGTTGTATGTAGAAAGATTCCTTAAATATTATCTATAACCTTAGCTGCCAACTTTTCAAATTTTTTAGTTAGATTTATCACCACTACATTTTTTTTTTTTTTTTTTTTTGGAATGTGTGCATATTTTCAACGATTAAACAAGCTGAAAACAATTATAAAAATTTTCCAGTATTAATTCTCCTTTGAAAAACAGGAGACTTTCTTTATTCATTTGAAATAAAAATTGTGTGCATTCAACATGAAAAATAATTGCCGAAACGTCAGTGGAGGCCCCTCTGTTGAGACTCAAAACGGTTTTGGGCTGTGTCTGTCTGTCTGTCGCACGATAGCGGTCGCAAAAATAGCGCTATTGACTTGAAATTTGGTACACATGTTCATGAGCCCTACGAAATCAGTTGTATAGTTTTGGGTGTGTATTCCATTTGTAATTCGTGTACAGGGACACGCCAAAGTTTTTCTTATCATTACGGCCTATGGGAGGAATTTGTATATACCGCGATAGCGGCCACAAAAATCACGCTATTGACTTGCAATTTTGTACACATGTTCATGTGCCCCACGGAATCAGCTGTATAGTGTTGGGTGCGTATTCCATTTGTAGTTTGTGTACAGGGACACGCCAAATATTTTCTATCATTACGGCCTATTGGAAGAATCTGTATGTACCGCGATAGCCACCGTAAAAATCAAGCTATTGACTTCCAATTTTTGCAGAAACGTCAATGGAGGCCCTCTGTTGAGACTCAAAAGGATTTTGGGTTCCGTCTGTCCGTCCGTCTGTCTGTCTGTCTGTCTGTCTGTCTGTCTGTCGTGCGATAGCGGCCGCAAAAATCACGCTATTGACTTGAAATTTTGTACAAGTGTTCATGATCCCCGCGAAATTAGCTGTATAGTTTTGGGTGTGCATTCCATTTGTAGTTCGTGTACAGGGACACGCCAAAGTTTTTTTTATCATTACGGCGTATGGGAAGAATTTGTATGTACCGCGATAGCGGCCCCAAAAATAACGCTATTGACTTGCAATTTGGTACACATATTCATGAGCCCAACGGAATTAGCTGTATAGTGTTAGGTGTGTCTTCCATTTGTCGTTCGTGCACAGGGACACGCCAAATTTTTTCTTATCCTTACGGCCTATGGGAAGAATTTGTATGTACCGCAATAGCGGCCGCAAAAATCCTTCGATTGACTTGCAAATTGGCGCACACGTTCCAGCATTACTTTGCAATGAAGAAAATGAAACTAGCGTACGTGAGTAAGATGCTTAAACTTATGTTGTTTGAAGAAAATATGTGCTCTTAAGCTTTCTAATTAATGTACAGGACCTTACAAAAGTGTTCTGACAATGTCACGTAGTCATCCAAACGATGTTAATTTTGGAACAATTATTAATTTTAAACGCAAAATAAGCTGAATAGTTTTTACTGGTGTATACAATGTTTATGGTTCGTTTACAAAGACACACGAAAGAATTTCGTAACATTAGAGCCTATGGACAAATTTTTAATTTTAGCACGCACTTTAATGCGTTTATGCTGAAATGAACTTAATAAAGTTAACATACATTATAAAGATGCTTAAAATCATGTTTACTCTTAAAAAAGGTTATGTATAGACTAAATAATTTATGGGACCACACAAAATAATTCCGAGTATGTACTGTAATCATCCAAATGATGTCAAATTAGTTTGAAAAATTAATGAGTTATAATTAATTAGGTTTATTCTTATTATTGGCGTTTATAATGACTGTGGCTACTTTTCCGGGATACATAAAGAAATTTCATACTATTACGGTCTATAGTCGGTATTTCTTAAAAGTGTATTTTAACATGGTTACATCCCATCAAATATAATGAAATTTTATTAGAATTTTAAAATCATATTTTTTTGTTGAAAATTGTGGGCATAGAACTTATAATTAGTTTAAAGGTTACGCAAAATATTTCCGATATGCTATGTAATTTTTTTTTTTTTTTTTTTTTTTTGTATGAAATTTGGTATTTATAAATTTCAGGGAAATAATACAAGACTGTCGTTTATTAAGAATACATATTGTTGCGTACTTGGGGGTTCGTAAGTTGTCCGAGAATGAAAGGCGAAACTTGCAAAAATTCAGTGATTTATTCACAGAAGGTGTGAGGTTGAGACGTCAGAACGTCACCACAGTTGTTTTAATTAAGCTGGATGCAGCAAAGTAGAAAGTGGGGACGGTTAAAATCGCTTCGTCGCCAGTGACTCTGTGAAGGTTGAGGTCGAGTTAGTTTTGTGTCGGCAGGGTGCTGCAATGAAAAAATTAGATTCTGAGTGTTAGATAAATTAGAAGTGATTTTAAAAGGATGGGTTGAAATGAAGAGAAAGGAGGGTGTAGGAAGAAGTATAAAATGGAGATGGTTTAGAGTAAGAGGAGAGGCACTTAGTTGTTAGCGGCTTAGAGAGAAGTAGTAGGAGGCTAAAGGAGTTAGTAGCGAGCGGCTATAGTAGGAGATAGTAAGTCGAGTAGTATAGTGGGTAAGGGAATCCTCCCACTATCGAAAGTCGTGAATGGTAAAGGCGTTAAATGAAGTAGTTGAGATTAATTGTGGTTATCTATTTAAAGTTAGAATATTTATGAAGGCTGCCCCTTTAAGTTTATATAGGTACTAAATGTGATAAAATCCAACGCCCACCTTTTCATTAAGCTCTAAATAAAAGCTCGTATTTATTTTATATATCTGACTTTGTCGTTACTATCTAATTAATCCAAGTTAAATAAGCATAATGAGAATGACGTCCTCTCGGTCGTCACAAAGGTTCCAGAAAAATATAGGTCTATAAACCAAGTATCAGCTTCAATTCAACCAATAAACATAGCTTAAACAACAGCCGTTAACAGCAAAACAACAGTACAAACTGTTTAGCAATAACACATAAAGCAAGTCTCATTCAAAGAGGCTCAAAGCAAAGCAAGCATTTGACGAAACTGACACAGATCTGAGATTGGCCACTTTGGCTAAAAAAATGCTCCTTTTATACTATTCTATCGAACACAGACTATTTTGTTAAATTATCGTATCTCATCAGCCAATGACATTAGAGCTTCCATATTTGGTATATCCCTAATAAGGATTTTCTCGCCAAGGTCGCCAAAAAAATCGCCAAGGAAGGAAACAGTCGCAAAATGGGGCGCCAAATACATTTCTTCCCTTATTGGAGCTTTTCAATGCGTTTTTAAAGGAAAATTAGGCTATTTTAACGCTAAAACGACTAGAAATGCACAAAATTAGCATTTTATCGACTTACTAAGCCTCTTTGAAAGAATTTATACAAAAAAAAATGCAATTATTTACAATTCCGTAACACTTTATATGATATACAAATAGGTATACAAAGAGAGATACAGCGGGGGGTTGAGGGGAGCGGCAGACCCCCTCAGGAATGTATCTGATTATGGTAATAAGTCGATCGAATCAATATATACTATTATATAATAAGGAATAAATAAAAATCACCTATTGAATAATGTCTTATGCAAATAGGACGTTGAAGCTCCTGATCTGCAGATCCACTAGTTTTAATAAATAATTTGCAGTGCGTGAATTTGTGTATGAAACATAGAAGAATATTTTGTGATAGTCACAACATGCTAGTTTCAATTGAATGCTTTATTCTTTTTCTCCCCCCCCCCCACGTGAATTGTATTTACGACTGCACAATGTTGGTTTTTCTCTTTTCTAGAATATAGTGCAAAACCACCTTATTTTGTGAACAGTGGCTGGCTGTCTTTAATTGAAGAAATTACCTAGAAAAATTTACCTCATTTTAGAACTCGTTATTTTAGATTATTTTAAAATATTTTAAAATAAATTAAAGTAGGGAAGTGCATTGGAAAGTAAGGAAGTACATTGTTTCGCATGGTTTGCAATTGAACTATGAATTTTAGCGTATAAAGAATATTATGTTCGTTGTAGACTCCTTCAGGGGTTCAAACAGCTGTCCTTAACATATTTTCTAATGCTTTAGGTTGTCCAAATTTTATTTATATATGAGGAGCAAACATTCAAACTGTGTTTCCTCAAAAAAAAGGGGGGGGGGAAATTGAGTTCAGTGAATTTTCTTTCAACTTAACATAAATATAGTATGTTTAGATATCTTCCTAGTATCTAGTAATACATCTAAACAAACGAAAATTAGGTTATTAGGTTTTAAGTTTGGTTATTTTTTGATTTATTAGTTTTTGTGTTCTCTGAAAAATTGTGTTCGAAGGAGAAAACATAGTTTGAATGTTTGCTCCTGATATATACATATCTTTTGTTATTGATATTTTTAAATTACGATTATTCGTAATTAACAGAGTAACAGATGAATCTGGCTGTTGCTATAACATAGGGGAGAGGAGAGGGTGGGTGCACAGTGGAACAATTTTCAATATTTTATAATAATTTTCTCCCTTTAAATTTAAAAGAAATAAATACAGAACAATATTTTGAAAAATTTTAGCTTTCATTGTAATTTTTTTAATAGTTTTTTTCCTTATTTTAATTTTTTTTAAAAAGTAAAATTTTAAAAGGTATTCACAAAATGTCCCACTGAGTCCCTTTGCGGGGCACAGTGGCACAAGGTATGGGGTACAATGGGACAATGAGTAGGACACATGCAAAATCATATATATTATATGACAACACATCATTATTAAATACAGGTCTAAACAATGAACACAGAAAATATAAAAGCAGTTTTTAAGTGACAAGACTTAAAAATAGTTATAACAATGAAACAAATTTGTGGGTTGAAAATTCTTTGCAAAATAATGTTTGATAAATTGAAAAATAATAAAGTAACAAAATTAAACGGTAAAATATAGTAAAATGCTTTTAAAAGTTGATTTTATAATAGGATAACATCGGAAGTCTACAGTAAATGATAAATGTGTCATAAAATTCACTGAAATCAGTCGAAATCTAAGTTAAAGTTCCCGCTGCGTCTGGCAGTGATTTTTTCTGCTCGCAACATAAGGTGTCAGGGTCCCCACTGCCTTCGACATTACCCACTTTTTACTCCCTCCATCCCCCGAGGGTAGGTTAGAAGTATCGCGAAATCTCACCAAAATGTATATTGCGTACACTTGATCAACACCCACATACCGAAATTCGCCATTCTAAGGTAATTTAAGCAAATTTACGCTTCAAAACGTATTTTTTGTCCTGCTTCGCCCCGCCAAAAGGGGTGTGGGTAATTTCGTAAAATCCCTATATAATGCGCGTTTCATGCACATAATCAACCAACATATAAAAAAAATCGCATTCCCGAGATAATTTGGAGCAAAGTTTTGTTTGAAAACACGTCCTCCCCTCCCCGCTCTGAAAGGAAGGGAAGAGAGGGGGAGATTTCGTGAAATCTCTTTATACTACGTTTTGGATACTTGTAACCATCCACTTATCAAAAATCGCTTTTCTAATTTGGAACAGATTTCAGCTTGAAAACGAGTTTATTGCTCCCCACGTCGCCTATGGAGGGGGGGAGGAGGGTAGAAAGCAGTTTCACAAAATCCCTTTGTGGTTTGTGTATTGTGCACACATAACCAATCCGCAAATCAAAAATTGCTTTCTGAGATAATTTGAAGCTGAGTTACTTTTGTTCCCCCCCCCACCTTTAAAGGGAGGGAAAGGAAAGATTTCACAAAATCATCCCTTTATAGAGCGTATGGGGTACGCACAACAAACACACACAGGGAAATTAATCGTACTGAGGTAATTTGGTGTAAGATTACGCTTGGAAAAGTTTTTTACCCAGCCGTCAGGAGGGGAAAGGGGGGAAAATTCGTAAATTTTCGTTACAATGGCTGTCAATTACACATAAATAACCAACGCAGAAAAATTTGTGACCACAGCTCCCATAGATTTCCAAGGACAAATTAAGCGCAAAAAAAAAAAAAAAAAAAAAAAAGAGGGGGGTATCGAATTTGCCACTTCGTAACGCTCCTCTCCCCCAAAATCGAAAATCACGAAAAAAAAAAAAAAATGTTTTTGGAGATTACAGAGAGAAAAATCACAGAAAGAATTGCCCAGGGGGGGGGGGGCATGGAAAGAATATGATTTGTTTTATATCATCCTGTTGTTGATTTAATAAAACTTTGCGTAAATTTTACTTACAGTTTATAAAAAATTACAATGAGGGTTACGTATCGCAGTGACTTTCTCTTCCTAAGTTAGTGCGCAAAAATTTAATGTTTGATTAAAATCTGCGTAAAGAAGATTCAAAAACGAAATTTATTCGTTTAATCTGTATCTTTAGTCTCTCCCTCATAAGAAAAAAAAAAAATGCTCTCGTTGAAGCTTAGCACGTGTTTTAAATATAGCAATTAAGTTTTTTTTTTTTTTTTTTTCCCCTCCTCGGATATCGGAAAAAATGGGCACATTTCCCAACTGCTACTTGTAAAATACATACTGTTTATGGAAACTGTTATTCATGTTTTCATTAAAATCGGTAACATAACATAAATAATTACAAGATAAAAAGAACTTTTTATATACCATGTTTTTAAATTTTCTGTTGAATCATATAAACGCTACCGAAGGCAGCGGGAACCCGAAGCAATTGGATAAAAGTATTAAAAAATTCATTGCTATCGTGTTTTTAGCTATTATAAAAGTTCCAAATGGCTATCTAGCCGGGAAGTTAGTTAAAAATTTATTGCAAGCTTTGTACTGGTAACGCTGCCAAAGGCAGCAGGGTCCCGGAGCAATTTTTTTAAAAAACTTAAAAATTCATTTTCACCGTATTCTGAACTATTCTGAAAGTTTCAAATGTCTAGCTAGCCGGGAAGTTAGTTAAATAAATTTTCTGTTGAATCACATAAACGCTGCCGAAGGCAATAGGGACCTGAAACAGTTGACTAAATTATTAAAAAAATGTATTGTCACCGTGTTCTGAACTATTCTGAAAGTTTCAAATGTCTAGCTAGTCGGGAAGTTAGTTAAATAAATCTTCTGTCGAATCATATAAACGCTGCCGAAAGCAGCGGGACCTGAAACAGTTAACTAAAAGTATTAAAAAATGTATTGTCACCGTGTTCTGAGCTGTCCTGAAAGTTTCAAATATCTAGCTAGACTCTGTGTAAGAAAAATAGACCTCTCAAGGCCACCTCTCAGGGTTCTTCACTCCCCCGTTACCATGGTATTGCGGGACGCTAACTTCCCCGCTTCTTTTTTTCTACATAACTCTGTTATCTTAAGCAAAAGCAAATGGAAAGCAGATTAGCATTTTAATACATATATAAATATAAGGTTTTCTCTTGTGTGAATTTCTTCGAATTATTTAAAAAAGAAAATAATATATAATTATGAATTTTTCATATTTATTAGCTTAACAAAGTTAATTTTCTAATGTACTTTGAAAATTGTTTTAATTTGTTTATGAGTAAAATTTTCTAATTTTCTAATTTAGGGACAAAGAAATTGCAAAACTTTCTTTATTTTGTTACTTATATTATACCTGTGTTCACACAGGAAAGATATGTAGAAAACGTTGGAATATAACTAATCTCATAACCAAAACTGCATTGTGATAGCTGCATTTTCCAGACCACATATTATTATATATTACATGTAAGAATAATAGATATATTTTCATTTTTACTTCATGTATAAGAACAATAAAAAGTAAAAAATAAGAAAATAAGTGTTTCAAGATTAAAACCAAGAAATATTTTCAGTTTTACCTGATATACGCAAAAAGAATGTAGCAGTTAAACACATTCTCAATTATAAAGATTAGTCCGTTCTATATTAATCCTTAGACTATATATAGTTTCTAAATTTCATGTATCATTATCACATATAGAAAAAATTATAGTTTCAGTTATTTATCTGATCTTGTTATTCTTTTCAGGATCAGTTAAAACAAGACGAAATCAACAGAGAATAATCCTACGATTAACATAGATTATCAATACCAAGTGGTATCAATGATCAAAAGATTCTGCACTCGAAGCTGGTAGACAGGAGGTGCCGGGTTCGAAGCCAAGAAGCGCTCGTAGTCCTATTCGTTCGGAGTTTTCCGTGTTTTTCTGCGAAACTGGCTAAATATTTGAGTAAATAAGAAACAATTTGGTCTTATTGCACCGCCACTTCACTGCACTTTTAAAGTTTCAAAAAAGCCTGCGGCTGCAAAATTTTAATATAAATTTAGGATTGCCTTTGATTTATTCAATACCTAAACTAAAACTATATGACTAGCATCAGCAATTCGTTTATAGAGCAGCATAAAATAATTTTTGTTTTCTTAATAATCATACTTAAATACTTTTTAGCTATAGAACTATTTATTCCTAATATAAAATAGCTTTGCAGTCAAAATGACCAATCCAGTTGTTCCAATCATAAAACACTAACTGTTAATAGCAAACAATACAGACAAATTAATTTATCAGATTTATTCTCCAGGTACATTTTGGGTTATAAGAATATGAAATTTAAAATAAAAGTGAGTTTTTTTAAACCAAGAGTTAAAAACTATATCATGAATATGAATTTTAAAATCTAATATAAATGATGATGATTGTGTGAAGTTTAAACCCGATTGTTTTTACAAAAGCCTGGATTTTCTTGAGAAGTATTTATTAGGAATCCTTGCTAAAACTCGCATAAATTTCGGAGAACCATGGTAAACTCCAAATAGTTAGACCAATTACCGCGTTTTGGATTCGAACTCGACCTCGCCCATCTGCCAGCTTGGGCAGCAAAACCAAACGGGTAGATCCATTGACGTTTCTCTAAAATAATTATTATAGGGAAGAGAGGTTTTTTTCTTTTTTTTCTTTTTTCAAAACGTAATTTAATGTATTATTTATCTACTATTATTATTATTATTTAGCCATGGATATGGCTTGGCCCTAAAAAGGGTTTTCTTAGACCTTAGAAGGGTTTTTTTTTTTTTTTTTTTTTTTTTAGCCCTTAAAAAGACTTATTTTAGAGCTTTGGTACTTCGACCTGGTGATAGAACTGATTTTTTCCCCTTATATTTCGCCAATTCTACAACACCGAATCATCTTAGATTGTTTCCTTGAATCAGGACTACCAGTAATAATAAATGATATAGAAACTAAACGATGAGAAAAACTAAATGCTAATGGATCCAAAGAGCAAGTCTAAAGCAAACTGTATTGTATCTGAACGAAATAGTCTCTTGGTCAAAGAATTGCTCAAATGGGGTGGGAAAAAAATGAGCGATAACGGGATCACATGGGTCATTTCTAGGAAGGTTGACGGGGAACTAGTGACCTTGACAGGCCAATTCAGTTTACACGGACTATAGTCGGGAAGTTAGTTAAAAATAGATTGCAAGATTTGTACTGGACAAACAAGATTCGAAGCTAATAAAAACATGGTAAAACGAACCATTTTCTTTGCTTCTGCTCTCCCCTCCCCAACCCCCAGATATATGTAACTCTCTTTATAGTTTTTCTTAAACAATGAGGGACATTTATACTAAATTTCATTAAATCGGAAATATTGCGATATAAAATATTTTTTTCCTCTGCCACCTACCTTCCCCCCATATATGGAAACCTCTCTGTAATTGTTTATAAAAAGTAAGTGATTTACACATTTTTATTAAAATCGATAACAGGGTAAGTTTAAAAATGTCATTTTATTTCCAATTGGCCCCATCCCCTAAGCTATGTGTAACACTTAGTATAGTTTTCATAAAAACTGATTTTTTTTTTTTTTTTCAAATTCTCATTAAAATCGATAACAGGGTAAGTTTAAAAATGTCATTTTATTTTTAACTGGCCCCATCCCCTAAGCTATGTGTAACACTTAGTATAGTTTTCATAAAAACTGATATTTTTTTTCAAATTCTCATTAAAATCAGTTATAAAGTGATTAAAAAACATTTATTTTCAATCTGTCCCAACCCCCCCCCCCTCAGGTGTATGTAACCCTTATTACTTATTTATCTCTATTACTAAGTGAATGTTGCACCCAATTTAATTGAAATTATGGGTGGAATGTGTAAAGAGAATTTCAAGCTGCATTTACAGCTATGTTATAAAGGTTTTTTTTATTAATATTTAAACCCAACATCATGGTAGGAGAGTAAAGAATTCCAATCAAATATACAGATTTATATTTTTATGAAAAATATATTACTTCTTAAGATTTTATAACTTATAAGATATTGTTGATTTTCTTTTAGTAGTCTGTTCTTTTGCATTTGGATATCAAAACAAACTAATTGAAATAGTTAGGCTCTGCTCAGTACCTTATTATACATTTGTCCCCATAAATTTCTACTGTAAAGCATATTATACTCATGTTGAGAGAAATGAACTCTGTCGAAAATTTAAATGTTCCTCCCTCTATAGGCTATCCTCCCCCACTTCCATACAATTATTTTATCGTAATTTGCTGATTAATTCCATTAGAATCAGTTTTGTATTTTAATTTTCATGCAATTCCATTCACTATTTCCAACGCAATAATCTCCATAATGAAAGTTTATATAAAATATTGCCCCATTTCACATAAACTTCCACTTAAAAAATTAAAGACTTTTCATTATTCTTTTGCCTTGTTATGAAAAATCTTTAATTTCAAATAACTTAAGAGGACTTGGGCATTATTGAATGTTTCATATAACAGATTATAATTCCGTTTAGTATTTATACATTGAACTGTATTACGTTTTGTTCGATAAAATATATATTAAGGCAACAATTCTAATGATTTTTAATATATATTTTTTACAGATTTGAAATCTTAATATTGCGTTTTCTCACTTTGAAATTTTTCACGAATTTATGATCTTCAAAATGCTTAAACTTCTACAGATCTTTAGACTTATTTTTTACTTTATTTTATTTTTAGATTTAAAAAAGCCCACTTAAAAGAACAAGGAATGAATTTTGGAAAAAAAAAAAAAAAATCTCTCTGAAAAAAATTAAAAAGTTCATGCCTATGTAAAAATTTGCAAAAAATAACAATTTTTGTTAAATTTTTATTTTTAATATTTTTTCTTTTAAAGATATTGCAAAATGCATCCCTCATTCTTTAAGTATGTTCTATTAAACATCCAAAATGAATAAATAAATAAATAAATATTTCGTCTTTTCTTAAATATCTGTAGAAGTCTAAGCATTTTTAAGATCATGACATCATGAAAAAAGGCAAAGTGAGGAAACGCAATTTAAAGATTTCAAAATCTGTAAAAGGATTAAAAAATCACTAGAATTGTTGCCTGAATATAGTATATTTTATCGAACAATTATAAATGGAAATTAGGGCTGGATTATTTATCAATATATCCCCAAGTATCGATATTTTTTTAATATCGCGATAACAGTATTTAAGTTCTTGCTCTACCCAATATATCCCTCTAACGATATTTCCTAGTGCGCACAGCGCGATCGATCCATATGCCGATAAATAACGTTGAACACCAATCACCATATCTTCAAATTCTGCTTCCCCGCCTCACCGTGCCACCGCACAAACATCCAACAAAAAAACCGCCGAATATCTTATACAACTACACCTTCTCTTCCTCCTATTTACTCACTGACTAAACTCGAAAAAATAACCCCAACCGCAAACGATCCAAACAAGATACATATACTTTCTCTTCCTTCCTGCGATCAGTGCCTTTGCTTCATGTGTGCGATCTCTCAAATCGAAACCACTACTTAAAAACTATGACGTTGAACGATAACATAAAATGTTTCATTCATCAAAGATCAAGTTATCGCAGTATATATTATTTTCCAACTTCTCACATTCGATGATATCCCCACACCAATAATATCGAAGCTCATCGCTAGCAGGTGAAAACAATATCTCGCATTTAGTTATCGTAGTAGTATATTATTTCGCAGCTTCTCACATTCAATGATATCCCTACACCAATAATATCGAAGATCATCGCTAGCAGGTGAAAACAATATCTCGCATTTAGTTCTTTTTGCTATCGGTTCGTTGATTTTGGGAGGGATAAAGACTCCCTATAGAAATAGTATTATATAGAGAGTCTTCATTGGGATATTTCAAGTAATGTTCGGAATTGCATCGATTGTTCGAAATATCATCAAGTGGTATTTAGAAAAAAAAAAAAAAATCAAAGAATTAATTAAAATTGATTACTTATTTTAGAAAAATGGATTTATTATTTCTGCATATGTACGAAGAAAATATAAGATTTGGATAAACATTTTTCTGGTTTTCGATGAATTTACACATTTTGAGATTTCCTTGCTTTTCAATTAACTTAACTGAAACTGATTACTTAAAATTTAAAATGTGGATTTATTACTGGCTTCTGCATGCTTAAGAAGAAAGTAGAAGACACGGAAAAATTTCGATTTCCGGTTTTCGATGACTTTACACGTTTTGAGATTTCCTTGCGTTTTAATTAACTGAAATTCTCTACTCATTTTTAAAAAGTGGATTTATTACTAGTTTCTGCGTACTTGAAGGAAGATACGAAATAAATTTCGATTTCCGTTTTTCGATGTATTTACACGTTTTGAGGTTTCCTTGCATTTCAATTAACTGAAATTGATTATTTATTTTAAAAAAAGTGGATTTATTATTCTATCTTCTGCATGTATAAGAAGAAAATATAAGATTTGGATAAACGTTTTCCGTTTTTTTTTGAAATTTTATTTTTCCGACTGAGTGAAAATAATGCCTGGACCGGGACTAGAATCCCGGATCTTTGACTTACAAGGTCAAGGCTCTACCAACTGAGCTATCCAGGCCGACATCCCGGTCAGCATTACTCACTCAGACAACCTTTTTGGCAGAAACAATCTGGTCTATCATTTAGATAGCTCAACAGAAATAAGCCGCAGGAAATGGAAAACACCATTAAACAATGGGAGAATGAAATACAATTTTTAATAAAATCACACAATCAACTGTGGAAGAAAATCATATTTTTTGAAATTTTATTTTTCCGACTGAGTGAAAATAATGCCTGGACCGGGACTCGAACCCCGGATCTTTGACTTACAAGGTCAAGGCTCTACCAACTGAGCTATCCAGGCCGACATCCCGGTCAGCATTCATTCTCCCATTGTTTAATGGTGTTTTCCATTTCCTGCGGCTTATTTCTGTTGAGCTATCTAAATGATAGACCAGATTGTTTCTGCCAAAAAGGTTGTCTGAGTGAGTAATGCTGACCGGGATGTCGGCCTGGATAGCTCAGTTGGTAGAGCCTTGACCTTGTAAGTCAAAGATCCGGGGTTCGAGTCCCGGTCCAGGCATTATTTTCACTCAGTCGGAAAAATAAAATTTCAAAAAATATGATTTTCTTCCACAGTTGATTGTGTGATTTTATTAAAAATTGTAAACGTTTTCCGGTTTTCGATGAATTTGCACGTTTTGAGGTTTCCTTGCATTTTAATTAACTGAAATTGTCTACTCATTTTTAAAAAGTGGATTTATTACTAGTTTCTGCGTACATAAGAAGAAAGAAGATACGAAATAAATTTCGATTTCCGTTTTTTTTTTATGTATTTACACGTTTTGGGATTTCCTTGCATTTCAATTAAGTGAAACTGATTACTTATAAGATTTGGATAAACTTTTGATTTCCAGTTTTCGATGAATTTACACGTTTTGAGATTTTCTTGCTTTTCAATTAACTGAAACTGACTACTTATTATTTAAAATGTGGATTTATTACTGGCTTCTGCATGCATAAAAAGAAAGTAGAAGACACGGGAGAAATTTCGATTTCTGGTTTTCGATGAATTCACACATTTTGAGATTTCCTTGCATTTCAATTAACTGAAATTGACTATTTATTTTTAAAAAAGTGGAACTATTATTTTACCTTCTGCATATATAAGAAGAAAGTATAAGATTCAGAAAAATTTAGATTTCAAGTTTTCGATGATGTTACAAGTTTTGAGATTCCCTGAACTCAAATTGACCATTTTTAAGGTTTTTTTTTTTTTTTTTTTTTAGTGCTAGAGGCCTATTTCAGTCGGTACAGTTGTCGAATTTTTATACGTCACTCTTAATTAGTGCTAAGGGCCTATTTCAGTCGGTTTATTGAATGGGGATTTATTGAATGAAGTCCCCCCAAGGCACAACTTTGACATGAGTCCCCCCCCAAGGTACCCCTATTTCAGTCGGTACAGCGTTGTCGAATTTTTATAATACACTCTTAATAGTGCTAAGGGCCTATTTCAGTCGGTTTATTGAAGGGGGATTTATTGAATGAAGTCCCCCCAAGGCACAACTTTGACATGAGTCCCCCCCCAAGGTACCCCTATTTCAGTCGGTACAGCGTTGTCGAATTTTTATAATACACTCTTAATAGTGCTAAGGGCCTATTTCAGTCGGTTTATTGAATGGGGATTTACTGAATGAAGTCCCCCCAAGGCCCAACTTTGACATGAGTCCCCCGCCAGGCCCAACTTTGACATGATTCCCCCTCAGGCCCAACTTTGACATGAGTCCCCCCCCAGGCCCAACTTTGACATGAGTCCCCCCCAAGGTACAACTTTGACATGAGTCACCCCCCCAAGGCCCAACTTTGACATGAGTCCCCCCCAGGCCCAACTTTGACATGAGTCCCCCCCAAGGTACAATTTTGACATGAGTCCCCCCCAAGGTACCCCTATTTCAGTCGGTACAGCGTTGTCGAATTTTTATAATACACTCTTAATAGTGCTAAGGGCCTATTTCAGTCGGTTTATTGAATGGGGATTTATTGAATGAAGTCCCCCCAAGGCACAACTTTGACATGAGTCCCCCCCCAGGCACAACTTTGACATGAGTACCCCCCAAGGTACAACTTTGACATGAGTCCCCCCCAAGGTACAACTTTGATATGAGTCCCCCCCAAGGTACAACTTTGACATGAGTCCCCCCCAGGCCCAACTTTGACATGAGTCCCCCCCCAAGGCCCAACTTTGACATGAGTCTCCCCCAAGGCCCAACTTTGACATGAGTCCCCCCCAAGGCACACCTTTGACATGAGTCCCCCCCAAGGCACACCTCCCCCTCATTGGGAAAAAGAGCAAAAAAGGTTGTTTTGCGGCTATAAGACAGTTTGGACTTCCAACGTTATTTGTTACAGTATCTGCAGCTGAAACACATTGGTTTGATTTAATGAAAACTTTATCATGGAATTTAGATCGTCACGAATTAAGTAAAGAAGAATTTGTCGATATTAACAAGTTTAGCAGTAGGCCTCTGGCACTAAATTAAAATCTGTCAATGTCAGATTTTCATGTTTTAAATAATGAAATAATGTCGTGTCTGTATATATATATATATATTTTTTTTTTTTTTTAGTTCGAACACTGTATTTCATGGACGACTCGCGCCTATCGGCCAACAGGGATCGCTGCTGTGCTGCAATTTAATTCCGTTTATGAGAAGGCAGTTGTTTTGCTCTGCTTTGCAAAAAGTTATCGATCTTCAACCACTGGGCGATACTAGTATATGAATATAATACAAATTCCAATTATTATAAAACTATTACAAAATATGAATTCAATATATATATATATATATATATATATATATATATATATATATATATTTAAAAAAAAAAAAAAAAAAAAACTTTTCATGATATGGTAAGTAGATAAAAAATAAAATAAAAATGGCAGGTAATTGGCCTTTAGAATACCTGAGTTATGAGGGTTTCAAATTAATATTACTCTACAACCGAGAAAGTTAATTCGATGGCAATTCTAAAGAAAGTTTATAAACAGTATTTCTACTGTGCATTTCTTATTCACTGAAATTAATTTAATTACAACCATATCGCTATCAATGACTGGCAGGACTATTAGTAAATGAACTTTCTTTATACTCAGGCATGGGAATTAGGCGCAAAACTCATACTAATATTTATTTTTAAAAATTCTGTATATAAGTGAATCATTGATATACATATAGAAATAGATAGATAGATAGATAAGTTATGACTTCTGCGCAAAATTTTATTAATCATCTACATTCTAAGTACAACTTCATTTTTCTTAAGCTTTTATTTTTATTATAATTATGTATCTTGATGATATACTTTGTGTAAATAAAAGACATATCACCTATTAGCTCTCTTAAAATGTGATTTTGAAATAATTAAATCTTAAAATAGAAAGAATAGAGGACAAACTTTTCAGAAGTATACTTAAAAGTAATGGTATAAATTAAAAGAAACACAAAACATTGTGTTGATATTTATGCATTTTTTTTTTAATAAAAAAGATTTGGAAGTAATATACCAGAAAATATAAATATATATATATATAGAAGAAAACACTCCCCACTTGTATACATTAAAATTGGTGCTCATTTGTCTTTAAAAAGCAGCAAATATCTATTTTCCTTCACTTCAAAGAAATATCGCAATATATCACCAATATCGATATTAACTTGATGATATATCGTGATATTTAATTTCTGATATCGTCCAGCTCTAATGGAAATATAAGCTTTTATACGATACCTTCAATAATGCCAAGTTAAAGGTGAAAAGTCCCCTTAAGGCTCCTGCCTACTGTCGGAGGTGATTTTTTTTTTTTTTTAAATAATTGAAAAATTGCCTATTTATGTGCATTACATAATAGAATGTAGTTAAAAACAGTGAATAACAAGAAAAAATATGCAAATTTTAAAATATTTTGATACTTGGGCTCAAAATTTGCAAAAAAAAAAAAAAAAAAAAAAAAGTACTTTTTCAAAACATCGTAAGTCAAATTTAAAGGTGTTTTTATTTTGTAAATTTTATTTTGATTATTGAAATCGTCCTATTTTAGAGAAGATAACATTTTACATGCTGAAAAAATCATGACAGTTCATAACTTCTATCGACAAAAATAATAATTTAGCTAGATTCATTGTACTAGTTCAATCCCTAAAACAACTCCTCTGGAGTATTTTGTCAAAGTTTCATAAGGTTTCAATTATAACTTTTGGAGTTAGGATGTTTTGCGATAAAGCAAAATGTTAAAAATCTCATTCTGAGAAAAAGCAGAAAACGTAATTAAAAACCAGATTTTACCTATTAAATAAAAAATAATTTTAATAAGTTTCCTGATTTATATCAAAGTTTTTTTTTTTTTTTTTCTCTAAATTCATTTTATATGCAGTAACAAAATTTTGATGCTTATATTGAGTAAAACATTTATGTAAACAAACATTTACGGTCACTTCCGGTTACAAAAACTTGCGAGTGCCTGTAACTCAAGTTCTAAGCAAAATAGAAACAAAATTCAAACTGATTTAGAAAGCTAAAATGTCAGGCTTTAATACTAAACCAAAAACAGAAAATTGGAGTTTTGACCGAAAATTGCTTTAAAGGTAGGTAACCTTAAGAAACATTTAAATGAGAATAATGGTATTGAATAATGTTAACCTTTACACAGGGGCTATTGACGGCAGCTGTCTCGCTTCTCCATAAGATTTCATAAGAGCTTCTTTGTAAAGGTTAATGCCAGTACCGTAAATGATATTTTAAAACTTGCTAGACATAATTAAGACGAAACATTCATGTGGAACTTCTCTCATTTAAAGAAAATTTTAAATTTTAGATAAATTAAGAAGTTTTTAAAATGGAAACTGCCATATGGTGTTCATACCAGTATCAAAAGTTACTTTTTAAAACTGGTCCGAGAGCTTTATGACGAATATTATTGTCATAATGCACATTTATGCGAAATTATGCCCTATTTTCCCATATAAGAAAATTTTAAATTTCGAATAACTTGCAAAAATTTTTAAATATATCAAGCACACAGATTCACAAACTAACACACTAACGCACAGACAGACACCATATTCATTTTACGATTACCTGATTCCTCACACTTCAAAACATTTAAAAATGCCAAAAATCTACTAGTATAATGAACTAAAAATAAAATTGTCAAGATAATTTAACTGAGCAAAGCATATTATTATTATTTTATGTGTTAAAAATAAGAGAGAAGGCTAGTACTATATAAAACTGTATTGTATTGCATTTGTAATTTTATCATTATAATGAAAGCTTCATTTTCAGAAAGTTTTCGTTTCACAAGTATATTTTTTAAATATTTATGAATTCATGAATGCCTAAATATTTTTATTTAAAATGTCATAAAATATTGATTTTAAAATTTAAATGAAAAATTAACTTATGCATTCTTAGTGAGTAATGAAATAAATGAACAGATATGCCTTTATACTATTACAAATACTACCTACCACTTAAAAAATAAATAAATATATATATATATATATATATATATGTATGTATTCTTTTTTTAAATATATTTTGAAAAGTATATTAGATAAAATTTTTAATCAAGAAGAGTATATTTTATGAATTCTAAAAAGTATTTGTACAATGTATATTTTGGGCAAAAACAATGAGCATTTGTATATTATATAGTTTTTTAAAAAGTATATTGTATACTTCTGTTTGGAAGTCATCTTTATACAGTCACGGATGCTGGATTATTTGTTATTTGGAAAAACCGGGACCGGCTCAGGGCGCTGCGAACGTGTGAACACAGCTCCGTTAAAATTACGATAACAGCCAACAGCATAATCATTATTTTATATACTTTTAAATAAAATTTTATATTCCTCTTAATATAATTTTATCTTTTGATAAATTTAAATTTTCAATTTGTTTCAGAAAGGCTTTAGCGAATCTAATTACAAGCTAAGAATCTCTTGCCTATAGAATCTCTTGCCTATAATCGCACGAGGATTTCTTCTAGCATACCGAGCTTAGTTTCAAATAATCTTTGGAGTGCGAAGAAAACGTTAAGGAATTTCGTAAAGGAAGGTGATATTCGTACATTATTCGTTCTACATATTCCATGCACAGGTGCCATAAAGATAATTAAATGGCAGTCTCCTAATCGTACGCACCTTTTTTCAGATTGCTGACATACTTATTCGAGGTAGGGTGCAAAAGCAAGGTCAAAATTAGACTATTTACTGTGACCCTTCTCATTAAAGATATCGGGGAAATAAGAACTCAGAAAAACCGGAATTGATAATTGCACGTTTAATCGATGGGAAAAAATACTACATAGCAGGGAGTCTTCACTAGCATTTTCAGCTTCGTAATGTTTAGAAAAAAGCATATCAATAAAGTAAATGAGAGTTTGCGATTACAGATTATCCAATTTAGACACCCCCCCCCCCTCAAATGACTTAGCCTTCGATATCGAACTTGATTTGAAATTAAGGGAAAATACTTTTAAGACTTCTTGTCAAATTTCGCTCAATACGAAATAGATTCAAAAATTTATTTTATTTATTTTTATAAATTACTGCCTTAGAATTATAAAAAATTGCATACATATTTATTGAAACATAACAATATTAGATAAATAAATAACAATATTAGAAACATAAAAATATTAGGTAGTTTCCCAAAAAATTAAAAAAAAAAATCAAAGAATTTTGAATAATGTCCCTTGCTAAGTATCCTCCCCCCTGGTGTTGGGGAAGTATAAGTCCATTTGACTGTGTTATGTTCTGGACCTGAGGAGAAGTGTCCTACATGAGAGTCTTTCTAAGGAGTCCTAGCCCGTAGATATATATTAAAATTAACTAAAGAATTACAGCTTAACTATTGTAATTATTACAATATAATAAACTTGACTTATTAAAAAAATAAGACTTTAAAAATCATTATGTCATAACTTATGTAGATAAATCACCTAATAACTATGCTATTATTTGTAAACAGTATTACAAATCTCTTCTAAACAACTCAATATCTAATAATAGTTCTTTTTCATTAACTCAAAATAATGGTATCATTAACAATAGAAAAATTCACAGTTATTATAAATTATTAAAGCTTCCTTTTAATAATTTCAATTATCCTTATATTGTACTAATTCCTAAGTTTCATAAATCTCCTATTAAATTTAGAACGGTTACTATTGGATGTAATACATACAATAATAATGCTAATAAACTACTACTTGATATCCTGAAACAGCTTTATAACATCACTTGTAAAGATCACAACTTTCGCTGCCTTAAAAATAGTTACCAACTCATTAACCATATCAAAAACCTTGATAATATTACTTATGATTTTCAAGATCAGTTTAATAATTATTTTATCAGACATTTATAAAATTATCAATCATCTTTTTATTATTAAATACAAAAATCATATTAAATTACGTAATAACTTTAATGTTGAAAAATTTAAAACTCTTCTTAATTCCATCATCTATAATAACTATATCTTACACAATAACCTCATTTATTTACAAAAACTGGGCATCCTGCAAAATGGATGCAGCTCGAGTATGTTGGCTGATCTTTATTATTATGACTGCAAATTTACATTTGACCATATCTTACTATACCGATACATTGATGATGTAATCATTTTATTCCTTAATAATAAGTCATCTGATATAATTACATTAGACTATCCTTCGAATTTAAAATTAGCTCAGACTATACATAAAAATAAAATCAAACTTTCTGGATCTTAAAATTCATTTTAACGTTAATAAAATTTATATTGATATTTAAAGCTAAAAACTTGTATTTTATCATAAAGTAAATTTGTTTACTCATTTTAAACCATGCCTGCATCTCTCTCTGTATTCAGAAATATCATTTTTAATCACTTATATCGAATCAATAATTTATGTTCTGCTAAATATAAAAATAAAAACATTAATAATCTTATTAAGGAAACTTACATATGGGCTTCCCAAAACCTTTTGTTTATTCATTGATATATCAATAAATGTATCTATATATTAAAAAACACTTGTGTATAACAAATTTTTTAAAAAATAATAAAAGACAAAAAAGCTGATGGATGGGCGGGCAGATGTTTGATTAAGGAGGTTGGGGGGCGTTGTAGGTAACACAATATCTCCATTATAAAGTAAATATAAGCTTTTCCATTGTCGCTCCTTGGCTTAGTTGGTTAGAGCGTCACGTTAATAACGCGGTGGACGAGAGTTCGGTCCCCGACGGTTGGGCGTGTTAATTTTTGCAGATAATTAGTAGAAAAGGTGTCAATTGATAAAAGAAAACTTTTCGTTGACTACACAGTATCCTAAGAGGGTTTTTTTTTTTAAGTTTTTTTTTTTTTTTTAATATTTTAGATATTAAAAAAACACAAAATAAAATGTTTTAAATAAAAAATACACAAATAAATATATTTTTTTAAGAAGCTTTTTATTGAAATAGGATTTTGTCGTCGTATTTTTTGTTATTTTTAAATGAATTTTTCTCAAAATGCTGCATTTTTGCATTGTGTCACGTTTTTTGACGAGATGCCAAATATCTAAAATTACGTTAAAAGCACATAAAAATTTGAAAATTAATCCTGTTAATGCATAAAATTTAGCCGTTACACTAGAAGGGGAAATTTCTTTAGTGTATAAATTATATTTTTCAATTACATACTGGGAGTTAAAGTTCTCTAAGATTTACAGCTAAATGAAATATACACACGTGTTCCCAAATACACTATATTTGTTGGAAAGCTCTAGAATTAACGTTCTAAGAGTTCAACGTTCTATGCATGACATGTGAATGGTGATTAATTTGAAAGTACCGTGTTTGTTAAATACGGTTGTATACTGTATGGTTGTGTGTGTGTGTGTGTATATATATATATTTATTTATTTATTTAAACAGTAATATACTCCTAAGCGAGACCCATGAACGTGACTTGGGTTAAAACTTGGCATTTTCCTCCTTCCAAATTTAAATTCAGAACTTCCCAGCCACTGACGCCTATAACATATGAAATTTCATCAGTTAAAGTTTTAGTAACTATGGCCAATTTATATTTAGTGCTAATTTCGATGATTCTGTGGTTATATCGGCGGGCCAATTAAAAAACAATAACTCAGAATTTTAAGATTTGGGTTGGTTGGTTGGTTGGGTTTAACGTCGCATTAGTACTGCGCTATGAGTAATTGATGACGGTCTGGGACGCACCCCTAAGGATGGTCCGGAGACGTCACAATTTCGTGGAACTAGCGTTTTAAATTTAATATTGCTGTGAAGACACAAAGTTAAATATAATAAGATTGTTGACAGGAGATTTGGCGCTAGATAAATAAATACACGAATAACAAACAAAGGAAATAATAAACTAGCAGATAGCTGTTTCGGTAGCATTTAGCGTATCGTCATCACAAAATGAAAGTGTTTCTATATATAAGAAAGAAATCTTTCATTTTTCTACATTTTTCAAATTACTGGTTCTCAATTTCCTATTGGCTAATCCTTTAAATTCCGCCTAATTCTATTGGTGAATAAAACAGTCTTAAAATCAGAATTCTTTTTTATATTTAGGGAAACTTCCATTTCGTTTCTTTTATGCACTTCTGACAGTACGTTAAATGCTACTGAAGCAACTGTCTGCTAGTTATTTCCTTTGGCGTTCAAGACGTTGTTTATTATTTCTGCGTTTAAGTAATAAGAGGGAGGGGATCTTGGGAAGGAGGGGGCTTTCTGAGGGTTCCTAGTCCACATATAAGCTAGTTTTAAAGAAAACTACGGAAAACGCCGGACAGCTAAGTCAACGAGTGAGATCTGAGTTCGAATCCAGTACCTCTTGTCTTACCAGCTTGAAGAGCAGAAAATCTTGGTCGCTGGGGTGGCCCACTACTTTCAGAAATTTCCCTACCGACACAGGTTGAAAACAGGCTACACTCAAGCTTAATTCAAGGAAAACTAATTTCATTACAAAGTTATGATAAAAAAACAGAAATCTGTAGTATAGTGTTTTAGGAGTCATGAAAAGCATTAAAGTTATTTTGTGCATATTTTGTCGAGTCATAAAGAGAGGCGAGTCATAAAAGGAATTAAATTCATTAGGGGTGACCGGGGTAATTTTTAGACAAAAAGTAAACTTTTGTTATAAAAAGGGTTTCTTTGGATACAGTTCAAATTATATATTTTTATGAATATATATATTATATATTATATGAATTATCTTATCAGAATACTTAATCACTGTCTTTCTAAATAAAGAAAAATTTAAAAAAAATAAAAACGTGTCTAAGAATTACCCCAGCAATTGGGGTAATTATTAGACACTGGATTTCGATGTTTTATGAATAGAAAATAAGATTTTTACAAACAGTACTAGTCAGTCAGTATTTGGTTATATTCTATACTTCAAATAGAGTAAAATAATTGGCAATTTAATGCACACACCCCAAAAAAAAGTTACATGTTTGATTTCACACTTTATAACATTTTATAAAACTCAGGGAAAACATGACAATAACTAAAAACGTAGTTTAATTATTAAATCTGGATGTACCAGATGCTAGGTCCATAGCCTCCTAAACTAGTTACCGGTCGCGTGGTTCGGAAACTTGGCAACAGTTGAAGCGGTAGACAGAGCCATCTAGTACAGATTGCGCGGCTTTTATATTTAACTGTCACCAATAATTTAAAAAAGTGATATATGATGTACATAATCGACGTTTCTTCGATTATATTCGCCTTTTATGTATATCATATCCCACTTTAAAAAATTTTTGGTGGCTGTTGAATAAAAATATCGCACAATATGTACCAGGCGGCGCTGTCTACCGCTTCAACTGTTGCCAAGTTTCCGAGCCACGCATCTAGTTTAGGAGGCTATGCTAGGTCAGTTGTGTCGATGAAGCAGAAGAATTAAAAAGTAAATTAACTCAAAAAACAGACTTTACTAAACATGAAGTTATTATCCATTTCAACTTGAAACACAAATAACTTCAATAAAGTTTTCTTACTTCATTCACAAAAACATTCTTATAGAACCTTCTTAAGGGTAATATAAACGTCAGCAATCTAATCATTGCTTGAAATTTTAAAGGAATAAACAGAATCCGTCTGAATTGGACCATAAAATAGATTCAGGAACTTTCTCAAAACCTGGTACTGAAGGTCCCCAAAATTTGTTGTCCTCATACCATTTCAAAAATTTCAATTCCAGATGCTCTTTTTATTTTCTTTAAAGACCTCCAACACTTTCCCAATATTATATGGAGTTTCATAATAAACTGCAAAAAAAATTATAACTAGCAATCTTATTTATTGCATTTGTTAAGTGTAGCTTCAGTTGATGTGGACTTTTTGGTAAGACATTTTTTAATATTAATGACTAGCGAGCTTCGCCCGCTAGCGGGTCAGTATTTTCAAATGAATCACTATAATGACTGAATTCTCAAAATCTCTCAATCACTATAATTAATAAATCACTAACAGTAACTTTTAGTGTTAAGAAAAAAAAGTTTTAAAAAAATCATTTCTGATTGGGTAAAAAGTCGGCCCGGGTCCCCACTGCCTTCGGCAGCGCAGTCCCGTGCGCGCTGCGCGCGCACAACTTACGGGATACACGTGCTGCACGCGCGTATTCCTTCCCTGACTCTTCATGACCCCTAAAAAAAAATCATTTCTGATTGAGTAAAAACTCACACCGGGGCCCCACTGCCTTCGGTAGCGCAGACCCATGCGCGCTGCACGTGCACGTAAGAAGGTATACGTGCGCTGCGCGCACATATTCCTCCTCAAGTCAAATTTTTATTCTTAAGTAAATTTAAAAAATCATTTCTCATCGGGTACAAATTCGGACCGGGTCCCCACTGCCTTCGGCAGTGCAGTCCCGTGCGCGCTGCGCGCGCACAAGTTAAAGGATACACGCACCGCGCGCGCGTATTCCTTCCCTGACACTTCGTGCCCCCTAAAAAAAATCATTTCTGATCGGGTAAAAACTCACATTGGATCCCCACTGCCTTCGGCAGCGCAGACTATTGCGCGCGCACGTGTTAAGGTATACGTGCCCTGCGCGCACATATTCCTTCTCAAATAAAATTTTTATTCTCAAGAAAAGAAAATAAAAAAAATCATTTGTCATCGGTTAAAAAGTTGGACCGGGTCCGCACTGCCTTCAGCAGCGCAGTCCCGTGCGCGCTGCGCGCGCACAAGTTAGGGGATACGCGCGCGGTGCACGCCTATTTCTTTCCACCCTTTCAGGCTCTCTTAATTAACCTACGTATACCAATTTTGAACGATCTAACTCATTTGGCTGAGATGCAAAAGAAAACGTAATCAGGACACCTCAAAACGTGTAAATGTGGTGAAAACTTTCGATAATTTAAAAGAACTTTAAAATATCTTTCGAATGATGTATTAAAAATAATTTAATCATAATTAGAAATTGAAATATTGAAATTTGAAAATATTACAGCGTTATCTGGCGGTAGAAATTTCTGTATTCCACTGTTCGATTCCAATTCAAAAAAGCTTTCTAATGATGTATTACTTATGAAATTATTTTAATTAGTAGCTGAGATACAAAAGAAAACTAATTCAGGACACCTCAAAACGTGTAAATCTGGTGAAAACTTTCGATAATATAAAAGAACTTTAAAATATCTTTCGAATGATGCATTAAAAAAAAAAATAATCATAATTAGAAATTGAAATATTGAAATTTGAAAATATTACAGCGCCATAAAAGAAAATTGATTCAGGACACCTCAAAACGTGTAAATCTGATGAAAACTTTCGATAATTTGAAAGAACTTTAAAATATCTTTCGAATGATGTATTAAAAATAATTTAATCATAATTAGAAATTGAAATATTGAAAATATTAAAGCGCCATCTGGCGGTACGAATTTCTGTATTCCACTGTTCGATTCTAAATCAAAAAAGTGTTCTAATGATGTATTACTTATGAAATTATTTTAATTAGTAGCTGAGATACAAAAAAAAAAAACCTAATCAGGACCCCCTCAAAACGCGTAAATCGGGTGAAATATCGCGCGCGGTATACACCTATTTCTTCCCCACCCTTTCAGCTCCTCCTAATTAACCTACGTATACCAATTTTGAATGGTCTAACTCAATTAACTGAGATGCAAAACAAAACCTAATCAGGAGACCTCAAAACGTGTAAGTCAGGTGAAAACTTTCGATAATATAAAAAAACATTAAAATATCTTTCAAATGATGTATTAAAAATAATTTAATTGTAATTAGAAATTGAAATTTTAAAAGATGCAAAAGAATACGTAATCAGGACACCTCAAAACGTGTAAATCTGGTGAAAACTTTCGATAATTTAAAAACTTTAAAATATCTTTCGAATGATGTATTAAAAATTTAATCATAATTAGAAATTGAAATATTGAAATTTGAAAATATTACAGCGCCATCTGGCGGTACAAATTTCTGTATTCCACTGTTCGATTCCAATTCAAAAAAGCTTTCTAATGATGTATTACTTATGAAATTATTTTAATTAGTAGCTGAGATACAAAAGGAAACTAATTCAGGACACCTCAAAACGTGTAAATCTGTTGAAAATTTTGAATAATATAAAAGAACTTTAAAATATCTTTCGAATGATGTATAAAAAATAAATTAATCGTAATTAGAAATTGAAATACACGTATTAGAATATTGCAATTTTTAATCGCAGTACCAAAAACACGTGACCTCGTTAAATACCAGATGTTTATCGCTTTTTTTTTTTTTTTTTTTTTTCGGTTCCGTCGAGCTCGAGAAATGCTCTCTCTGAACAGGTTACCACAGTGATGAAAACCGACAGCTGCTTCATTTGACGGAATTCAATCTGGAATGATTTCCAATGCTTTAAAGGCTAAAATTAAAAAAAATAATAACTCATTCAGTTTTTTAAATTTTCTCTCAATCTTTTGGGAATTCAAATGTTTAAGCGAGATCTATATACAAAAAAAAAAAAAAAAATGATTTATCTCTAAACGCTTTTGAGTTATAAAATGTTTCGTGAAAAAATCGATGTTTCGTAAAATCTAAAAATATGGATCGCTAATCCGTATTTTGTAAAAATGTTCATATGGTTCGAAAGAGGATTAAATGGCCTTTCTTTATATACCAGTTGTTAAGAAATGGAAGAGTTACTCGGTCGTACAGGGCGTTTCAAAAAAGACGATCGCGAAAAAGAGAAATTTTCGACCCTTTTTAAAACTTTTTTAAAAAATATAAAAAATCCGTATTTAAAAAAAAAAAAAAAAAAAAAAAAAAAAAAATTGTACCGTAAGAATCGGTAATAAATGCTCTTTCTCGTGGTACAGGTGTATTTTCGATATTTCCAACAGATCTGCAGCGATCGCTTTACAAAAACCCACGAAATTTCCTCTCTTTGCTTTTTCTTTTCAGGTAAGCGGTCCCGGTTGAATATGGCGGTCGCCTCCGATTTCGAATCGTTTTTTCGTTAGACAATGGTCGACATTTTAATTAATATCTCCGCTAATTAGGGTCGCATCGTTTAGCAAATTAGATAACCTAGATCTGCGATAAATTCTCTGTCCGACGGTACCTGTTCGAAGTCCGTGCGACCGTTAGCGGCCGAGCCTTTGCTGCTTCAAGCCGTTTCTCACAGACAGACACACACACACACACAGACACACGCGTACAGATTTTAATAATATAAGGAGATAGCATCAGAGTTGCCTATTAAACTGATGTCAGAGGATGCATCGCTGTGAAAACTTTCATCACCTGAAGAACTTCCTGATTCTTCTGGTAAAATCTTTTTGTTTGAAGTGTTGTTCTTTTTTTTAAGGAAACATTTTTCCCTTATTTTTCTTTAATTTTTTTTTCATATAATCATCAGCTGTTATAACAACAACTGCATCCATATTTATTATCATCTTAAAATGTTTTAGTTACCGATACCTTACTTTAAGGATAAATAAATCTAGTTCCACCTTTAGAATCACTTTCAAGTTCTCTCACAAAAGTAAATAAAGACATCAGATTATAGATTTTGACTGTGACTTAACGTTTTTGTTCACTTGATTTTTACTTTATTATGAATTGTAAATATAATAGTTTAAGTTATCTGATTTTTTAATAAAGTACTTAAAGTTTTATAATATTTATTGATTTCTTTTTAAATTGTGCCTAATATAATGAATAAATGGAGAATCAATAGTAACTGGGCTCTTTAAATATTTTTTTTTTTTTTTTTTTTTTTTTTTTTTTACATTATCTTAAATTTACCTTTGATTAGAATATATAAAACTAATTTAAACCTATTTTTTCGTTGTCTAAGAATTACCCCAGGGTGTCTGAACATTACCCCAAGGATTGTCTAAGAATTACCCTAGCATGAAACAATGCAACAATGCCTTTTAGAAAGGCCTATACTCATCTCAGTTTATGAATTCTGCAATTTTCTGTTAATAAATTTGAAGGTAATGAATTTCTTCTTTAATACCATTTAAAATCTGCAACTAAAGTAAATAAATATACGCAATAAAACAAATTTGAAAATATTGAAAGTAAAAGTTGATAGGTAATTTTTCAGAGACATTTTTCTAGTGAAATAGGAAATTTGCTAATATGTGGATTAGTGCTTAGGAAATTTTTATACAATGAAAAAAGACATTTAAAAACTTAAATTCAAATACAAAATCAAATAAAAGTTAATAGCTTTTAAACACCAAGTGCGTCTAAGAATTACCCCAAAATTTGGTGTCTAAAAATTACGCCGGTTACCCCTATGCAAAATACATCTTAGAAGCGATAACAACAGTGAACGTCACGCACTAGAAAATATAAACGAAATTATTTTTATTTTTATACTAACAGAATTTGCCCGTTTCGCTGGTCACTATATTTATTTATTATTTTTTTTATATATATTATTTTTAATAATTGAATCATTTAAATAAATTCATGTCGATTGGTGATCATTTGCAGCAAATCGAAACAATGGCCAAGTACCATGATATACAGCCGTTAATGAAATGCATACGACATTTAATTCATTATGTTTATTAGAAACATGGTAAATTTAAAGTAAACTAAATATGCATTCACATAAGAGAACAGCTTCAGTACAGGATCCCCCTGGGGGAAATTAGAAATTTAGCACCGAAGTAGCTCTAACGTTTCTCTCCAACGTTTTTTTTAACCTGCGCAATTGCAACAGCCATTTTAATTCACTGCTAAAAATGGTAAAAAATATTAAAAATCGCCAAGGGGGGGGGGGGGGGGGTTATACTAAAACTGCAACCACATTATAGTTCCTGAAAAATAAAATCAAGGGGAAAAAAGTATGAGATTATTTGATTAATTGAAATTAATATTTAAAAGATAAATAAAAATATTATTTTTAAAAACTTATGACATCAGTTTTATCAGAAATTTTTGATGATACAGGTCACGTGTCAAGATTTTTTTTTTTTTTTTTTTAAATGTTAAAAATAAATAAATAAAAATTTGTAAGATTTTTTAATATTTTTAAAAATGTAATAGGTATATCGAAAATCTAAAGGCATGTTGCAGATTTACACGTATTCCTTTACGAAAAAAATTTTTCGGAATTGTACATGCGATAACTTTCCCTGTAAACAGACATACAAACATTTGTTTTTATACATATTATTAAACGCATCCCTTAAGAGTCTATTGCTTAAATGCAAATTTAAAATACATGTGAGTTCGGAAAGAGTAAGAGGGAGGTAATAATAAAGTAAAATTAAATATTAATTAATAAAAAGATTAGGTTTTGATAGACCGGCAGATAAAAGCAAGTTTTTGGTGATAAAACTTCGGTCACATCATCCATATCGCCACACTTAACGTCCATTATAAAATCTAGCAACATCTGTTTTTATAATCGTTAAGTGTATTTATATGGCTTAGAAATGTCGTTTTATCAACCATAAATATTTATTTAGAGTTGGAGTGTAAGGCTGAATTTTTATACCAAATATGTGAGAAATGCCAGAACTGGGAATCGAACCCGGGCATTCCGCCTGGCATGCGGTCACTCTACCTCTGAGTTTCGCTGGCTGATTACCCACTAGGCATTTCTCACATAAAATCTGTTGGTAAGGTCACCGTATCTGCAATCACAGATGTAACAGGTAAGCATATTAATCCTGAAAACTTCGACAGACCACATAAATTACTTGGAAATGTCTATCAACCATGAATATTTATTGAGAATCAGATTATAAGGTTGGATTTTATACCAACTAGACGAAAAATACCAGACCCAGGAGTCGAACCCGGGCACTCCGCTTACCGTGCGGATACTGTACCCCTGAGCCACTCTGTGATTACACACTCGTCATTTCTCATTTGAGTTGCCACGGAGTTACCAAGATCAGTATGCTCAACTGTTACAGCTACAGTTGCAGACACGGTGACCTTGCCAACAGATTTTATGTGACAAATACTGAGTGGGTAATCGGCCGGTGTGGCTCAGTGTTAGAGTATCGGCACGGCAAGTGGAGTGCTTGGGTTCGATTCTTGGCTCTGGCATTTTTCACGTAACTAGTATAAAAATTCACTCCTACCTATATATAAACCTATCCCCTATATGTAAAATAAACCTTACACTCCCACTCTAAATACATATTTATATGCTTTAGATTAAAACGTAAATAGCAAGATACGCCAATTTTAACTTTTGTGTTTTTCATGAGAATGATAAATCTTGTCCGTATACAGTTTATTCTAACATGCAAGGCGAAATGGAAATTAATTTTAGAGAACAATTAAGTTTATTTGTATCGGCTTTTAACTCGCAAATAGGTCGAAAATCGTTCATATAGCACTGATCTGTAAAAAATACATCTGGATTTTGGAAAACAATGTTTAATTTTAAGAGTAACGTCTTAGTGAGATACTTCATCAAAAGACATGTATGTTTAATTGCAAACAAAAAGAGAGATTTCGCATGATAGAGTCCTGGATCAGGTCGGGTAACCCGATTTTACCCGGACCCGACCCGTGGTTTGGGTCGACTACAGTATTTTCTCATGCAGGTCGGGTTCACTGAGGGTTTTTTTACTGCGGGTCGGGTTCAGGTTGGGCTTAGTTTTCAACGAATCGGGTCGACTTGAGAAAATTTTTCAAAAAAATTTTATCTTAATAAAGCAGAAATTTGTTTGATCTATACACCCAAGATGAATATACGCTTATCCAAATTAACGTTGTAAAATAAACATCCATATCCGACTAAAGAAATGAATAAAAAAGGAAAAAGAAAAAAAAAAGATAAAAGCAATTATTATTTAGAATACACTCATGTTTGTTAAAACTGCAACACCAAGAAAGAATGGGAATATCAGAATATTATTTATTGGGCACATACATCATAGTAAGAAGAACAATTGATTAAAATTTCAGGAAATTTGGAGTAATATGTACTGAGAAAACAGTACATAAAGCATTGACCTCTGTGAGCAATGACAGCACTTATTTACCCAGGCATTGGATCAAACAGCGATTCAAAGACGGAAGGAGGCCGCTCACCACTATGCAGCAGTTTTGAGCGATTTTAACCTTCAAAGAGGGGCTCTGACAACAAATGTCCCATAACCATGTGAAATTTCGAAAGAGCCCGTTTCTAGAGGTTAAGTCTCCCCCGTTGTTTATTGCATAAACACTAAAAAAAAATTACATTTGCTGCCGGATATAAAATCCCACGCGACAGAGGGCAGCAGTTAGTAAAAAACAAAATTTAGGCTTCTAATGGGGAGAATTCGTAGGCAGCTGAAAAAAGTTCAAATTTTTGCGACGGGACTTTGGAAAAGTTAGTAAGATTAGTTTTTAGTTTGTTAAATTGGATAGTTCCATTAGGGTCACAAAGATTTAAGTTATTTTAGTTTTTTAAAGGGGACGCTCTAAAATGTTAAATAGCTAGTTATTGGGTGTAATTGGAGGATTGAGTAAATGATATGGGGCTGTGAGGGGACATGCAAAGTAATCATGTTCAGGAGAGCCTTCCTCTCCGCACTCGCATCGGGTGGTCCTCGAGCAATGAAAACGAAATAAGTAGGTTCTGAAAGGTCCATGACCCGTCAGAAAGGCTGAAATTGCTGGAGACAAATCAAAGTTATAATTTTTTACTGAGTTAATGAGGGCCTAGGTGTAGCGTCCTTTGTCTGAAGTATCCCATTCAGCTTGCCATTCTTTCTGGAGATTACGGAAATGGGACTTTTTGATAAAGGAAGGGGGGAGAGGGAGGAAAAAGCCGATGTCCGGATTTTGAGTGGCTGTTTTAGCCAGCTCATCAGCCTTTTCATTGCCCATGACGCCCCGATGCGCCGAAACGTGAGCTAGAGATGTACTTTCTTGCAGGTTAATTAGAAGTAGTTTAATTTGCGTTACGAGAGGGTGTTTAAACCGATGTCGGTGTATTGCCTGTAAGGCTGAGAGACTGTCACTGTAGATTGGAACTGAGTAAAATCTATTTTTTATCTCATTAATCCATAGGAGGGCTTGATAGATGGCAAATAGTTCGGCTTGAAATACGGTGTTGTAATCTCCCAGTCTTGAGGCCCACTGATGAGTCAAGATCCCATCTGAAAGGACACAGAAAGCTGAGCCGACTCCGTGTTCTGTCTTTGAACCATCAGTATACACCGCCACTGGAGCAGAAGGAGAGAAGGCATTAGTTGAGACATTGACTAGGGCATGAGAGGTATCAGCTGCAGGGTGAATATGCCAACTGCATGTTTTACGTTGTATTTCTGAATTGGGGAAGTGTTCATTTTGCAGTGAAGTGTTACTGAGTTGTAGAATGTTAGTTTTAAGAAATTCATCTTTAACTGTTAGGTAGATAGGTGGAATCCCGGTGATCACCGTCAATGCGTCAGTGGAAATAGTTCTATAACCCCTGGAAATTTGCAATAAGAAAATTCTTTGAAGAGAGAAGAGTTTGAGTTTTGCTGTTTTTGAAAGATTTCCATCCCCCCCAAATTCCAGCCCCGTAAGTTATGATTTTTTCTACTATTACACGGTACCAGATCTTTAACATGTTTGATTTAATACCCCAATTTTTCCCCGCGAGTTTTATAGAATTATGATAAATTTTGAGTAATTTAAGCTTTAAATTGTTGATATGTGCAATCCAGTTGAGATTCTTATCTGTAGTAACCCCTAAGATTCGGGTGTTGTCTACATGGGAGACACTAACTCCATTGACCCTGATCACCGGTTTTCGTTTTAGAATCCTGGGAAGAGAAAAGGTAAGAGCCTGTGTCTTAGCTGCTGAAAGTGTGAAATTGAGTGTAGAAAGCAGTTGGCAGAAAGTTGTTAAAGCATCATGGGCCTAAGATTCCAGATCCCTTCTTGTTTTGCCCGAAAGGATTATCGTGAAGTCGTCAGCGAAGGCGAAGACTTCAAATCCTTTAGAGGTGATAGGTTCAAGAATGGTGTTAGCGATTAATGTCCAGAGAACTGGACCAAGACATGAGCCTTGAGGACAACCTTTTTCATGGATATGATCTCAGGATCCTGAGCCCCAGTTGACCATTATTTTCCTGTTGGAAAGATGAGAGCTGATGACTCCAGCGATATTCCCCGGACATTGAATGGATTGTAGAATATTCAAAATATTCTACAATTCAATATTATCGAAGGCTCCTTGAATGTCCAACGAGACGAGGGTGGTATAGTTTTCCGAGTTGTAACTAGAGGCGCAGGAAGAGAGGATAGCATTGAATGCCATTTCGCATGATCTGCCCTCTCTCAACCCGAATTGATTTTCATTCAATAAGTTATTAGATTCTAGAAAGTGATTGAGGCGGATTACAATTAATTTTTCTAATAATTTTCCTAAAGTTGGAAGCAGGCAGATCGGGCGGTAAGACTTGGGTTCAGAGGGACACTTCCCTTGCTTTAGAAAGTATACCACCTCTCCTCGACGAAGCACTTGGGGAAAATACTGAAAAAGTAAGCATAAGTTGGACCAGCGTAATAAAATCTGAGGAATGGAGGAATTAACTAATTTTAAAATGATAAAATCTATCCCATCCGGACCTGGAGCTTTTTTTATTGTTAAATCCTGAGAGCGCAGTTCCGATCTCATCTTTCGTAAAAGCTTTGTCCGACTGGGCTGTAAAGAGGAAGGGATGAGGTGACGTGGATGGAAGAGAAGAAGGGCCGAAAAGGGTTTCAGTTAAATATTCTAAGTTGTTCTTTTTGGAAGAAAGGATCGGTGGTTTCTGTAGTCTTAACTCATGAGGTGTGAAGAATTTGCTGGAGAAAATTTTTTGAGCAGTGCCAAAGTTTTCTGTTTGAGAAGAGCAGAAACACTTCCACGCTGCTTGTTTTGCCTTGTTGAGTTGTTTTTTATAGGTCGCTACTAGTTTTTTCAGTTGTATCTGTAGTTGTTGACGTTCTGGTTCTTCTAGATATTTCAGTTTGCGTCTAATTGCCGTTAATTTTTTTACGCAGTGACCTTAACTGGGGAGACCAGAAGGATGGAGTAGAGTGGCGTCTCACTTTTTTCAATCGAAAGGAGGAATTTGCGGTAGCTTGAATAAGGGAAATTAGGGTTTCTGTAAAGATGTTTAAGTGTTCAGTGTTTGAGATTCTGTTAAGTTGTTGTGAAAATGTGGAGCTAAGGTTTTTCATTTTTTGTTTAAATTTTTTATGATTTCCTCTTTGAGTGGCGAAACGCTTTCGATATAAATTCAGGGGTGTTTTTTTTAGGGTGAATGTAATATAGTTGTGATCTGTGTTATTAAATTCATCTGAGACAGACCAGTCATGTATTAGAGGCAAAGTTGCTGGGTTGACCAACGTAAAGTCTGGCCAGCCCAAAGCGCCATTCTTCTCAAATGTTGGCGATGAATTTTCTAAGTTAGCTAGACATAGGTTGTGTATTATTATATGTTCAATAAGGCGGCTTTCCCTGGTATCCTCGCGTTTTGAGCACCAAAGAGGGGAGTTTGCGTTTAGGTCGCAGCCGCAGATGAAAAGAGCTCGATGGCTAATCAGGTGCTGCCATTCCTCAAGACAGTGATCGAAGTCAGCGGACGGAGCTGCATATGCACTGCCAATGACCACTTCGCCATCACTTGTAGTCAGTGTCACAAAGACACAATTTTTCCCAGTAAAAAGGTGAGTGAAGATTAAGTGTGGGGATCTGATAATAATATGTGCTGACTTTTTTTGAGAGGAAAATTTGGCCCATGATGAAGGGAATCCGTACAGACCCCCAAAGCTGCCAACCTAATCCGGCAAATTGTTAGTACCGCCACTTTTTCTACACCACTTAATTTTTAGAGTAATTATCTCCAAATATATTTACGATGAAATAAGAAAACAAATACTCTAAAAATATATTGGTGTAGAAAAATGGGCGGTACAAACAATTTGCCGGATTAGGTTGGCAGCTCTGGACCCCCCTTAACAAAACAGTAAGCATCCTGAAGCAGCGCGATATCTATGGAGTGAGCCTCCATGTATACTCGGGCAGCCAAATTAGCTGCCCTGCAATTGTTAAGGTTGATCTGCAAGAATTTCAAGTTGTCAGCAGAAACTAAGTTATTGTTATTATCATATCAAACAGCGATTGAATAACATGTACGGGTAAAGCACTTCATGAAGCTTCAACACAATGCCACAATTCATCGATCATAGTCACTGGTGAGTGGTGGGGGGCCCAGTCGCTTTTCATCGATTAAACAGTCATTTTCATTGGTTCGAGATCGGGAGAACGCGCTGGCCAGAACAGCAGTCGAACACATTCTGCATCAAGAAAGGTCCGGACAATAAGGACAACTTGCGGTCGTGCATTGTTCTGCTTAAGTGTTGTGCTTCGGAGACCTTGAATATAGGGCAGAGCGACGGATCTTAACTCGTCAGAAATGTAATGGCTAGTATTCAGGGTGGCGGGAATAAAAACAATAGGTGATCGAGACGTGTATCCAATGGTATCGCATACCATGACTGCAGGTGGTGACACAGTATGCGGCTACCAAAATTTTGATTACCTCAAAACTGCGTCACTGATATAGGCGCTTTTAATGTATGATCAATGACAAATCTGGGCGCAGGAATGGCGTAAAGTCGCCTTTCAGACAAATTACAATCCTGTTTACAGCATCAGGATTGCCTTATTCGTATTTAAAGGTATTGTGAGTAATGCACACTGTCAGTGGGATTCGACATCGTCACGCTGTCCATCACCTGCAATGATGGTATGAGGTCCCATTGGATACACGTCTTGATTACTCCTTGTTCGTATTCCCGGAACTCTGAATAGCGGCCATTAAATTTCTGGTTAGTTAAGGCCCGCCCATCTGCTCTATATTCCAGGTCTCCATAGCGCAATATTTAAGCAAGATAATGCACAACCGCACGTTGTCTGTATTGTCTGGACCTTCCGTGATACAGAATGTTTTCAGCCGTTGTTCTGGCCAACGTGTTCTTCTGATCTCGCACCAATGAAAATGACTGTTTAATGGCATCGTGCTGAAACTTCATGAAGTTCTGTACACGAATATGTCATCCAATTACTGTTCGATTCAATGCCTAGGCATATAACTGTAGTTATTGCCCCTAGAGGTCGCTGCTTTATGTACTGTTTTCTCAGGGTATATTACTCAAAACTTCCTGAAAATGTAATCAATTGTTCTCCCTACTATAATGTATGTGCCCAATAAATATTCTTATATTCGCATTCTTTCTTGGCGTTGCAATCTTCACAAACAGGAGTGTATGAGCTGTTGAAAACAGGCCTCTTCCACATAACCGGATGTATAATTCATCTATTTTGATTACTTATATCCTTTTAAAATAGATTGTGAATTTAAACTGATATTTTTTTCTCTTGCAGATGTTTTGAAGAAGTTATAGGAATATAGATTTAGAGTTTAGTGGACTTTAGTTGGCGTCTGTAACGTATTATTTTAATATTATTCTGTGTGTGATAAGCAAACTATAAAACTACAAACACTAAGCTTGAAACCCATTTTTGTACACTTGAAGTTCAAAACACATAAAAAGTTAAAAATTATTATTAATCCATTTTTCAGATTTTTTAATTTTTTAACTTAGTTATAACTTAGTATTAGTAATTACATTTTTATTTTATTTTATTTATTTTTTTTTAATGATTTACCACACACACAGTGTGATCATTACAATTTACTTTATTTTATAAATAAAAATGTTTTCCATGATTTTTAGATGAATTATTAATTTTCATTTAGATTCGGGTTTTGGGGCGGGTTCGGGTAAAAGAAATCGGGTTCGGGTATAAAGAAATCTGATTCGGGTCGGGTAGCCAAAAATGCTTTAGTGCGGGTTCGGGTCGGTTTTGGGGTCGAATAAAATTTATTTGTCGTGTTCGGGTCGGGTTAAAATTTAACTTGAGGGGAAGGGAGACTAACCCTTATAAAAATTTTGAAAAAACTCCCCCCCCCCCCCCAATGCATGTGTTTCAGACCGAGTTTTGAGTCGTAATAAAAATTATGTCGTCAGATTAATTTTCGGAAAATTTCTCCGTGCATTAATTATTTCGGTAGCTCATTAAAGCAATAATTAACATTTAAATTGCGTGATTTAACCATCTTCCGGTAGAATTGATTAAATTTCTTATGCTCTCCAAATGGAGAACATTAAAATGAAGGCCGCGTATTTACATTTGTTGCTACATCGAAATTATTGAGCAAATGTGCATCATAATTTGAACTTTCTTAGAAAAAAAATAGCTTAAAATGTTTAATTTAATTTTAACTTAACGCAACTCATAACATTTCAGAACTATGAATTCATCAGTCGAAATTATTCAAAGGATTACCATGCTGATATTAAAAGTCCGTTTACAAAAGATCATCTTTTCCCGAATAGCACGCAATGCATAAAAATGAGCTGAACGCTGAAAAAAAAAAATAATAACAATAATAATAAGATAAAATGAAAAAGAAAGACAGAAAGACTATTTCATCTATAGTAAGATTTGTAATAGATTTGCAAAATTTCTGTAAGATATAGACATTAAAGTATTTTAATTGTTGGAAAAAAAAAAGGGGGGGGGGGTCTAAAAACATTTAGATAAAAAACTGCAACATATTTCCTGCTAAAATAAAATTACAAAATTTCCATTTTCACATTACAGAAAAACAAGCAAAATCCGAAACAAATATGAACAAACAAATGTTCAAACACTGATTTTTTTTTTTTTTTTTTTTTTATACAATTCTGAGTGAAAGATATTTTAAAAAGGTCTGTATGGAGGGACTTTCCTCGGCAGCCTAATTTGTACTAATTCAAAGATTTAAATTCTTTGCTGTAATTTCAGATGACATTGACACATATACCTCGTAATCTTATAATTACGCCGTGTGTGTATGTATGTTTGACAGAATGTGAGGATTTCTTATGAAAAGATAAAATATTTTGATATAAACACTTTAGGTACAACTGCTAAATATTTTTCGAAGTGCGTACTTCCTAGATACGTTATTGTAAAATGTTAATTTTCAAGTGATAAAAATTAAGTTTTAATTAGCTAAATGCTGATTTTACAATTTAGTTAAACGATTTTTGCTAAATATAATGGTAAATTTATCTCTTGTGGTCAGAGCCTGTCGAAGGCAAGGGCATGCTGGGCAATTGCCACGCACCTTCCATGTCAAAGTGGGTCCCCAAATCAAATGTTACACTTATTTCAATGTCTTTTTTTTTTTTTTTTTTGGTTTTAAGATTAAGTGGTAAAATGAAAGGGGTCCCATAAAATATGTTTGTCCCATGTCTAAATTAGTTTAAGTCGTACCCTGCTTGTGGTATTTACGCAGTCCTATTAATATCTAATCTAAATTAATTGCCTATATATATCTTACAATTTTATTATATTCCTTAAAATCTAATACGTGTAAAAGTTTCAAAAAATTAAATATAATATTGTAATAATAATAAAGCAAACCTATTCCAAGATCAACGAGAAAACATCCAGCTTTTCGAAAATTTTATTGTGGAAAAAATTTCAGCTTTACCTGCAAGAATTTAGCTATTTTCTAAACATGTTAACTTCTACAAATTTCATTTGTAAACTATTTTGAAATATTTGTTTGTCTTAGGGGATTTGTCTTCAAGTATCTTCCTTGGTTTTAAAATAATTGTTTTGAGAAGGCTCCAATAATTTTATTTTGCTGGGTAAATGAGATAAAATTTCATTAATTATCATTCATCCCGTTTAAGAATGATTAGAAACTACCTCATAATCATATTTATTGAAATTTAATTTTTCTGACTGAGTGAAAATAATGCCTGTACCGGGAGTCGAACCCTGGTCCCCGGTTTCTGTCGAGCTATCTACTTGATAGACCAGATGTTGCTGCCTAAAGGTTGTCTGAGTGAGTAATGCTGACCGGTTGTCGGCCTGGATAGCTCAATTGGTAGAGCCTTGACCTTGTAAGTCAAAGTTCCGGAGTTCGACACCCGGTCCAGGCATTATTTTCACTCAGTCGGAAAAATTAAATTTCAATAAATATGATTTTCATCCAATCAGTCGATTGTGTGATTTTAATAAAAATTGTACCTCATAATCGCTTGCCATATGAATAAGTAGGTTATGAGCTCTTCCGACTTCTGACACGTAGACGACCAGGGTTTGGTTGGGTTCCGTTACCGACTGATGCAAATGGAATGGTCTTAAATGTGTTTTCGTTTTCTGAGCAACAAACAATTTATGCCCCCCCCCCCCAAAAAAAAAAAATAAATAAATAAATAAATAAATAAATAAATAAATAAAATAAATAATAATAATAACACCCGAGCGATCAGCATTTTATGCTGTAAAATTGCATGAGGTTTTATTTTACAGTAAGTGGGGCAATGCCTTAAAACTTATCTCTAAAGCTAGAGAAACGGAATAGCTTTTATTAAGGTTTGTGCTAAAGCCATTTGTTTGCCGAAGGAACTAGGCATGAGTGGGATGCCCTCCTTGGGGATTTTTGTAAAGTGTCCTAGCCCATATTCAAGCTAGTTTCGGAGGAAACCATGAAAAACGTCTAGATCAACCAGCGCTACCTAGGATCGAACCCGACACCACCTCGTCTGCTAGCTACCAAAGCGAAAACATACGCCCACTGGTGTAGCCGTAGTGAGGTTTGGGTGTGCGACGTAAGAGCCACGTATGGTCATTTATGATCGTAACACGATCAGAATATAGATTAACTTTGCATCACCTTAAAATGTTAAATGCTTTCAAATACAACTTTTTTTTTTTTTTGCGTTGTTTGTATAAATTGTAATATTATAAAGATTTTTCACATTTTATGTACTTTATTTCAAATTATGCAAGGGCAGGTTTTGTTTAAAGTTTTGAAAAGCTTCATTTTACAGACATATTCAGTAGTACTATGAAAATATTCCAGTTATTTTAAACTGCCAGCGAAATCTGACCCATCTTCTAATATTGCTGATTCATTCAAATAAATTACTTAAAATTCTTTCGTACATGTAACATATTCCTGCATGGTACGATATCTATTTCAAAACAATCAGTTCCTCAAAATTACCATGGAATTCTTTAAATTAGAAATATAACTAAAAATCTAAAAGTTTTTTTTTTTTTTTTTTTTTTTTTAGATGTGAGGTAACTGTATCAAAATTTTAGAGAGTATCTCTTTTCCCAAAATCGCAAGAAACAGAATATGTCAAGCTGAGCTGCGCAGCTTCTCTTAGAATGATGGGAGGAAAAAAAACATAGCAAGTTTAGTTTTTATGAAATAACAAATTTATGGAGTTAATATTTGTTTTTATGATAATGATACAGTAATATTTATTGCTTGAGAAGGTCAAAGTTTCAATGGTTAAAATCAATTTTTCATCAGATTAAAAAAAAAAAAAAGTTTCACTTCTGAAACATTTATGGGACATACTTCCGTTCATAATTATTTCAGACTCGTGATTAAATATAAACATCCTGCGGACGTGCTTCTCTCGCTATGAATTTTAATTCTGTATTCATATCAATGTGATACTTTGAGTTTTAGTGAATCATGAATGAATCACATGGGGAAAACGGGAAAAACACACACAAAAAAAAAAAAAAAAAAAGAAAAACGAAACGCGTGACAATTTTCTCTATTCAATGCCAGTCTTATCAATGGTAATAAAAATGAACTAGTCCAAACTATTTGTGTAAGTTTATATTTAAAGAACAAAATTCATGAAATCGTGAAGGACGTGACTTCTTGCAACAGCTGTTCCAAATTTTACTTTTTGTATGTTCAGACGCATCTTAAATACGTTAGTACTTTCTTTCGAATGTATGACGTTAGGTTCACAACACACATTTTTGTATTTTGTTTTCCTTTACGACGATTATGTCAGCTGATTTTATGTATTTGAGTGATTATCGAAGACAGACTAATTTCTTTAACCCTAGAACATTAGCGTGTTCATATATGCCGTTATCACTAGAGATACGTACCATTTACGTGCTCATGTAAAATTCGTTTTATTTTGCTTATATTACATTAATGTTGTTTTTAAATATGTTTAATTATTTGCTTTTTTACCCAATATTACTAATTTTTCATTAACTAAATAATTATTTCCCGGCACTCAAGGTATAATTAGAAGGGAAAGGACAGAAAGAACCAATATAGGAAGACCGCACGTAAAATTTACATACCAATAATGTTCAAGGGTTAAGGTGATTGAGAGTTAACGCCGAATTGACAGCAATTGGGTGGTAGGACTGGGCAGTGTTGCCAGATTTGGGGACTTTTTCATTCAATATCCACCACTAAATTTTAATTGCAACGTTTCTCGGCAACTGGTGGGGCAATTTCTTTAAGGAAAGGCACTATAAACATTTACAGTGTGTATTCATCGAAATTCTGTAGCAGAAAATAGTTTTAAGCGTATAATTTTATGATAGAAAGCTTTATATATAATTAATATTCAAATTTCTTTCCCTGAAAACAGTCCCTAGGGACCCTAGGTAAAGAGGAAAACACATATATTTTTTCCCCCTCCTCTATTATTTAAGTATTTAGAAGAAGATTTAATATCCTATTTCCAAATAAAATTATTTCTGTTTATTTGATCGTAAAAAGTAAAATAAACATTTATGAACTATATATTCCTTCTAGCAGGCTGAGAAAGGGAGGGGAGGTTGCCAGTACGTAATTCTAACTATTTTATATACAGGTGACAACAATCACATTATAGTATCAGTAACCTTTTAAGAAGTTCAGAATCTCCGCAGACTGTAGTCCTAAAACATTCACATTACACAGAGCAAATGCTTCAAAAAGGCATTAGTGGGCTCACTTGGTCTTTACAACTAAAGATAAGACAGGACTTAAAGTTTTCCCTAAGCAACATTTAGATGAATTTCCCAGTTATTTAGGGATTTGTTTTTCAGAGGCGTCATTTAGGGAGGGGAAGGGGGGGGGGGCAACCACCCACTCCTGAAAACTAAAGTTTCAGTTATTTTTTTTTTCCATTGCTTTCTTTTAGCTCATACTTTTGTTTAAAAAAAAAAAAAAAATGTAATATACATATGCAGGAGGTTTTCCAATAGAAATTTTTTATTATTATTTAAAGTTATGACAAAATCTAAGTTAGTTAGAGTAAAATGTAAATAAATAAATAAAAAGCTGTTATAAAATTCCAACTCTATTTTCTTTCGCATAAAAATATCAGACGACAGACTTGCGGCTCTTATGTTAGTAGCAGTAGAGAGTGAAGAGGTTAAAAAAATTTCTCTCTGTGATCTCGTGGATGACTTCTCAAAAATAAAGCATAGGCGATTTCCTTTATCACATTAGTCAAATAATATGTATGTAATGTATATGTTGATATCAATTAAAATTTCGTATTTTCTTATTATAATTGAATTTTTTTTATTTGTTTTATGAGCACATATTTAATTATGTACCAAAAAATTATAACAGCAAAATTGATTCGAAACCATGCATCAATAAAATTTAAAGAAAAATTAGTTTTAAAAGTCTGGATTTTTAATACGTCCCATTCTCTTCCCCCCTCCACCTAAAAAGAAAACTCCCCCCCCCCCTCTTCCCAAGCATATTTTGAAGGGCACGACGCGATTCCGCCGAAGCATAAGACAACTCCGCCGAAAATTTTATCAGCTGTTTCCCCCAATGGGACAACTCCGCCGCATTCCTCTCCGCCGTTTTCTCTCAATAGGACAATTCCGCCGAACGAGGGGGGAAGACATTACCTTTGGCGAAGTAAAAGTTGGCGACATTTCCCATGCTAAAACTTCAGGCATTCAAATTTTGTTAAAAATAAATACACAAAAGAATGGTAATAATCTATATATTAATATACAAACATGAAATTTGTCGTACATTTTTAACATATTAATTATAGGGGTAGAGGATTGAAAGTGGTATTGTTAGAATTTTATGGTTAATGAGAATTTAACGCAAAAGAAAATCTCTTATTAGAATGTCAAAAAGGCATTCAAAAATATCTTTATTTTTATGCACTTTTTGATCTTATAGACGTAATCTTTTGTGCTAAAATTTTTTATAGAAAAAAGTTGTTCAATTTGTCAATTTCTTAAAATGCAGTAAAACCCATAGATACAGTAATTTGTATGGAAGTAGCTTCTCTATATTTCTCAACTACAGATTTTTCACTTTAAAAGGCAACAACCTTTAGTGTTAGAAATGCTTATTGACTGAACGATTGAAAAGTCGTAATTTAATACTATTAAACATAGAAACAAATTAAAATAATAATAATAAATAAAGATTTGATTTATGAAAATTCTAATTATTTTTTTCTAATTTGTTTATGATGTAATTATTATTATTATTGTGATTTGCGTCAATTATAATTTGAAAATATATTTAAATAAATATATATATATATATATATATATATATATATATATAACGTAATGCATTGCAATTAACTGAAACTTGATGACTTATTTTTAAAAAGTGTATTTATTACTTATATGCTATTCATTTTGAGTGCATATTGGACGAAAAATAACAGTGCTATGCTGCAATTTAACTCCATTTACGGAAAGACCATCTCAGCTTTTAGGTTACATACCGGCAACAAACTTGCTATGTAAAATATGTATCATGAAATATTATGCTGATATAAAATATGTATCCTGAAAGATTATACTGATTTTATTCGGGTGTATATCGACCGATAAGTGGTACTACTATTACTTTCTACGATTTTCCAAAAGGGTATGCCTCAGCATCTCTTGGTAAAAACTGCATCAAATTTCATGTATAAATTGTTCGTACTAAAAAAAATAATAGCAGTGCCACTTTTTTTGTACAGTGTGTCTGTAAATCTCAATCAGCATATTTTTTTAGAATTTCACATCTTAAACCAAGTTTGGAGTGTCTTTATAACAACATAGAATCTGGGATATAGTGTTCATGTAAATAGGAAAAAAATTCAGTATAGCAGCGGCACTTGTCGACTGATATGCAATTAAATTAAATCAGCAGAATTTTACATAATTATGCATCTCACGTGCACAGTTTTGGTGCACTTTTACACTGTAGAAGCTGAGATATAACTTTCCTTAGAATAGAGAAAACTGCTACATGACAGAGACACCTGTTGAGCAATATACCTCTAAGGTTAATTAACATCAATTTTAGTTACAGGTATTACCAAATATTAAATTTGAGCAACATTTTGTAATAATCAATTTATCATTTATATTACTAAAAGTCGTTCATTTAAAAGAGTTATTTTCGGACATTTCTGTTCCATAATTTCTATTTTCAATCGATCCAGAATACCATGAAAAAATCTTTATACATTAAAACGTGGGGCTCGTTTTCTGAGAAAATATTTTTCATGGTAATTTTTTTTTTTTTTTTTTTTTTTTTTTTTTTTTTTTCTGAGAGTGATTTTTTTTTTTGTAAGTCTCCCAACAAAATTAGCTATGCTACTAAAAACTATCTTCTAAATGTCCCTCCAATATCAACTAGTATGTTGTAACCACCATGAAACTTTCTTCTGTACTTTTTCTATACAAATTCACGTATCGTATTACAAATTATTTAATAAAATTATTATTTATAAAACTATTTGCCACGATATAAGCAGATTGAGACGATTTTCATCGCAAAGAATTATTACTGTTGTTTATCACTGCTGAATAAAAAATTAAAGAAAATAAGTTAATATAAGTTAAGTAATATATATTTGAATATTACGTTAAGTAAAGAAAATTTTAATTCTTATTTATCCTTTAATAATTTTTTAAATGTAATTGGAACAATTTGACAAAGATGAAAAACTTTTCTTAAGCTAATTGAGCTACACGATAATTAAAAATAAATTTATTATTACGATTAAATAATCTATATATATAAAAGAGTAAACTCACTGATTCACTGACTCAACACGGTTGTGACGATCCTATGGGAGATAGAGTCACAATTTTTGGTGAGCAGGTTGATTTTAGGACCCTGACGCTCACTAAGACGGGATATTGCGAAATACCCCCCCCCGTTCCCCCCCGGGGGGGGAGGGGGCAGAAGGCAAAAACCACCTTCATAAGCATAATTCGGCTCCAAATTGCTCCACGGTGAAGAAATTGCAGATGGGGAGACTAGACTTGAATACAAAAAAATAATTTTCTGCGATTTTGGAATTTTGGATTTTTAAGGGGGGTAGGGGGTAAAAATGAGATTTTGGGGGGCGCATAAGGCAAAATCACATTTATAAGTATAACTCGGCACCAAATTACTCCACAGTGAAGAAATTGCAGATGGGAAGACTAGACTTGAATGCAAAAAAATCATTTTCTGCGATTTTGGAATTTTGTATTTTTAAGGGGGGTAGGGGGTAAAAATGAGATTTTTGGGGGCGCATAAGGCAAAATCACATTTATAAGTATAACTCGGCACCAAATTACTTCACAGTGAAGAAATTACAGATGGTGAGACTAGAATTTAATACGAAAAAATCATTTTCTGCGATTTTGGAATTTTTGATTTTTAAGGGGTGAAGATGATTTTCGGAAGTGCAGAAGGCAAAAACAATTTTATAAGCATAACTCGGCTCCAAATTGCTTCACGAGGAAGAAATTGCAGATGGAGAGACTAGACTTGAATACAAAAAAATCATTTTCTGCGATTTTGGAATTTTGGATTTTTAAGGGGGAAAAGGGGTGAAAATGATTTTCGGAGGCGCAGGAGGCAAAAACACCTTTATAAGCATAACTCGTCTACAAATAACTTCAGGATGAAAAAATTGCAGATGGGGAGACTAGACTTAAGTACAAAAAAATCCTTTTCTGCGAATTTGGAATTTTGGATTTTTAAGGGGGGAGAGGGGGTAAAAGATTTTCGGGGGGAAATTTAGCAATATATGGATTTTTGAGTAAAATTCTAGCAGTAATAGCTCAAAGATATTAAAAAAAAAAAAAAAAAAAAAAACGTCTTTTTGAAGGTATTTGCAAAAATTGATTTTTTCCGATTTTCGATTTTCGGGGGGGAGGGGGGGGAGTTACGAAGGGGCAAATTCAAACCCCATATTTTAGCACTAAATTCGTCCGTGGAAATCTATAGGAGCTGAGGTCACAAATATTAGTGTGTGGCTTATTTACGTGTATAAAACACCCATTGTAATGGGATTTTGTGAAAGCCCCCCCCCCCCTTTACCCCTTTGGGGGCGTGGTGGGGAATAAAAGAGTAAAATCACTGATTCACAGATTCAACACAGCCGTGGCAATTCTATGGGAGATAGACTCGCAAATTTTGGTGAGCACGTTGGTTTTAGGACCCTGACGCCCATTAAGGCGGGATTTTGCAAAATATCCCCCCGCTCTCCCGGGGGGGGGGGCAGAAGGCAAAACCTCCCTTATAAGCATAATTCGGCTCCAAATAGCTTCACGGTGAAGAAATTGCAAAGAGAGGGACTAGAATTGAGTGCTAAAAAAAAGCATTTTCTGCGATTTGAGTTTTGGATTTTTAAGAGGGGGGGGGGGGAGGGGGTAAAAACTATCTTCGGATGCAAATTTAGCAAAATACGGGTTTTCGAGTAAAACTGTTCCAATAACAGCACAAAGATATAGAAAATCGCCAAGAGTCTTCTTGAGGATATTTCCAAAACATCATGTTTGGTTTTTTGTGATATTCGATTTTTTTTTTTTTTTTTTTTTTTTGGGGGGGGGGGGGAGTTACGAGGGGGCAAATTCGAGCCCTTCTTTTAGCGCTTAATTCATCCGGGGAAATCTATAGGACCTGAGGTTACAAATTTTAGTGAGTGGCTTACTTACGTGTGTCTGACACCCACTGTAATGGGGTTTTGCGAAAGTCCCCCCTTTTCCCTTGGGGGGGGGGCAATATAAACCCGTTTTCAAGTATAACTTTGCTTCAAATTATCTCAGTAAGATTAATTTGTATATGTGGGTTGTTTATGCTTTTCCAACACGCACAGTAAAGGGATTTTACAAATTTTCACCCTTCGCCCCTTCAAAGGCGGGGAGAGAGGCAAAAAACGCTTTTAAGAGTAACTCTGCTCAAAATTATCTCATAATAACGAGTTTTTGATATGTCGATTGGTTATGCGTACTCAAGACACACATTACTAAGGGATTTTGTAAAATTCCACCTTATCCCCCTTGGGGGGTGGGGTGGGGCAAAATCATGTTTTCATGCGTAACTCTGCTCCAAACTGTCTTAATGATTTTTTATGTGAGGGCTGGTTATGCGTTCCCAACACGCACTATAAGGGGATTTTTGTGAACTTTTCCTTTTCCTACCTTTAAAAGCGGGGTGGGGGTGGGGGGCAAAATCACGTTTTAAAGAGTAACTCTGCTCCAAATTATCTCAGGAAAGCGATTTTTTGATAGGTTGATTGGTTATGCGTACTCAACACAAACTACAAAGAGATTATTTGGAATTCCGTGATATCACCCCCTTGAGGGTTGGGGGTTATTTAAAACATGTTTTCATGCGTAACTCTGTTCCAAACTGTCTTAGAATGGCAATTTTTGATGCGTGGACTGCTTATGCGTATTCAACACACACTACAAATTGATTTTGTGAAACTCCACCCTACCTCCCCTTAGCGGGGAGGGGGGACATGTATTCAGTTAAGAGTGGGCCGGGGGGGGGGAGGGGCTAAAAAACACTTTTTAAAACATAACTTTGCTTCAAATAATCTTAGAATTCCGATTTTTTAATATGTGGGCTAGGTATGTGTATGCAACATGCACTATAAAGGGATTTTGTGAAGTGTGGCGAGTGGGAAAACTGCTATCGAAGGTATCGAGAACTTTAACTTAGATTCTGACTGATTTCAATGATTTTATTATTATTATTATTATTATTAATGATATGGTATTTTGAGACTTCATTTCAATATAATGACCAGCGAAGCGGGCAAAGCCTGCTAGTTATTAAATAAAAGAACATATAATAATAATGAAAAATAAAATTAAATGCATGTTTAAGAGTACAATTTTAAATTCATATTTTAATTAAAATCTACTTTATTTTTACTTAACTTTCCAAAGCGAGGGGGAAGGGCTTTTATAATGCTCGATGTGCCGCCAAAGTTTGATGCGTCGCCAAAAATGGAAATACTGCAGCAGACCCCCTGATCTCGTCTCAGGAAAATGGCGCAGCGGAGTTGTCCTATGCGGGAAAAGGGGGGTTAAAATTCTCGGCGGAATATTCCTATGTGGGGAATAGGGGATTAAAATCTCGGCGGAATTGTCCTGTTCCGATTTTGAAATGACGCGTCTGTTGCTTTTAGTGAGTGTGAAAACATTAAAAGAAAATTATTTTATCTCAGTTTTTTATTTAATTGAAGTTATTTCAAATTTAGTTTCAAAGATCAAAATTTAAAAATAACAGAATTATTTCATAAACATACACTAACCGATTCTAAAAAATTTTAGTAAGCGGAAAAAATTTAAATTACAGCATAAAATTCCAGTTAATAAATATCTACTATTTCTTAATAACTAGTTTAGAGTTAAGAAGTCCAGCTTTAAAGTTTATCATTCTTGGTTTGAAATAAACAATAAGAGAAAGATGCTAAAACTTATGATGAGCACCCAGTCTTCCCAGTTTTATACGATCTACATTTATTAGCTATCATTAAAAATCAACAGCGCAGAGTTGTAGCATATTTCGTGAGAAACACCCAATGACACACTGCGCCAATAAAATTATAATTTCTGTAATCTGAAATTAACTACAGTTCTCTAACAATATCTACCTCCTATGTAACCCTCTAACAAAGACCTTTTATTTGTAAACCCTCTTATTAAACTCATTATTATCACCCTCCCCGCAACCAAACATCCATTTCTCCCTTTAGACTCTTCTCTTCCTTTCTTTTCTTTTTTTCTTTCTTTAATACGAAGGAAGCTCTCATTTCAATAGTATTACCTTCCCCCTCCTAAATTACTACTTACATCAACAGACGTAAAACCTCTCGACAAAAACTCATCCAGTCAGTTTCGATATTCACCCGCACAAGACTTGCAATCTTCACATTCTTACTCCACCCATGCATATGTAATAATTCAAATGTTATCCATATCTAATTTCCTCACTACAAACCCCTTATAGACGACATTCACTTTTTATAACCTTTCACCACCTCTTTCACACCGTCGTGAAAACCCACCGTTTTCTTTCCTCTCCACATCCACAAGTTTCATTTGATTACTACATTTAGATCTCTCAAACCTTTTTCCCGTAGGAAATATAATCACCTCCTTTATCTTACCGTTCAATTACCGAAGTCCCACATTTGTTAGGGACCAATTATCGAGGCTGCGTTACTCATTAGAAAAACAGAAGGAAAATTTTTAATAAGACTAAGACAGAATTAATTCCCAGAAAGTCGACAAAGACAAATGTTACAGTAGAGACAACACTTAAGTCATACTGCATTAAAAAAAAAAAAAAATTCCAAGGTGTTTTTTGTTATATCAAAGCTTATCGACAGCATATCGACTGGCCAGTTTCAATATATTGTTAGGACGCAGGGAATATTTAAAATTCTTTAAATTGCGACCTCCTGATATTCCATGAGAAATTTTAGTTGAATTTCGCTCAAAATGGATAGATAAATAAATTCTTTAAAAAAAAAAAAAAAAAAAAAAAAAAAATAATCTTTGTTTACTTTCAAAAAGAAACATCAGTATGCTTCATTAATTATTAAAAAAGAAAAAAACTGCATAACTAAAAGTTTTTGCAAGATTTTTTCGGTGGGAGGGGAAGAAGGATGAATGGAATAAAAATGTTGCTAATAAAAATTTATTATTCAAACAGATATAGTGTAATTAGGTTTCCTAAAACTAGCAGTGAGGTAGTCCAAAATCTTGGAGGAGTGCCAAATTGACCGACAGCTCGGGATTTGGAAAACATCCAGTCATTTGGCGCTCTCCTACCACTTATTTTCTGTGAATCAGATGACTATCTTCCCCTATTTTACCACTGGATTCGTCGAATCAGCGCTTGCGCAGTGGCTTCCATGGTCTCAAGAATTGTGGTCGAATAATACACTAATATTCGGCATAAAAGAAGATAATTTTCTAACTTATGGATACACTAGTCTATTTTATGTGTAAGTACCCAACCTCAACTAAAAATGGATTTTTCAATTTAAGAATTTACGAATAAAATTCAGAAAAATTTATAAGGCATATTTTCAGTTAAGAAAAAATTTTACCTTTAGTTCCCAGTTGCCAGGTTCGGCATAGATGTTAGTTGAGATTCGAAATCTACTTCAAGCCGTAGGTTCTAGTCTAATGAGCTTCATGTGAAAAAGATGGTAGATCGACAACCTAATCCCTCCCCTCATTTCCTACAGAGGTGGAAGTACAGATGAATCCATTTTACGTGTATAATTTAAATACATAAGAAATTGGATATCCAAAAGTCACAGAAAAAATATATTATTCTAAAAGTACTGACTATAGCTCTATGCGGTTTTCACCGAAATGTACAGAAAAAACATGGTATTATAATATAAGAAAAAATATTAGTTACATTTTTCACCAACATATCGCGCTGTATTCGCAGTCAGACATTTTAACCTTTTCCCTGCCACTGACGAGTTATCTCGTCAGTCGTCTGCTTGCTGTAACTCGCCACTGACGAGATAATTCGTTTCCAGTGTTTGTTCAATTCTCACTCATGATGTCACCAGCTGTGTGCCAACTAAGCCACACCTTCAGCTAGTGATTAGTTATAAAAACATGCAACAGATGACATGCAATATTCGGGGGGCAGTGAAAGGGTTAAATAGATCCTCCTGATCAAATGACGCCATACCGTAAATACTAAAACTTTTTTTAGGAGAATTCCCAATGCGCAACGTCTGAACTGAAGGTTATTCTAATGAATGACGTCATACTAAGCATTAATACTCCTAGTTAGGTTGTTGAATGTACTGTGACGCTGTAAAAAAGTAATTTTACGATTAAAATGTCACCTGATGAAGAATGTATAAACCAATTTGCTAATAAATCTTTTATTACCCAAAAGATTCCCATGTCTTTCTGTGCATTTCAGCGAAAACATGCATAGTGTTCTATGGTCAATACTTTTTGAATAATGTTTTTTTTTTTTTTTTGTGACTTTTGGATCAGCCGGTATAACATAATATAAATGCTTGTTTGAATTTAAAAATTTTGATTTTAAAAGTATTAAGTAATGTTTGATATTTTTAAATTTTTAACTATATTTCGCGAGACTGAAAAAATGACAAACATTTCGGAAATTAAGAGCAATTATGTCACTCCCTTCTCCTTCTGTACGTACGCTGCGATCCTGCTAACTTTTTCATTTTTTACCCTTTGCATATATAACTTAACATTTTATTTTATAAATTTCAATAAGAAAATTTTACTACACTTACTAGTTACTTGCACGTTTTTTCTGAACAAAACTGAGATTGCGTAAGTATTAAATACAGTTTATTTTGCAGAGGTAACAATAAAAAGTAATTTAATCATAAAGTACTTTTATATAAAAATATTTCCTTCTTTATCGTTTACATTAATAACTAGCACTTAAATGATAAGATCTTCTTTTACCTTCTCCGGCAACTTTAGATACTCAATAAATGATAGATAGCTCAATAAATTTTCGATAGCTCAAGCCTGACAAAATTGAAAGTGTCAAGTTTCAACCAAATTACATAAAACCTTTAATCCATCTTTATAAATTTATAAGGAAAACAATATTCGTAAAGATATTTACGTTTGATTATCTTTTATTTCTATTTAATAATGATTTTTAAAAAATCCTGCAAAATTAAATTAAATGCACCATCTCCGCATAGCAACTGAAATGCTCACCCCCAATTAGAGTCCTGCATCGGGTCGGGTAACCCGATTTCACCCGAACCCGATCCGCGGGTCGGGTATGGGTCGGGTTGAATGATTTTTTTTATCCTGCGAGTCGGGTTCGGGTCGGGTTGACTGAATTATTTTTCTTGCGGGTCGGGTTCGGGTTGGGTTTATTTTTCTACGAGTCGGGTCGACTTGAAAAAAAAAATTACCAAGAAAAAAAAAAAAAAAGATCCGTATACGTATCTGGATCCGTATAAGCATTTAAAAAGAAAAAAAATAATAATCAGTATACATTTTCTAACTTCATTGACTATTGTTAATACTATATATATATATATAAAAGAAATACAACATAACCTCGCTTTTACGTTTTATTTCTCAATTTACATTTTTCTTTTTTTAAGATACCTTTATTTTCAATGAATTTTAATCCTCGCTTTTATGTTAACGAAACTTTGAATTTTCTTCCATTTACACTTGTACATACAGCAAATATAGAGTAAATACTTGTTGTGATTTAATTAAAAATAGTAATGTAAAACAAACACATAAAGGAAACTAATTCCATCAAGACAGATTATATTCTTCATCGTCTTCTCTAGAACAAATAAACAATGCATCAAAACTAAAACCGGAGGAAGCTAATTTGCTGATCGTGTGAATTTAAAGTGATCGTAAAAAAAGCAGACGTTTAACGGCGAATCGCATACATACCACAGAAATTATTATAGTAAAGTAAACATCCACATCTGACAAAAGCAATAAATAATAATACTTTTTTTTTTTTAAGAATGCACGTATTGAACAATAAATTACGAACACTTGAAGTGCAGTTTTTACTTTCTTCGAAATTCAATAGAAAAAAGTATTGGATTCGTAAAGATTTTCGACTCACGGTTTTCGACGGATTTACACGTTTTGAGAGATCTAGAAAACGATTTTACCATTTATAGAAAATGTCTGTGTGTCCGTCCGTCCGTCTGTCTGTGTGTGTGTGTGTGTGTACATTTTTTGGCGATAGTATCTCCGGAACTACTGCTCAGAGTCGTATATGAATTTATATGTAGCGACTCCTTGACCAAAATTAGGGCCTAGCAACTTTTGGTGTCAACCAATCAACAGGTGACGCTACTATACAGCGATATCCGCAATTTAAGGGGAGGCTATATCTCAGGTTCTGTTGTGTATAATCAAACAAAATTTGATATGTAAGAAAGCCATTATTAGACATTATGCTGATTCAATTTGAATTCTTATCGGCCAACAGATGGCGCTGCTATACAGTGATTTCCGCAATTTAAGGAAAGGCTATATCTCAGGAACTACTGCATAAAATTGCATATAAATTTATATGTAGATGCACCTTGATCTAAATTAGTGTCTCTGAACTTTTGGTGTCCACTGCTCAACAAGTGGCGCTGCTATACAGCAATTTTCAGAATTTAAGGGGAGGCTATATCTCAGGTTCTATTGCGTATAATCAGACAAAACTTGATATGTGAGAAAGCCATTATGAGACATTATGTTGAATCAATTTGGATGCTAATTGGCCAATAGGTGGACCTGATATACTGCAATTTCCCATGATAATGGGAAGGCTATAGCTCAACTTCTACGGCATATAACTATACGAAACCTGATATGCGAGATAACCATTATAAAAACGCATTTTTGAAGATGCTCCTTATAGAAAATAAAACTGTCTTATTTTGGATATTTAGTGTTAGTTTTCTCTAAGATGAAAATCATTTGCATTCATCCTGTCCGATAATTTTTAAAAATAATATTTTTAATAAATTATTTGCACTTAGTAAAATAAAGGAAAATATAGAAGAAAATCTTGTGGTGGCCACAACATACTAGCTTACTCTTGAAGTTCACAACTCATATAAATGGTTAAAAATTATTATTGATCTATTTTTCAGATTTTTAAATTTTTAACTTAAACAATTAGTAATTGCATTTTAAATTCTTTTTAAAATAATTTACCAACTGTGTGACAATGAAAATTTACCTTATTTTATAAGTTAAAAAAGTTTTGTATTATTTTTAGATGAATAAGTAATTTTCATTTAGGTTTCGGGTAGGGTTCGGGTAAAAGAAGTAGTATTTTGGGTCGGGAGTAAAGACAGCGGATTCGGGTCGGGTGCGGGTTGTAAAAATTTCTCTACTGTGGGTTCGGGTCGGTTTTCGGGTTGACGAAAAAATTTTTGTCGGGTTCGGGTCGGGTTTCGGGTTGATATAAAGTTCACCTGCCGGGTTCGGGTCGGGTCCCTCAATCCTCCTCTTCTGATACCTTTTCCGCGATAAGTTCTTCTTGCGGTCTTCTTTAAACATTAATAAACCTGATGTGGCTATCTAGTTTCATCTAGTCACAAAAGAATTTGAAGAAAAAGTAACAGCTCTCTTCCCGTAAAAAGTGATGCACCTGGCGGCCAAATGGTTAACGCTCTGGCTTTCAGTTCTAAATGCTGGGCTCAAATCCCGATTCAGACATGAATATTCGTAATGATTTAGGAATATAAATTAAGCCGTAGGTCCGGTCTAATGAGTTTTAACATGTGAAAAAAATTCTCCCCCTTTCAGTAAAAAATACTGATGGTTTATTATAAACTAGCTGGCTTTGCCCGCTTCGCTGGGCACAATATTTAAAGGTTTTCTTTTTAACTGAATAATTGAAACATTTAAATAAATATATTTCGATTGGCGACTATTTTCTTCACAGTTTTAGTATGCGATCTCTTTGACAATAGCAACAATTTTTAAACTCGAATCTGTGCAACAAGAAGGTTATTAAAACGAATATTCTCGAAAACAGTCAAATAGAAATGTTAATTCTTCGAATATACTGGAAACAGTTGAAACTGTTACTTGTACAGTAAAAGCCGCTATTCGATGAATGGTCGAATCAGAGAACGCACAATTTTCGTTTTCGCAGCAATCACTATAACGCACGTGCGTACGCTTCACGCTCATGTAAAAAAAATAAATAAATAAATAAATAAATCACTGGACACTCCTACACCGCTGTGCATGAATCTCAGAACACACGAAACTCGGTTCCGCGGCAATCACTACCTTGCATGTTAAAACCAAAAAACATCACTGGACACACCTAATACGCTGTGCATGAATCTGTAAACGCACGAAACTCGGTTCGCGGCAATCACTATCACGCATATTAAAACCAAAAAAACATCACTGGAAACCCCTACCTCGCTGTACATGAATCTAAAAACGCACGAAACTCGTTTTCGCAGCAATCACTGTCAATCGTGTTAAAACTAAAAAAACATCACTGGACACCACTACCTCTAATCAATGGCAATCAAATTAACCAATCAAATCTCTCGAAATTCCTCAAAACGTAGCTCTAGTTCAATGTAAAATACAAACAAATCAATGAAAATCAAATAAACCGATCAAATCTCTCGTAATTCCTCAAAACGTAGCTCTAATTCAATGTAAAATACACTCAAATCAATGAAAATCAAATAAACCGATCAAATCTCTCGCAATTCCTCAAAACGTAGCTTTAGTTCAACGTAAAATATACTCAAATCAATGACAATCAAATAAACCATTCAAATCTCTCATAATTCCTCAAAACGTAGCTCTAGCTCAACGTAAAATACACTCAAATCAATGAAAATAAAATAAACCAATCAAATCTCTTGTAATTTCCCACAACGTAGCTCTAGTTCAACGTAAAATACATTCAAATCAATGAAAATCAAATAAACCAATCAAATCTTTCGTAATTCCTCATAACGTAGCTCCAGTTCAATGTAAAATACACTCAAGCCAATGAAAATCAAATAAACCAATCAAATCTCTTGTAATTCCTCATAACGTAGCTGTAGTTCAATGTAAAATACACTCAAATCCATGAAAATCAAATAAACCAATCAAATCTCTCCTAAGATTCTCCATTCTGCTTTATTATAGAAATTGGAAGTTTTATTTTCATATTTATTAATTAAAAGAAACTAATCAAAAATTCGAAAATCTGACTTCGATGTGCACAATAACCCTTCGGAGGGTACCCTTTTGTTAAATCCCGTGACTGTCCGAGCTACCATTTTCGAGAACAGTGAAATATACATATTATATATATATATATATATATATATATATATATATATATATACAAATATTGCTCACTTAATAGTATAAGATAATTATTCAATTTTGATATTTTATCAAAAATTTTCTTTATTAATACCACTTTGATTTCTCTTTAATTTTACGATTCAAACATTAATCTATTTGCAATGATGTATTGTGCGCTATAGAAAGAAATTACTGTTAAATAGTGTAGTGGTATAGGTGGTTAAGGCTGATGGCTACATGAGGATCCTAAGCCTAGGGTGAGTGCCTTCCCTGGAGGTGTCGTCTAAGAAGTCCTAGTCCATATTTAGGCAAATTTCGGAAAAAATCACAGAAAATTCCAAACTTCTGTGCCGACAAGCGTGATTTATGATCGAACCCGACAGTTCCCATCTGCCAGTTTCGACAGGAAACAAGAACGGAAAATCATTGATTACTAACACTTTCCAAATGTACGTAATTGTTGTATTGTATAACTTTCAAAGCTCTTTGCCTACTTAATCACACAACGTACAAACAGTAGTTCTGAAAGGCCTACAGATAGACTAATTGAATTCCTAATCATTCTCAAGCACTGTTAGAAAGTGTTAAAAATGCTTAACGCTAAAGGAAACGTAGCCCTTATATTCTAATTGCAATCTATAATGTATCTGAATATTTTAGTGTAGCCCTGTAATTCTGAAGGATAATAAATTATATAATAGATATCGTAATAAGATTTAATCATAAATTTTAGCTATTAATAGAACTAAGACAATAACAGCACACTAAAATATAGAACTGAATTTAACATAGAGAAAAGAATTACACAAAAAGTTGCAATGTAGATTAAGAACCAATGAGTTAGGATAGTAACTTAAAATACTTACGCCGACCTGAATGATAATAAAAATGACCATTAAGCTTATGAGAGTGAAAAACGAATAATAAATAATAAATCACAGAAATAATTTGATGTAAATGCTTAAACATAGAAACATACATATCAAGGGGTGCATGCTTCATAAAGCTTTAAGAGCTGCAACGATTTCGTAAAACGATATTGCTAATAATAGCAATTAATATCGTTTCACACCCCGATCAATGCAGCAAAAACCATAAAGAATTTGAAATAATTGAAATATTAAATTAAAACAAAGATTAAAAAAAAAGGTTAAATATGAACTTAATGGAAACCAAAGTGAACACATGAATGAAGCAAAGCAACCACATGCATAACAATTAACACCAACTGGAGAAAAGGATGATGCCAAAACTTAAATTGAAGTAAAATAAAATCTCGACAGATATCGATTAATCGAATATACTTCAGAGCATTTTCATTAAAGATAAATTACACAGAGTTAACATTAAATGATAATGTTAAAATAGATTTTATATTTAATTAAATTTAAAACTAGTAGAGTTGAATTAAATCGTACCATATACATTAATAATATATCGTTTAAGTTAAGGACTGAAGAATAAATGCATAAGACAGAGTGCAAGCGCCATCTATCGGTAAGCTATAAAATTATTTCAGGAGAAGAATCCATTGCAATAAGGGAAATTAAGATGTATTGACTGAAAGATTAAGGTAATTAGAAGTATTGACTGCATGATTAAGATAATTTTTAGCGCCAATTAAGTAATAAGAAGAATTGAACTTTTGTGATTAACCCAAAACTAAATAATCTTGAAATCATAGTATTAAATGTTAAGTTTTAAGCAGACTCAATTACAAGCAATAATGCCAAAGAGTACACATATAAGGATAAGCATTATAGGGTAGTCATTAATAATTAAAATTATAATTTAAAAGATTTTTTTTTTCATTAATATAAGATCTTATTTTTGTTATGCAATTAGATGGATTGTTCAAACTTAACAAGTGAAGCCTCAAGTAGCCAGATGCAGAAAATTAAATTTAAGGATAAAAGATTTCAAAATACATAGTATCAACCAGAAATATAAGCATGTAACTTTGAGTAATCCCCCCCACCTTTATTTTATTTTATTTTATCTTTATTTATTTATTTATTTTATTAATTTTATTCAGCATCAAACCCTCCCAACCAACCAGCCAAACAACACCACCCTTCCTCCTTAATCAAACATCTGCCCACCCATCCACCATTTTTTTTTTTTTTTTTTTTTGATTTTTTTAATTAAACCTTAGTAGGTTTTTTTTTTTTTTTTTTTTTTGTGTTAGACAAAGACCCTTTATGATAAACAAGTGAATAAATAAATTTTTTAGGATAACCCATTTTTGTAGCAACATTAATTATGTGAGAGATATTTTTGTTTTTAAACCTAACTGAACAAAGATTATGTATACGAAAGAGGTGATTGAGTAGGATATTTCTGTAAACAGAGATATGAAGACAAGAAGTAAAGTGAGTAAATAAATTTACTTTGAAACTGAAATCTTGTCTTTTGTCATACAGATCAGTATAAATTTTACTACCATCAAGTTTTTTAAATGTAATTCATAAAAATGTCTGTCCTAAATATCAATTTTTTTTTTTTTTTTTTTTTTTTGCGTGTGTGCGTGTGTGTCCCTGTACACAAAGCAGTTGCACAGGAACTATTAATGTCATTTCAAATAGGGAACATTCCATAGTGAATTTGAATAATATATACAATTTTGTAAAAATTCTTAAAATATTTGCTGACGCTGGTTCGGGTAGATGGGCAGAGAGACAGATGGTCAGTCGGACAGATAGATACTTAAATGGAAATCATATTCTCACTTAAAAAATGTTAAATGTGTTAAATCGCTTAGTGTAAACGAAAATGCAATTTCAGCAAATTTTGCTATAAAAACCTTCAATGTAACTGAATATTTTTGTGTGGCTCTGTAAATCTAATGCTAATCATACTACATTCTGTAGAAAGCATTCTTTTCTGCATGTGAATAAAATAGTTCAATTTTATTAAGATTTGTTCAAAGTAAAATTATTAAAATTTGGCTTATAGAAATACCTCTCATAGAACGAATGATTTGTCCCTGTACACAAACCAGCGATGATATTTACTCCATTTTCTTCAACAAACATCCGATAGTGAACCTTGACAACAAATCAATTTTATTGTAATTTGTGAAAAATAAAGGAATTAAAATATAGTTCATAAAAATACCTCTCGCAGAACACAATGCTTTGGAATACTTTTGAATGTCCCTGTACACAAGCCAGTAGAGACAATCACTCCATTTTCAATAAGGAACACCCGATAATGAACTTTAATATCATATCAGTTTCAAAAAATTCCATAAATATTTGCGCGATTTAGAGCGCGCGCCGACAGACAGTCAGACGGTCGGACAGACAGACAAGCAGAAGTCATTAACACTTTTCAACCTTATTGGAAAAAGTAAAAACCATTTAGAAATTGGTGAAAACGATTAATATAAACGAAAATGCAATTCCAGCAAATTTCCAATAATACCCATTAATGTAACTGAATATTTTTGTGTGGCCAGTAAATGTAATGCTAATCATATTGTATTCCATGGAAAGTATTCTTTTGTGCATATGAATAACATTTTAATTTTAAGATTTTTGCAAAGTAAAGTTCTTCGAATTTGGTTTATAGAAATACCTCTCATAGAACACGATGCTTAGAAATATTTTCGGGTGTCCCTGTACAACAACCAGTAAAGGTGTTCACTCCATTTTCAATAGGGAACATCAGATAATGAACTTGAATAACATATATCAGTTTCGAGAAATTCCATAAATATTTACGAGAGTTAGAGCGCGGACAGACAAACAGACAAACCTAAGTTAAACACTTTTCAACCTCGTTGGAAAGTGTTAAAAACCTCTCGGCCAATGGTGGGGGAGCTACTGTTAAAACATCTGCATACACCAAATTTAAAAATAATTTTCATGTTAGATATTTCATAAACTGTCTTCTGACAAAAATTCAGAAATTTTGAATCTGAATTTTATGAAAACCGATTTTTTATCTTCCTTTGTTGTACTTGTGGTAAAACAAAATTTGAACTTATACTGGTTTCAAAGTATCTACTAGTCTAATTAAAACAAGAGAGAAAAATCATGCAGTACGCATTGATTAGTAACACTTTCCAACTGTACGTAATTGTTGTATCGAATATCTCTTAATATTCTTTGCCTACGTTATCACACGACAGACAGAAGGACTGAAAAATATACAGACAGACTAATTGGTTTTAAAATTACTCTTACGCATTTTGAAAAGAGTTAAAAATGCTTAACGCAAAAGAAAATGCAGCCATTAGATTATAATTACAGCTTTTCATCTCTCTGAATATTTTAGTGTAGCCCTGTAAATCAGAGAGTTAATCATATCATATTCTATACAAAACATTATTTTAGAATATTAATAATACATTTCAATATTTTTATGATTTTTACAGTACAAAGATTTTTAAATATAACTTTCAAAAAATTCTGTTCTAAAACGTAATCAGTGGCTTTTTTTTTTTTTTTTTTTTTTACCTATTAATGTCATTTTAAATGGGGAACATTTTATAGCGAAAATATTTATAAAAATAACACTCATAGAACACAATGCTTTGAAATACTTTCGGGTGTCCCTGTACACAAACCAATAGAGGTATAAACTTCATTTTCGATGGGGAACTTGAATAACATATATCAGTTTCAAGGAATTCCATAAATATTTATGGGAGTTAGAGCTCGGACAGACAGGCAGACATACAGACAGGCAGATACACAAAACTGACATCTTATTCACACGTAAAAAATGTTAGAATGTGTTAAAAACGCTTAACATAAACGAAAGTACAATTCTAGCAATTTTTTAATAATAGTTCTTAATGTAACTGCATATTTTTGTGCCACCCTGTAAATCTAATGCTAATCATGCTATATTCTGTGCAAAGCATTCTTTTGTGCATATAAATAACATATTTCAATTTCCAAAAACTTCGTGGAAAGTAATTAAAATTTGATTTATAGAAATCTCTCTCATAGAACGCAATGCTTTGGAATACTTTTGAGTGTCCCTGTACATAAACCGATGGTGGTATTTCCTCCATTTTATACAGAAAACATCCAATAGTGAACTTGAATAACATATTTCAATTTCATTCAGATATGTCTACAGTAAATGTATGGAAATACGGTTTATAGAAATACTTCTCATAGAACACAATGCTTTGAAATGCTTTCGGGTGTCCCTGTACACAAACCAGTAGAGGTATAAAGTCCATTTTCAATAGGGAACGTCCGATAGTGATCTTGAATAACATATATCAGTTTCAAGAAATTCCATAAATATTTACGGGAGTTAGAGCGCGGACGGACAGACGGACAGACAAACCGAAGTCAAACACTTTTCAACCTTGTTGGAAAGTGTTAAAAAGAAAAATCCTTTATAATGCTGAAGTAACATTTTACTTTGGTGCAGAATGAAAAACTTAACGCGCTTTTATACAAAAAACTTATAATATTTTATTGAGAATAGATTTGTATAAATTTCTTCTTTGTTATTCTCTTAATATATAAAAACTACAATATTTACATGAATTTCAAAATTTCGTACCACTTACTAATTTGAAAAAAAAAAAAAAAATCATTGAAATCAGTCAAAACCCAGATTTGGGTTCCCGCTGCTTTCCTGCCCGCAACATGCTGAATCTGGGTTCCTACTGCCTTTGTCTGACAGTGCTTTACACGATATATGCTTTGAAACGTGTTCTTTGCTTTTCCCTGAACTTAAAGGGGAGAAGAAGAAAAATTTCGCAAAATCTCTTTAAAGAGTGTGTTAAACACATATAACCAATCACACAACACAATATCCCCTTCCTGAGATATTTTAGAACAGAATTAATTACACTAAAGGTCGCGGTAACCTGGTCGGTAAGAGCAGCGAGTTCGTGATCGAAAGATTGCGGGTTCGGTCCTCGAGCCGGCCGAAGACCGTCGTGTACGCTATTAGCGACTGGTGCACGGTAAATTACGTCGTGGTTGCAAAGTCCTCCAAGTTCCCATCAAAAAATTATATCTCTGGGGATACCGGAACATGGGTTTAACTCGCTCTGATCCGGATCAAAATTAGAGTTGTTTGGCTGGTGCTGCCATCTTTCACCAGCTTCTGGAGCTAAAAGTCGTACTTCCTCCCTATGAGACGCTCCTAAATAACGGAAGACGCGCCCATCATGCCTTAAAAATCCGGTTAGTTTTCACTACCGGGGCTTGGAATTTCCGAGCCCCGGAAATTCCAAGCCCCGGTAGTGAAAACTAACCGGATTAACCAACAACAACTTAACCAACAACAACAAGCGTATGTTGTTGTTGTTGCATAAGACAACAACAACATTAATTACACTAAGAAACGCTTTTTTGACCCTCCCCCAGCCAAAGTAGGGGAAGGAGGAAATTAAAAAAAAAAAAAAAAAAAAAAAAAAAAAAAAACTGTGTTAGCCACACTTAAACTACTCACATACTAAAAAAATTACCTTCCTGAAATAATTTAGAACACAGTTACTGTTGGAAAATTGTTTTTTTTTATCCCCCTGATCACAAAAGAGGGAAGGGGGGAGGGGTCCCTTCTAGCCCGTGTTGGGTAAACATAACATCCACACACACCCAAAAAAATCTTCCTTAGATAATTTGGCACAGAATTACGCTTGGATACGTGTTTTTGCCCCCCAAGGCGAAAGGAGTTTTGCAAAACCGCTTTATAGCGCATTATAGGCACATATAATGCACAAAAAAATCGTCTTTCTCAGATAATTTAGAAGAGTTACAATTGGAAACGTTTTTTGCCCCCCGACCCCAAAGGGGAAAGGGTGGCATTTTGGAAAATCCCTTTTATAGCACGTATTAGGTCCCCATATTAAAAAACTGTCCTCCTAAAATAAACAGAGATACGCTTGGAAAAGTGTTTCCACCCCCTCCCATCCGGGTGAATATCGCAAAATCCTGCAACAGTTGGTGTTTGATGCAAATAACCAACCCGCACACCAAATTCGTGAATGAAACTCCCATAGATTACTCAGGACAAATTTAACTCTCGAATTTCCACTCGTAAATTCACCCCTTCCAAAATCAAAAATCGCAAAACCCTCAAAATATGCTTCTAGAAATATACCCTACTCTAGAAGATGCACAGCCATTTTTAACTTCTATGGGACATTTTGGTAGAGTTCTACTGGCAAATCCGGATTTTGCGAAATCCTCCCCCCCCCCCCATTAAAATAGAACATACGAAAATCAACAATTTTTTTTCTTCTTTTTTTGCACTTAAATTCAGTCTCCCCACATACAAATTTTTTTCACCGTGAAGTAATTGGGAACCTAGTTATGCTTGCAAACGTGTTTTTTACCGCCCGTCGCCCCCCCCCCCCTTAAAGGGGAAAATTTTCAAAATCCCGCCGTAGTGGGTATTAGGACTCTAGAACCAATTTTCACTCAGAAAATCGTGATCCAGTCCCACACAGTATCGCCACGGTAATATTGACTCAGTAGGTGGATGTACTCTTATTTGTATAAGTGAAAAGTTAGGCTAAATCTCCCCCCCCCCCTTCGGCACCGAATTTCTAAAATTCCTGAAATTGGTTTTAGGTATTTTGTTTTATTTTAAAGCAGAAATATTACGTTTGAATTATGTAGGGTTATGTGAAATCACGTTTCCCCCCCCCTCTCCCTTTGAGGGCCGAATTTCTAAAATTCCAGAAATTGGTTTTTTAGGTGTTTGTGATAATTAAATGCAAAAATCGATATATATATATATATTTAAGACATGAAGAGTTATGTGAAATCGCGTTTTGACCCTGTGAAATCGCGTCTTACCTCCCTCCCCCATCCGCTCGGCCTAGGGTAGAAATTCTAATATTTCAGAAATTGGTTTTTAATCATTTTTGTTATTTTTTAAAGCAAAAATCTTACGTATATATATCTCTTATTTTTGTTTGAAATATGAAGGGTTATGTGAAATCACTTTTTTCTCCTACACCCCCCCCCCTTCCCCGCCCCATAGGAGATCGAATATCAAAAATTCCAGAAATTTGTCTTTCGTTATATTTTAAGGTAAAATTTTTACGGATATCTGTCTTTTATGTGAGATATGAAGCATTTTGTGAAATCTCGTTAACCCCCCCCTCCTCCCCCCCGTTATCCCTTGGGTGGAGAATTTTGTAAAATCGCTTTTTAGTGGGTTTTCTATGTCTCAGAATGAATGCTTGCACCAAGTTCCATCCTTCTAGATGCAGGGGTTTGGGCTGGGCGATGATGAATCACTCACTCGCTCGTTCAGTCAGGACGACAAACGATTTTATACACATATATAGGAAAACCCCTCTTAACTATTATTTTTCTTCGCTTTAATATTAAAAGTATGAGATACGTCGTCATTCAACAGAAAGTAGAATAATTTTAATAGAACATAATGATCAGCTGAATATCCCTCAATTTTTAGTTAGACTTACGAAAAGAAAGTATTAAAAATACAGTTGAACCTCGTTAAAGTGAATCTCAAGGGTAATAAAAAACTTGTTCATGTTATCAGCAGTTCATGCTATCAGTAACTAATTTTCATATAAATAAACTAATCTTTATTTTGACGGGGACTGTAGAAACAGTTCATGTTAAAAGTAATTCACGTTAACGAGGTTCGACTGTATAAGGAAACGATGACTTAGTAAGGGCAATATTCAGTTACAAATAAATTTAACTGTACAGATTTTTCTCGTTCTTGAATCATACGGCCAGCATGAGGAGATGGAAAGTTAAAGATTTCAAATTCAACCAACTGATTTAAAATATTTTACAGTATACTTATTTTGCAAATACAAATCTCTCTATAATTTAGGAATTTGTTTTTTGATCCAAAAGATACACCTCCTTAAGAACGATTTATTACAGTAAAGAAAGAAAAAAATTTTTAAAAATCAGGTTTTTTTTTTTTGATAGAAACAATAACACTGGAAGAAGAACAAAGCTGCGAAATTTAAGTTTGTTGAAAATGAAAATAATTGTTAAGGTTTTAAAATTAACTTTTAAAGGTTTCGTTAGCTCGGTATTAGAGAAAAATATTCGAATACTGCATTCTGAATTTTAGATTGGTTTTTCAACATTCAAAATACTTGCATACATAAAAAGTTTATAAAATTATATATATTAAATGTTATAGCGAGAACTAATTTTTTAAATTGGACATTTTAGATAAACAATTGGTAAATTATCTGTAAAGTAAATTTAATATAGCATTTACTAAGGCAAATTGTACATAACAATATCATATAAAGTTCTCTGAAAACTGTCTTCTAGTAGATGAAAAACACTAGAAAATAAAAGATTTACAACAACTTAATTTAAACTTGCTTATGCAGATAAGTGAAGTACGTGTTGTCTTTTGAAATCGATTCGATTTGCATGGTAACATATACTAGCCATCACTGAAAAGTTTATCACTGTTAATTTTTAATATGATAAATAAAATAATGGACACTTACAGATATTCATTTTTCTTTAATGGGCTTGGTTCATGGATTTTCTTAGGCTTCATTACAATAAAATGTTACACAGTAACACGCTGAATTTTTTAGCAGTCTGAAAACAAAAATTTAATCAAAGTTGGTTAGTTGACTGATTAATCATTTCACGCGGAGGCTGTTGCATTGAGGTTGAGTGAGTATAAAGATTCACTAGAGCTACGCAATGAACCATTGGTATACTGACCAAACGTCCCCCTTTTCTGGGGACAAATGGGGACGCACTTTTTTTTGAAGGCATTTTCTAAGTTTTAAAAATTGTAGAAACTAAATTATTAATCAATAACACTTTATTTTTAGTCCTTATTTATTAGAAATGAAAAAATGCATCCATAATTTGATAATTGTAGCAATTTTTAATGCTTCTCTATTATAAAGGTACTTTGATCTGGTCAGCCTAGCTACAGGGTCTAGAATAAATAGTGTGAAAATCACCTATAACCGTGATGTTAAAATAATGCTACAAAAATTAAGCTTACCCAGATGTCGCTGTCATCGAAGCTTTTGCTCAAATCGAAGACCTGATTGGCTTTTCCCAGTTTCGCCAGTTTAATCACGTGATCTAAGCACATAATTAACCAATAGGGAGTCTCGGTTTTGATGTCGTGACCCTAACTTCGATTACAATGACATCTGGTGACAAGCTTATTTTTTTAGTACAATTTTATTAGGTGCTTTCCACACTGTTTATTCTAGACGCTGTAGCCTAGCCTAACCATTGGTGACTGACCTATTGCTTTTAGAATATAGGTACTGAGACTAGGCTACAGGACCGAGAATGCGCTAATGATCGAATGCTTAAAATACTGCTAAAAAATTTTAAGCTTTCCAGATGGCGCTGCGATCGAATTTTTTTTTTTTTTTTTTTTGCTCAAATCGAAGAGCTGATTGGCTTTCCCGAGTTTCGTCTGCTCAATCACGTGAGCTAAGCAGATAATTAACCAATAAGGAGTCTCGGTTTTGATTTCTTGACACTAGCTTCGAATACAGTGACATCTGGTGAAAGGCTTAATTTTTTTAGTTCAATTTTATTTGGCGCTTTCCACACTGTTTATTCTAGAGACGCTGTAACTAGGTTGGCCAGATCTGAGTACCTTTATAATAGAGAAGCATTAAAAATTGCTACAATTACCTAAATACGGATGTATTTTTCCATTCTTGATAAATAAAGACTAAAATTAAAATATTAATGATAGTTAATTTACTTTCTACAGTTTTTTAAAACTTAGAAAAAATGCCTTCAAAATAAAGGCTATCCCCAGAAAATGGGACATTTGTCAGATTAACTAAGACTGTTGTTTTAATTATGCTTTCACATTTTTATTAATTCATATGTTCCCATCTAAATGCTTCTGAGGGTCACCGAAGCACGGGAGCCATCCCCTCTGTGGCTATGGCATGTCTCCGGATTACACTTAGGGGTGATTCCATCGAGCAGATATACTAGTACAGTACGGATTCCCTAGAGTGGCTATGGAGAAAAATTCCCGGAACATCACTGCGGTTCTTGCGCCTTATTTTGGCGATAATCGCTTTCTTGGCAACTGGTTCTTGGGTTCTTGGGATTTTGCATATTTTAAATGGTTTGTTCCTCTTACCACCACAACTCCAAAGAAAAGTCAAACAGGACAGCTTTCAGTCGATAACAAGGATTAGATGACTTGTTTTTCATTTCAGTTAGTGTAGGTTGTGGTTTGGGTTTAATTTATCCCCAATCGAAATATAAAACAGCGATGGAGGAAACTTGCTTTGGTGGAATTGGAATGTCAGTTTACCGGTTGAAAAATCGGTGTGGCGAATGAAATGATGGAATGGTGGGGAATGGTGGGGATGTGATCTTCGGAAGCAAAAATGTTACTAGTCCGGGGTCTACTCTAATATCTCGAAGATGGGTGAGTCCCAGACCATCTCCAATCGTCCATAGTATAGCACTAGTGCGACGTAAAACCAACTCCGCCTCCTCGTTGTTGAAATCGCTCCAAACCGCTGAATAGTTACCTATTTGCGCAGTACTAGTGCGACGTTAAATCCAACCTACCTACTTACCAAACCACTGAATATTGGTGAGCGGCCTCCTTCCGTCTTTTAATCCTTTAAACCTCAACCGTATTTAGATCACACATTACTATACAGATAGAACAGTGAAGCTAAAATGCGAACAGGGGCGATAGTAACACTGCTAGAGCCAACGGAGAGGAACTAAGAACTTTACATGGGTGTACATGAATAGTATTTTTGATTAAAAATATTTTTTCTATTTCGTGAGTAGTTAGTAGCAGGTTAATACGTAAAGCTGTTCTATTTCTTCACTTTCTATTATTCTTGAATTCACAAAATCATATTGAAAACATTCAGAGTTATCCTTCTAAGAAATAAAATTAATTTTTATAAAGTTTTAAAATATACTTTGTCGAGCACATTCGTATAACAAGAACAAATAAAAATTACAAAATGTAATTTTGAAATAGCAGTGTGACCTCCTTAAATATTTCACATTGCTTGGTTTGAAAAATACAAAATTCTTTAAAAGGAAGCAATACTTTTAATTCATTTATATTTTCAAAACTTATTTGCTTAATACTTAGTATTTGCTTTTTAAAATAAATTACTTTTGGCAATCAAGTTTGTTGTTGTTTATTGATAACATATACATCAGATTTGTATGCTTGACTCGTAATCCGCTTCTAAATCTTCGTCAGATAATTCCAGAAAGCACATGACAGAATTACAATATGAAGAAATGGCAAAACACCCAAGGCCAGCGCGGGAATCGAACCCACTCTCCTACCCTCGAAGGCGATTAGCAGTGTGGTGCCATAACCACTCGGCCACGGAGGGCCCACAATCAAGTTTGTAAACAACAACAAAGGGGTACATACAAATGGAACACTTCCAGTTTCAAAGCCGTTTGCAAGCGTTCCAAATGTATGACTGCAGTCATCAGCAAAAGTATCCGAGCACTAGCAAAAATTCCTATGTGAAAAGAGCACACTTAACACTGTTTTGCTAAATAAATCCTTGTCGAATCATGTTCTTAGAATGACTAAGAACAGGATTCGACAAGGATTTACTTAACAAAACGGCATTAAGAGTACTTTTTTTACATAGGAATTTTCGCAAATGCTCGGATTCTTTTGCTGCCGACTGTATTTGCAAAAAACTTGCAAAATTTACGTCATTAAAATTGCAAGTGTTCCGTTTGTATGTAACCCAAAGACGTTATTAATTTAATAACAAAGTAGTCAAAAGAAAACATAGATACAATAAAAATTAAACGCGCAATTGCGTAAACTGTTTGAGCTCATCAACGAGATATTAGAGCAGACCCCGTACTATACTCGGGGAACGCAAAACTTGAGAGCATTGTAAAGGCTACAGGGACCTTTTTACGCACTTGGCGCTAAATGGGTTGCGATATCGGGCGATTTAGCGATGATTTGGGAAAGTTTTTTTTTTTTTCTTTCGATTAAAGTAAAAATATTTTTTCAGAGTATATTTTTTAGTTTCTTTAGAAATGAATTTACACTAAATTCATTACTTACAATTTATTGTAAATCCATATTACTGCAAATTGAGTAATATACTAAATTTTACCTTGAGAGAGAAAGAAACAACAAAAAGGTTAATAGTTAAATATTTTGAAAAAGGAAAAAATTATATTAAATATTATCTGTATGTATATTTTTTGTCTTTGTTTTCTTTAAAGAGAAACTGATTATTATTATTATTATTATTATTATTATTTTTTTTTTTTAATAATTTTAAAATATACTTTTAAAATATTTCGAATATATTTTGGCAGAAATATTATTTTATCATAAGATTTAAACTGTGATTTTTAAATGGCAGTATCTTCTGAGGAGAAAATGAACAAAAAGTTCTAAATGAACAAAACGTAACAGATTTTCAATTTGCATTATTATTTACCGGTTAATGAGTAAATGTTAAAAGCAGTAAAAAAAAATGAGAAAGTGGAAATAGTTTAATGCTTTTATGAAAAAATAAAAAAAATATTAATTTAAAATAAATAAATAAATAAATAAATATAGTGAATTTTCATATGCAGAAGGTAATCTCTGTTTACAATTTGTTTATACATTCATTTTGTCTGTTTCCCGATTTTTTATGCTAAATGTGAATATGAGAATTTTTATATTCATTTCTGAATAAAATTAAGAAACTCACAATTTATGTGAAAGGGAAGCGAATTTTAATTTATTTGTAAATATGATTTTTCTTGATGTCTTTATTTAATACTGATAAACACACACCTTTGCGATTGCTATTTTTAAAAACTTAGTTGAAACATTTATTTTCATAGCATTTTTAGGAGGTTGGATTGAGATTTTTATAGATGAGAAAGAGGAAAATGTTACGTTATTCGATTCTTTGGAATATGAATGAAAACATGGCATTTCACGCATTTTTCAATTTATTTTGATAGATTGAATGGATAAGCATGCCTTGATATTAATGTGATATTAAATTTAAAAGCAATCTTAAAATTTTCAGAAACAATGTTTCCAAACTTTTTTTGAGGACTATTTCTTTTCGACAGCATAGACTAAATAAAAACGATTTATCTTTTTATTTTGTGATTTTGTTTTCCCTTTGGCACGGTTAAAAAATTTTAAAGGTAAAATTGAGAGATAATGTTCGATAGAAATTTTCAGAAATTTATATAGTAACCGTTTCAAAGGGCTACAATTTATAAACAAAGTTAAGAATCCCCTCCCATTTTTTAAAGGATATTTGTATATTTAAATCGAAAAATAACTATTGTAGTAAATTATGTAGTGCAATTGCAGAAAATGAGTCAAAATTCCGTCATACTTGATACTGAAAAACTTAGCAATTGAATGAATACCAATTTTGTAGCCATTTGGAATTATTTTAGATATCTGAAAATAAAAGTTTTTGACTTTTGTGTAGCTTTTGGAAGAATTTCGAGGCATTTTTATGAATATAGGAGGCTTTTGGCTCTAAATTCAAATCTCTAAAAGATAGATTTATAAGGACGAGAGAACTATTTCTTTCAAAGAGCCAATAATAATAATAATAATAATAATAATAATAATAATTGTGTCGTTAAAATTTTGCGTTAGACTACCTTGATTAAAGCAGGCAGTGTCAGGAGCACAGTTTCATGCATACACAATAAATAAATAGGCCACTTTCACAAAATTATACTATGTGTAGGACAGAATTTAAATTTCATTTGAATTCACTTGACCACTATCAGCCTTTATTTATTTATTTATTTATTTATAATTTAATTTATTATTTTTGTTAAATAATATAGTTTTTATTCACTTGGTGAAATTATTTTCCAACTAAATCCACAGAATTATAAGTAATAATTCTATTCAATGTAAGCTTTTTCTAATAAAAAAATTTTATAATGATATCTGTAAAAGTAAATATTTTAAACTGCAGTATAGAAAATCCTACATAATTGCTCTACATATCTTTAAAATTTTGTAATTCCTCTCCAAGGTATCGATCAATTTGATATAAAGTCTCAAACAGTATTTATTTCCCAATTAAATTTCTTTAAGTAAATATCCATTAAAATAAAATTTGTTTTACAATGTAATGCTTGGAAATTATGTAATTTCGGCTTTAAATAATTGATCTGTCTCTCATTTATATATATATTTTACATATATAAGTCTGATATATATATATATGATAATTATTATTATTATTATTAAAGATAAGTATGTTTTTCTTTTATTGTTTTGTTCCAGAAAAAAAAAAAAAAAAAAAAAAAAAAAAAAAAAAAGTAAAATCTTTAGTATATAGTACATAGTATAAATTAATGTAAACGCTATTAGTTGTTTGTATTGGAAATAAAAATATTTTATGTAACAATGCGTAAGCGAATTGAAATTATATTATCAATGTAATAATAATAACGAAAAAGTATTTGTCGAAAAATATTTTTCCTTATTCCTGTTAGTTTGAATATTTCATTGACATATTTGGTGTGAATCTGGTGTGAAAATTTCCCAAAAGTTCAAATCCGTCAAAATTTTTACTCTATTTTTAATAGTTGTGAAATTAAAGAAACGGACTGTGCATTAATTATCTTCAAATTTTCGAAAATAAACTAATCTATTAGCCCCACCAAACTGTTTCGCACTCACAATAGGGGTTAAAAGGTTGCTTCCGGTATTCCCTCTTCCGCCAATATTTCGCCAACAGACTTGATATACAATACATTGATATAAAATTTATGCTTATCTATTACAAAAAATTCCATGTGTTAACATAAATATGTTTAGTTTAAATAGTTAATCATTTTTCAGTTTACAAGAATAAAAAAAAAATCGAGAAAAAGTTTAATACACTTAAATATAGTAAAGAACTATTTTCTTTCGCGGATGTGCAATTTCTACAGGCTTATACACACTGTCAAGTTATCCTTTCCCCGAGTATAGTAACCTTTTTGCTTTCGAGCATCACATCCCCACCATACCACCAATTCATTCGCCCAACCGACATTCCACTTCCACCAAGGCAAGTTTCCTCCACCTTTATTATCGCCGTTTTATATTTCGATTGGGGATAAATTAAACACAAACCACTACCTACACTAGCTGAAATAAAAAGCAAGTAATCTAATCCTTTTTATTGATTGAAAGCTGTTCTGTTTGACTTTTCTTTGGAGTTTCGGTGGTAAGAAGGACAAACCATTTAAAACATACAAAATCCCAAGAACCAGATAATCTTTGTGTAGGATCAAAATTGCGATGGTATATCTCCGGACCACCTCTAGGGGTGAGTCCCATACCGTCGCCAATTGCCCACTGCGCAGCACTAGTGCGACGTAAAGCCCAACCAACCAACACAAGAACCTGTTGCCAAGAAAGCGATTATCACTAGGCTACAGCGACTAGAATAAACAGTGTGGAAAGCAGCGAATAAAATTGTACTAAAAAAATTAAGCCTGTCACCAGATGTCATTGTAATCGAAGCTAGTGTCACGACAACAAAACCGAGACTCCCTATTGGTTAATTATATGCTTAGATCACTTGATTAAACTGAAAAAACTGGGAAAAGCCAACGAGGTCTTAGATTTGAGCAATAGCTCGATCACAGCGACATCTGGGCAAACTTAATTTTTGTAGCATCATTTTAACATCACGGTTATAGGCGATTGCCACACTGTTTATTCTAGACGCTATAACTAGGCTGACCAGATCAAAGTATCTTTATAATAGAGAAGCATTAAAAATTGCTACAATTATCAAATTATGGATGTATTTTTTCATTCCTAATAAATAAGGACTAAAAATACAGTGCTATTGATTAATAATTTAGTTTCTACAATTTTTTAAAACTTAGAAAAATGCCTTTAAAAAAAAGGGCGTCAACATTTGTCCCAGAAAATGGGGACGTTTGGTCAGTATATTATCACCAAAAGAAGGGTTCCGTGGAGGATCAAAATTGTGATGGCATGTCTCCGGACCGTCGCCAATTGCCCAACTGCGCAGCACTAGTGCGACGTAAAACCCAACCATCCATCCATCCAAAAGAAGGTGCAAAAACCGCAGTGATGTTCCGGGTTGGTTGGGTTTTACGTCGCACTATTGCTGCGCAATGGGGAATGGACTTTATCCGCGTTACGTAATAAACCCTTGACAGGTGACTACTACAGGGAAAAATGCAGAATTATAATGTTTACATTTGTGTTGTATGAGGTAATGTTTGCGTTCTACAGTCAGCACCAAAAATATCCGAGCACTAGCAAAAATTTCTGTAGAGCAGAGAATATACTTAATAATGTTTTGCTGAGAAAAAAAGAGTACACTTAATAATGTTTTATTAAATAAATCCTTGTCGAATCATATTCTTAGACTGCCTAAGAACAGGATTCGACAAGGATTTATTTAACAAAACTGTATTAAGTGCACTTTTTTTATCTAGGAATTTTTGCTAGTGTTCGGATATTTTTGTTGCCAACTGTATAGCGAAATATTTGTATCCTAGAGGGAAATTCAGAGGGAAATAATCGAGAATCACAAGTCACATGTTGGATACAGTCGGCTGCAAAATTATTCGAGCACTAGCCAATAATTCCTATATTAAAAAAGTACACTTAAGACTGTTTTGTTAAATAAATCCTTGTCGAATCATGTTCTTAGACTGACTAAGAACATGACTCGACAAGGATTTATTTAACAAAGCAGTATTAAGTGTATTTTTTTTAGACAGGGATTATTGCTAGTGCTCGAATAATTTTGCAGCCGACTGTATGATTTAGCCTTGAACCCAAGAAAACGGATAGTGTCCATTGGAGATGGTCTGGGACTCCCCCACTAAAGGTGGCCCTGAGACATGCCATCACAATTTTGATCCTACACGGAGAGGATGGATCCCCTGCTTTGGTAACCCTCACAGGTATAATTTCCCAGGAATTTTCCTCCATAGCCAGTATAGGGAATCCGTACTCTCTGCTCGATGGTAGAGCTCGAGAAACTTACAGCCGTTTCCCGCAGGGTCACTGTAGTCGCATTTTGGTTACCATTGAGTATACGGAAGTGTCCTACCTGTATAGTATCTGTGATTTAGATAAACCCCACATTATTATTATAGCTACTAAGACTGTTGTTTTAATTGATCTCTCATAATTAGATAAATCACACTTTATTATTATTCATATTCTAATGTTGTAATTCAGCAGTGGACTAGTTGAATAACCTCAGTCTCTAATATAACATCCCGGAAGCATATTTGCAGAACATACATTGTTCTGAAACCACCTTGGCAATATTTTCTTTTGGCAGGATCGCGCCATGGTGTCTCGAGAATGGCAACACAGTTGACCTCAAAGCATACAGTCGGCAGCAAAAGTATCCGAGCACTAGCCAATAATTCCGATGTAAAAAAGTACACTTAATACTGTTTTGTTAAATAAATCCTCGTCGAATCATGTTCTTAAACTGACTAAGAACATGGCTCGACAAGGATTTATTTAACAAAGCAGTATTAAGTGTACTTTTTTTAGACACAGATTATTGCTAGTGCTCGGAAACTTTTGCTGTCGACTGTAGAAGATGGGCGTGTTCAGTTAAAAGATGTTAATTTGCTAGACAGATGCATTATTGTTAAAACAGATGACGATTCTTCAGAAATTTAAAGAAATTAAAAAAAAGAAGAAGAAGTTCTTTATTTATACACATAGACAAATTGATTACTTTTTGTTTAAAAAATGAATTTATTACTATTGGTCGTATTCATCATTAACCTCAACTCCCGGTTCAACGCAAAATCTTGAAAAGCGTCTAAAGGCAGGGAACAGCTTTCCATCAAAATTTGCACCCTCTTTCTTCCATCTAACATCGAGGATTTCATTTAATCTTTGATTTTGATTGGTTATTTTCACTTAAAAAATCTTAAAATAACTATACCGCTAGATGGCAGAAACAACACGGCAAAATTTGACGAAAATTTTTACCCCGCCTTTATACGCTTTTCAAATTTTCATGCTCAACCAGGAGTTAAAGTTATTGGTGAATAACAGCCTAAATCGTCTATAAAAATGGATTTATTACTGCATATACAGTGAATCAAAAAAAAAGTTGGACAACAAAATGAATCCATTTTGTTGCTCAATATTTTTAAAGCAAGTTATGCTTTTAAAATGAAACTTTTTTTTTTTTTTTTTTAAAAAAAAAAAGGTAATTTCTTCTAAGATTGAGATGGATTTATTGTACTTCAATAAAATAATATATTTAATTTTAAAATAATTTTAAACAGAAATTTTGAGGTTTTCACAGCCAAAAAAAAAAAAACTGTGACATTTATTTTATCTGCACTGTACACTGCTTCATGCAAATTTTATGCAAATTTTGAGGAAGAAGATGTATTTTTTTGGCACGAGTCCAAGTCAAAGCTTTAAGCTGGAGATATTTAAATTTATTTCGTTTGTTTTAAATTTTCGAAATGGAGAAAAAACAAACTTCTCTAGATATGAAGAATTTAATTGTGAAGCTATGGAAAGAAAAGAAAAGTATAAGAGATATTGCAGAAATTGTGAAAAAGCCTCGTTCAACAGTGCATTTCATAATTAATAGGTACAAAAGATATGGACTTTTGCAAAGACCTAATACAAGTGGCCGGCCCAAAAAGATTTCTTCACCTCAAACAGAAAGACGGATATTGAGATTTGGGAAATAGAATCCTAAAATTTCTGCAGTAAAGATAGCAAGAGAGTTGAGGAGGAATCTGTTAATGTGCATCCACAGACTTTTTTATTTATTTATTTATTTATTTTTTATTATTATTATTTTTTTTTTTTTTGAAAACCTTAAGATTTCTGGAAATCTGTTATTTTTACTGACGAGTCAACATTTAATTTGTTTGGATCCGAAGCCGCCACTTTGTATAGAGAAAAAAAGGAACAGCACTAAAATCCGCAAATATAAAAGAAACTTAAACATGGTGGAGGTAGCATTATGATATGGGGTGCGATGGTAGTTAGCGGTGTTGGAAATTCAGTGTTTATCGAAGATACAATGGACAGAGTGGTATATATTTTAAAACAGAATTTAGCAGACACAGCTGCAGAATTGAATTTAAATAGAAACTATTCTTTTGTTCCAGACAATGATCCTAAGCATAACGCTCGTATTGTAAGAGAATGGTTATTATACAGTGTACAAAAAGTACTGCCCCACACTGTAAAAAATATGTCCTATTTGCTGCTAGAAATTCTCTGTAATTTGAGAAAATACGCGTAATTTACGAAAAAATTATGTTTTCAGAACTTATTTTCTCAAATTACAGAGAATTTCTGACAGCAAATAGGACATATTTTTTATAGTGATTCTCCACAAAGAACATGGTAGTTCGGGCGGTTGAGCGCTGCCCTCTGGATCCCCAGGATCGAATCCCGGTGCGGCCATGCATGTTTGTGATTTCCTACGTCTACAAGATATTGGGCATTTGTTTCTGTGAATTGTTGTAATATGGATGAAACGAGACAAGTCATTGTAACTATAGGTCTCAAAGCTGTCAAATGAATACCAAATACCAAATGAACTAATATCCTTCCTTTTACAATGTATGAAAAAATAGAAAATAACTCTGCAATTTTGGCAGAGATTTAATCTTTCATTTGAGAACTTATTTTTCCACAAATAAAAAGAAAAGGGAAATTTAAATATAAGGAAAAAAAAAACCTTACCTTTTTTTTTTTTTTTTTTTTTTTTAACTACATTCAAAACAACTTTACATTCTAAAGCAAATTGTTTTAAGTATATTTTGGTAATGATGATGGTGAAGGACAAAATTTATTACCCAAAAGTTCTAGGCCAATGTGGTGTCCCTCCGGTGGGTGTCTTTTAAAGGGCCCTAACCCGTGTTCATGCAAATTTCGGAGAAAACTACGGAAAACTCCAAAAGACTAGGCCAACGAACGTGCTGTGGGTTCGAACCCTACACCTTCTGTCTCTATCAACATTGAGAGCAGAACATCTCGGTATGGGTTACTTCGTATGAAGAAAAAAAAATCCCGTTTCCTTTTTAACACTTTCCAACAAAGTTGAAAAGGGTTTGTCTGTCTATCCGTCCGTCTGTCTGTCTGTCCGCGCTCTAACTCCCATAAATATTCATGGAATTTCTTGAAACTGATATAGGTTATTTAAATTCACTATTGGATGTTCCCTATTGAAAATGGAGTGAATAGGGAAGACTACTGGTTTGTGTTCAGGGACACCCGAAAATATTCCAAACCATTGTGTTCTATGAGAGGTATTTCTATAAACCATATTTTAATAACTTTACTTTGCACAAATCTTAATAAAATTGAAATATGTTATTCAAGTTCACTATCGAATGTTTCCCTTTGAAAATGGAGTAAATATTCAAATGTTTGTGTACAGGGACATCCGAAAGTATTTCAAAGTATTGCGTTCTATGAGAGGTATTTCTATAAACCAAATTATGTTATAATAACTTTACTTTGAACAAATCTTAATGAAATTAAAATATGTTATTCATATGCACAATAGAATTCTTTTGATTAGTATTAAGATTTACAGGGGCACACAAAAATATTAGTTACATTAAAGGATAATATGGGATATTTGCTGGAATTGCATTTTCGTTTACATGAAGCGATTTTAACACTTTTTTTTAAAACATAATTTTTAAGTGTAATATGTTTTGAATTTGTATATCTGTCTGTCCATCTGTCCATCTGCTCGCCCTCCAACGTCCGTAAATTTTTTCAGAACCTTTAAAAAATGATGTATGCTATTCAAGTTTACTATGGAATGTTTCCTATTTAAATTCGCATTAACAGATCCTGTATAACTGGTTTGTGTACAGGGACATTCAAAAAATTCCAATGCATTGCGCTTTAGGGCAGACATTTAAATAAATCACATTTAAATAGCTTTCTACTGTATTTTATAAGATATGATATGGTTAACCTTCAGATGTACAGGGCTACACTATAATATTCAGATACTTTAAGGGCTGCAATTAGAGTCTCAGAGCTGACCCTTTTTTTTTTTTTGTGTGTGTGTGTGTTAAGCATTTTTAACACTTTCCAACCATGTTTAAGAGTGATTGTGAATCCATTTCGTCTATCTGTTTGTTTTTCTGTCTTTCTGTCTGTCTTTTATGTAATAACGTAGTCAAAGAACATTGAAAATTATATGATACAACAAATATTGTATAACTTTGCGCATTGATTATTAACAGTTGGAAAGCGTTAATAATCAATGTGCAACGCATGATTTTTCGCTCTTGTTTAATAAGAAATGCGTGCTTTATTTATTTATTTTTCCTTTGTTCAAACTTTTTTAGCAATTTAGATTATTTTTTTTAGCGAATACTTTTAATAAATTGTTGAGATAAATATCGATATTTTCAAAATAACAATATAATTGAGAAGAAAAAAAAAATCCTCTCAAAAAATAGAAGCTCGAAGAATGTGACATCGTACGGAGGGGGAGTAGTAAGTAGTTCATTCCAATGTGACAGCCTGTGATATGGAGGAGGAAACGATCTAAAAAACTCTAAAATTGCGTGACGTGATATATGCACGTGAAGTTAACTGTTCATTGTTGTTCACCCATCTTTAATTTTTTTTATTTCTTTTGATTCTATAAGTCTGTGTCTAAGATAGATGAAGGCGCTATGACCAGGGTAGATGAATCTTCAATTTGGTAGACAAATCTTGAAATACCAGAAGGTCAAAAAAAAAAAAAAAAAAATTGACTGACATACCCTGAAAATCCCTCCGAAAACTGTGATAGTCCCACTCAGGTAAATATCCACCCCCCCCCCCTCCCCCCACTCATCTTGCTAAAATACCATCATGAGACATAACTTGTTATTATATTTTAAAATATTTTTACTAGTAATATACATACTTTTTTATCTTTCTATAGAACACCTAAAGTTTCATTTTAAGAAAATGTATGTATGTTAATAATAGAAGATCTACCAGAAAAATAAATTAACAAACATTTTAAAATATCATTTCAGGGAGATGGGAAATTGTTATTTATTATTATCAATATTTTTTTAAGAAACTTCTATTGCATCAGGTGAAGTGTAGGCCAAAGCTTTTCCCTCTTTCAAATTTTAATGAAACATAAGACTGCATTAACTATCGAGATTCATTTTTTATTAAATAGTCCCACTAGTGGCTGAAAGGTTCTGCTCTCAAAGCTAGGTAGATAGAAGGAAGATCCTCAAAGTAGAGGGAAGATGCCGTGTTCGAAACCAGGTTGCTCTCGTCGGTCCAGTCTTTCGAACTTTTTCATAATTTTCTCCGAAATTTGTGTGAATACGGACTAGAAATCCTCAAAAAGATCCGCTGCGGAGGGTATTCTACCCAGGTGTCGAACCCTCACGTAGTCAACGGCCTTGTTCCCGACATTATTACATCCCATTTTAATGTTTCATTGATCTGATTGAAGTGTTTTACAAAAGAATGGATTCCCAACTTAAAAAAAAAAAAAAAAAAAAAAAAATGCAGAAAAACTATAAAAAAGAAAAAAGAAAAAACTGCACAAAAACACAGATAATCTGAAGATATTTGAAACAATAAAAAGTTAAGGGAAAATAAAATTATCTGTAAATTTTCTGTTTCCAAACTGCAGTTATTCTGCAGATTTTATGATTTTTATTCCAAATATTTTCAGATTATCGGATTTTTTTTTTTTTTTTTTTTTTTTTTTTTTTAATATACAGTCGGCAGCAAATGTATCCGAGCATTAGCAAAAATTTCTATATAAAAAAAGTGCACTTAATACAGTTTTGTTAAATAAATCCTTGTCGAATCCTGTTCTTAGTCAGACCAAGAACATGATTCGACAAGGATATATTTAATAAAACAGTATTAAGTGTGCTTTCTTTATATAGGAATTTTTGCTAGTGCTCAGATATTTTTGCTGCCGACTGTATATATATATATATATATATAGTTTTTTCCGCAGATTTTTTTTTTTTTTTTTTTTTTTTTTTTTTTTTAACTGGGTTTATGATGATAAACAATTTTCTTGGGGCATGCAAGCATACACGCAGGAATTACTACTTGCGTTTTTACAGTGTATTATGTCTAAATAAGCTAAAGCTATAGGGTACAGTCGGTAACAAAAGTATCCGAACATTAACAAAAATTCCTATATAAAAAAAGTAGAGTTAATACTGTTTTGTTAAATAAATCCTTGTCGAAACATGTTCTTAGACTGACTAAGTACTAAGAACATGATTCCACAAGGATTTATTTAACAAAACAGTATTAACTCTACTTCTTTGTATAGGAATTTTTGCTAGTGTTTGCATACTTTTGTTACCAATTGTAGGTTATTCAAATGGATAGCACATATATGAGAGGTGATATCATAAAGAGTCAAAATTTATGTTTTAAATTTAACGGCAAATTTTAAAACACATCTCATTATAAGGAATGTGATCCTTAACGACATATCTCTGTATTATACTACTGTTTATTTATTTATTTATTTCAATGCACGATAAATGTTCCTTATCAGTCCACTTTTTGTTTGTTTTTTTCTCTATTCTTTGAAATTTAACTAGCATGTTTACATATCGCACCCTGGCAAGAAAAGTGACGCAACTAGAAAGTGCTGCATTTAAGAAAAAATCAATTTGAAGGATATGGTAAAACCATAGATATAGTAATTTCTATAGATCTATCATCCCCATGTTAACGAACAAAGACATTTTTGATGCCGAAAAAGTTTTTGGCATCAGCCATTAGAGAGTATAAAACTCAGAAATAGTAATAGAATAGAATGTTGATGAATTTTCAAAATGTCGAAATATTGCGTGGATTTCAATTGTTCTAATATATATATGAAAAAAATAAGATAAGTTTTCATAAGTAAATTATATTTGACTAAATTATGAAAAACATAATTTTTATAATCAGTTGCTATGTTATTATTATGGTTTAAATACTGTTCTGGTATTTAATGAAATACTTTTTTTAACGTTTGATATTTTTTAAGATTTTATATTAGTAAGTAATATAGAATTTCCAAAATTCTCTTAAATATAGTTAGCAGCGGCACAGTTAAAGAACGTTAGTTTTAGTATATAAAAAGAGTTTAAATATTAACTAAATAGATAGATAATAGTTTAAAAAAAAAAAGGAAAAAGAAAAGAAAGAATGAATGAATGATGGTAGGAAGGAAAATGGAATTTGTAACCGTATCTGGAGTTTTTCATTCACCTTTAGTACATAAATTCAGAGCCTGATTAAGGCAGGGGCATACGGGGCAGTTGCCCCGGGCCCCCAGATCAGAGGGGGCCCGCAAATCGAATATAAAGTATATTTTACGTTTCCTTCTTTAATGAAGTTTTTTAAAACAAAATATCAGTATTGTGTAAAATCCGTCAGTGTAAAATCCGGCTTAATTGAGCCATCGTAATTACGAAAATTTAGCTGAATTCCGAATTAATGTCAGCAAGGATATGAATTTTTCGCAGCAAGATGAAAAAGTTAACAATCAGAAATAAAATGGACAGAACGATATTTCGTCTGACCATTGCAGGGGGGAAGGGGGGGGGGGATTTATAGCTATTTTAGGTTCTAGTTAATTTTCTTGTTATATATCTATAATGAGGTGAAAAATTCAAATACCTCCATAAAATTCAGTTCTTTATTACTGAAGTAGTGAAGCAGAGGAGGGGGGGGGGAAGAAGATTTTGCCCAAGTATTAAAGCAGAGGGGGGCCCCCAAAGAAGTTTTTGCCCCGAGCCCCAATTAGGCTAAGTCGGGCCCTGCATAAATTATTCATAAATTTTATTTGCTAAATTTTCCGCGTGCATTCACTCGGGGAAAGAGAGCCATTAGAGAGTCTTTCTCTGAGTAAAAAGGAATCACCTTTTCCCCGTCGATGATCAATCTTTGTCTTACTACTATATCTATGGGTAAAACATTAATTAACCTGCAATAAAACGACACAATTGCATGTCAGGTGGATAAATTGCTCCCCCCCCCCCCGATATAGGTGTGATACACTAACTTTCTATAAATGGCCGGACACTTTCGATTTCAGACGTTTTTTGAAATATCTCAAAAAGTACTAGACGAATCATTTTGAAATTTCAGGCGCGGGAAGAAAATGTTACACCTCACATATTTCAGTGCAAGTTTTAATTTGAAAATAAAAGGGGGACCAGTAAAAAATTAAAGAAAAATGAAAATATTTGGCATCACCCTGTTAAAAGTAATGTTTCAAATGCTATTTGGCTGTAGCATGTAATTATGGGGCTCTTTCTTTTTATCTGTATACATTTTTATGTCTCTACCACATATCATGGACATATAACTTTTTTTTTTTTTTTTGAAAAAAAAAAAAAAAAAAAAAAAAGCCACTTTTTCAGCTACAACACGCAAGACATTAAATCTACTGCAAAGTAATTTTCAGAAAACTTAACAACATTAGACACAGCATACTACAATCAGAAGGTAAAAATATTAATTATCTTACGATACATGAGCATTTTTACTAAATAATTTTTAACTGCACATGCGCAAGATTTAGAGAAATTTCATTTGCATAATTTAATGGACAAATGTATTAAGTTACTTATATAAAAACCTCAAACAAGTATTGTGTAAATTCAAAAGTTGTACATGATAGAATGAACTGAATTTTAGATCTTCTCAAAAATAAGAAAATGCCAAGGGATTTTTATCAATATTTATTTACAATCAACGAAAACTGTACTTCCATCGATTGAATCAAAATAAAAATATGAGTAAAACCTCTTATAATTTAGCTTTTTTTCGAGAAAAACTGAACAGTAGTTCATTCTATCGTGTAAAACTTTTTGAGTTTACACGGTACTTGTTTAGGGTTTTTATATAAGTAGCTCAATATATCTGGCTATTAAATCATGCAAATGAAATTTCGCTAAATCTTACGCATGCGCAGTTAAAAATTATTTATTAAAAATGCTCATATTTCATTAGATTTTTAATAATTTTTCATTCTGATTGTAGTATACTGTGTCTAATGTTCTATGACAAGTTTCCTGAGAATGGCTTTGCACTGAATTTAATACCTTGCGTTTTATAGCTAAAAAAGTGACTTTTTTTTTTTTTTTTTTTTTTTTGCAATTTTTTAAGGAAACTGTTATATATCTTCATTATTATATATCTTCATGATTATCACTGTTATATATCTTCATGATAGTAGAGACATAAAAATTTAAACAGATATTAAAAAGAAGCCCCATAATCACATGCTACAGCCAGATCATATTTCAAGCGTTACTTTTTACAGAGTGATGCCAGGCATTTTAATTTTTCTTTAATTTTTTACTTGTCTCTCTTTTACTTTCGGGCAAAACTTTCACTGAAATATATGAAGTATAACATGTTCTTTAAACTCCTGAAGTTTCCAGATGATTCGTCTAGCACTTTTTGGGATATTTGAAAAAACGTCTGAAATCGAAAGCGTCTGGTTATTTACGGAAATGTAGTGTACATTTCCTGAACAATTTTCAATGACAAATTCAAATTTATTGAAATTTTATTTTTCCTACTGAGTGAAAATAATGCCTGGACCGGGACTCGAACCCCGGATCTTTGACTTACAAGGTCAAGGCTCTACCAATTGAGCTATCCAGGCCGACACTCCGGTCAGTATTACTCACTCAGACAACCTTTAGGCAGAAAGGTTAGCTCAATTGGTAGAGCCTTGATCTTGTAAGTCAAAGATCCGGGGTTCGAGTCCCGGTCCAGGCATTATTTTCACTCAGTCGGAAAAATAAAATTTCAATAAATATGATTTTCTTCCACAGTTGATTGTGTGATTTTAATAAAAATTGTAAATTCAAATTTGCCGTTTTTTAACATACGTCACTGTTGCCGATGTCCGATTTATTTGAGTGTCGTGTATTGTTATAGGATTTAAGGTCAATTGCCTGCTCTTGAGACCTATGCCTAGCTAAGATGCCTCCTCTGTGGGGGATTTTTTTAAGGATTCTATCCTCTCACGCGAGCTTTGGGGAAAACCACGGAAAACTCTGAACGGATAAGCCAATAGTCGTGACGTTATTATATCCTGGTTGTACCTCTCAACGCATACATTTGATATTCTACCGTTTGTTCATATGGTTAGGTTATCATTTGTATATCTTTCTCAGTATTTCGAAGGTTAAGTGCAAAAACGATCTTATCTACAATGTCGATAATAAATTAAGTGCAGTTGAGGCATTTTTCAGTTAATCATTGTATGATATATAGTAGGTGATGCTTAAAATATGTTGGAAGAGAACACTACTGAGATAGTCTTTTGATTCTATGTGACATTATGTGAAATATCCTAATTCCCATATCATGTAAAGTGCCACAAATAACCACTTACCAACATAAAGAATTATTTTAGATTTTATAAATAAAAGAGATGGGTTTGTGACAAAGCTTTTTTCCCCTCCATTATTTTTTATGTCTATGGGAAAATGGATGATAGATGATGTGAAAAAATGATGTGAATACTGTTTGCAGAAGTTATGAATCAAAAACGTTAAAACGTTAAGTTTGTCCTTACAGCATTTCAGCATTTAGTTTTTTTTTTTTTTTTTTCAACAGTTCTTATTAGTTGTTTTGTTTGGGTATTTGAAACTTTAATATTTGTGAAAATTTGTTACCTTACGTCGTGATGAAGTTTAAAGATATATGAATCAGAAGAATACAAAAGCGATGTGGTGTACGTTTGTAGATTAGTCGGTTTGTTAGTCCATAAATATTATCTCAAAATTAATGATCGTAAACAAGTCAGACCAAATTAAAAATATCATTTATGATTTTGGCCAGAACATTCTATTTCAGTTACACGAAATTTAGGTTTTTCTTAACATGACAATATGGAGTAAAATTTCGCATAAATGTACATTAGGTTAGGTGCTCCAGTGATTGGCATGCTCCAGTAATTGACATCTATCCCGAAATAATTGAGAAAAAGAAAAATAATAAAATCATATATTTTACCTTTTAGAATTTTAACATTTTATGTCAAACACTGGAGCATAGAGGGCTAATAACTGGTAAAAGGAATAACTAGCAGTGTCAAACACTGGAACATAGGATGTCAATTACTGATAAAATGAAAAACTGGCAGCGTCAATTACTGGAACATTAAGTGGGTGTCAAATAAAAATTCATAAAAAAATAATTGTTATCAAATGTATATATTTTAACATATATGTGGTTTTGAATGTCTTTCATGCCATATGTACCAACTTAAGATTTCTAAAAATATTTTCTGATGACTAGAACATTAAAAACATCAGAGATTGCTCTAAAAGTGTCAATCACTGGTGCACTTACCCTATAAGGATTATTTTCGTCGTAAAGAAGTCGGATTGTTTTGTAATATCATTTATGATATCCGCATGAACATATGTAAATACCAACATTCGGTTTTAAAAACTTAGTTGTTCAAAATTAAAAATGTTCATAACATTGCAACGCAGATTAGGGTTCATTTAGCATAGACTTACATTGTTATTATTGAATAAAATTAGGATGAAATTACATGAAAACTAAAAGACGAAATTGGTCGAAAAAATTATGTGGCAAATTAAAGTGTATGTATGGAAGCGGTGGAAGGGTTAGCCTAATAGGTGGAGAATTTCGACCTCAGAATAGGATTTGCCACCAGCACAGTTCCTTGTCTTATCATGAATATAGTATAATCTATAGTAGAAAGTTATGAGAAAAAATATATGACGAGAAACTGAGAAGAGTCTACGTATGACAATTAGTTCCCTTTTAAAATATTTTATTAATTTGTATTCATTATTCATACAATTTTACATCCTCTGGATAACATGATTAAAATAATTAATTGCATTTTAAGCAGTTCGATGTTACGGCTAATTTACAGCCGAATTTTTAAAAATGCAAAATTTACAAAATTAAACGGAAAAAATTTATCATAAATTATCAAAGCAAAAAATGAAAACTTATATTAATATATTTTTATATTTCCCATTTTTTATTTAAAAAAAAAAAAAAAAAATGTAGAAACTTTTACTCGTTTCTTAAACATAGCTTTAAACTTAAAAAGTATTCTTATATTTGCAAAATATTAGCTGAAAAGTTGTTTGTACTTCTATTGAATAACGAAACCACAATAAGTCCAATGAACGATTTATATCGGAATTTTTTCTTGGCTGACTTGAATGAATAACATCGTAAACTTACCAATTCTACAAGTGATGCTTTTACTTTCTCCCACAGCCAGATTATGGTTACATGAAAAGTCGTGACGGAATTTAAGAATGAAAGAAAGTTACGAGAGTAAATTTTTCAAATTAATTCATCGGAAAAAAAGCGGCTAATTTATTTATTAAATAGTTCTTAACTTTCATGAATTGTTCTTAATATTAAATTAAATTATTTTTTGCTTCAGAATAATGGAAAAAATAAAAAATAAACATTCATTTAAACAGACGAAAATGCTCTTGTTATCTGTATTTGGCGAGAGTTATGCCAAACTAGTAACCCTGCTCGAATTTAGTATCGTAGCTAATTTTGATTGAGGCAGATCTGAAAAACGTGCGCTGTGAATCAGTTGTCATATTCTCTGACGTTTGGATTTGTGGCGGATATTCCGAAAGTCCCCGTTTCTTTATAATTTGGATTTTCCCTATAAGATAAGAGTAAGTGTTTATTTTTTTCCGATAAATTTCTGACAGATGTTTAATACATTTTTTTTTTTTATGTATGATGCGAACCGTTTTAGCAAAATTTAGCGTTAAATGAATCTTGCTAAAAATTTAGTGATTAAACAAAGTAGTGCTCTTTAGTAAAATTTTCTCTTTCGATCGCTCATTTTACCATTTAAAATAATAGAATTGTAAGTGAAATAAATAATGTATATAAGTATTATTTTATTTTTTAATTATGAACCTTTTAGTAGTTCATTCATGACGAATTCTTTGAACAAATATATATACAAATATATTTCTTTCTACTAAATATCCTCCTGTAAATTTTTGGTGTAGAATAAAAACATAATATTTCTACTGACTTATATGTATTGCAAAAGAAGTCTTACTTTATTTTTGACGATTCATATGCATAATTTTCTTAATAAAGACAAAAAAAAAAAAAAACACTTAAAAATTGTTTTTAATAATTTTACTTCAAATTTGTGTATTTATTTAAAACCTAAATTTTTAATTTTAACCTATTTAATTTATTTAATACTTGAAACAAAATTAAAGAATTTTTTGTGCTACAATCGGTTTATTGTATAAAGAAAATTTCTATAAATCTACTATTTCTTTTCTTTTTATTTCTAAATTCACACCATTAAGTAATTTGATCTATTGTTGTAGTTTTTAAATATATCTCCTCAAACAAGAAAACCGGTGACTGAAAATTAAATCATTCCAATTTTATTATACAGTAGAACAACATTTATACTTTTCTCAAAATACCAGTTCAATTGACATTCATGCTGTATATTTAACTTAAAAATGTTGTTTAAGGTTTAAACATTTCTCAGTGGCTAAGATGATCTACCATCGAAGTAGGTAGGCGGTTCGATCTCGTCGACCTAGCTGCTCGGAGTTTTCCGTAGTTTTCTCAAAAACTCAGTCTAGGACCCCTTTTAGAAAGACCCCCGTAAAGGGCATTCCTCATGTTTAGGACCTACGTACAATTCGCCATTATAAAACTCGTGTTGGAATTAATAATACTATGATACACCGAAA